>CM036940.2:103209139-103624647 GCA_020352615.2 Yoshiicerus persimilis
CTTTCCTTATTCTTTTGTAATAGGTAATACTACAAAAATAAGCAGGCAATTTCCAGGTTTCCTTAATATTACATATTGACAGGATACCAACATTACAGATTACCAATCTACAGAAAACTTAATATTAGTAAAAATTTCTGAAAAAGGAAAGCTGTTAAAGTAGGTTGTTTATCTTCCCATATTTATTCAAACTTCAAGTTCTAGAATGTGTAGACTTCTTGGACGCCACAATTTAATTAAAGCTATTTGAAAACCACAAGAAGTGTCGTAATATGTGATAGCATTTCCTCATAGACCATTACAATTCGATCATTTTTAACATTGTTTATGGGAGTTATTCTGATGCCAAATGGCTTCAGTGACTTATAGACTTTTCGATTACAGTTATTTGTCTTAAAAGTTGTGGAATTAAGGACTACCAGTAAATTAGATGACTTTTTCCAAAGCAAGGCAGAGCACAATAATAGAAGTGACATAATCGAAGAGGTCGTAAAGCTTACGATAGGAAGGGTAACAAATTCCATGGAATCGATGCGGTTGTAGAATTTAATAGAACCGAAACAACACAATATTGTTGCAAAATACAAGATAAGAATAAGATATGGAACGTATGCGGAATGAACACTCTCATGGAGCAATATGTTCAATATCCGACTTCGATTGTACATATAATGCCGATACGCAAAATCCAATTTTACGCATCTGGATTAAATGAATGTATTAGATGCTTTTAGTACATAAAATAAAAAGGGTATGCTAGTGGTGTCATCAAGTTACCGTATTTTATGCATCCAATTAAAAAGCCGCAGCAAAACAATCAAGATGTAAACGTATAACACCATAGCCCAACATATAGAACTGAGGAGGACAATGGTTTGTGAGATTTGTATTCCAAATTCTAAGGTCCAATGCAATGAGAAAACTTGAAGCATGTACTTGTTGTGCACAACCATTCAAAATGGACTCCTCCTAGTGAAGAAAATATATAGCAAATAGGAACCAAATGCTTTGCCACACAAACTTCTAACATGATGTATATGAAATCCTTAGCGTTCATTTCACCACCTGCAGAACCTTTGAAATTGAGAATAAATCAGCTAATTTTCACCAAAAATGAAATTTGTTGCTCGATTTAGATTATGAATTTTAAGCATTACTAAACTGATCGGTTTTCATTCTGCAGAAACGGAAAATTAAAAGAAAGTAATTTCGTCCATAATTTGTTCAGCTAAGGGAAATAATGTGAATTATTAATGGTAATTTTTCAAGTGATAGGTATTTCAGTCTCTTCAAATAATTGCATTAATCCCATATAAGTTAATGTGCCAACATACAATATACAGTGTGGTCCATTATTAAGGTGGTTAGCTGTATCTCAAGAACCATGAATACCGCAACAAAACTGTTATTATTTAACATCACTCGAAAGCAAGTAAAAACTTACATTGAACGCTCTAAATCGGCCGAAATCGGTTGAAGGTAATTGAGTCAAATATTTTTTTGAAAACTAAAATTACAAAAATGTGCTACGGTTTCGGTGATTTTTCCCGGCCGAAACAATTTTTTTGAAATAATATTTTCACAGCTCAATCCATGTTATATGGAAGATTTCTTCTGAATTTTTCAAAATAATCGAAGAAGGTTGAATTTCAGCTACTTCAGCATTTTCAGATACAGCTAACCACTTTAGTTAGGGACCAAACTGCACACGTCACATCATGTCTATAAGATAATGCTTCATTATGAGATTTCAAAGCCTACTGCATTTCTGCAAAATTTTAATTCAACGATATTATTCATAGCTTACCTTTTTCAAAAGCAGAGATTTCAGAGCCCAAGTAATTCAAAATAACTTGGATTTTCTTTCCTCTTGTATGTACATTAAGTTGAATCAAAACAAGTAGCATATGAGAATTCAATATCACAAATCCCATCATCAGTGATAAAACGTCAAACTTATCGGAATCATTCTTCTGAATGATGTTTAGAAGCAGAAATGCTGTCTGGATAGCAAAGACCGCGTTAAGAATTAAAAATACTTTAAAACGATATTGTGATTTTGACGGTATAAATTGTTGTTTGGCCCGGTCCCAATAAAACGGAGAACCACAACAGAAAGATGCAATGTTGACGTACAACCCGAACCAATGAAAATGATCGAATTTTAATTGAGGTGTTAGTTTAGGTAAACAAATTTGGAATAGGAGATTTGGAATTTGAAAATATTGGAAAAACCGTAACATTATGAAGCCCGTTTTAGAAAGTAAAGAAAATTTATAGTAACTTTACAGACGGCTTTAATATTTAAAATGATGGCAAAAGTTTTGTTATGTTCTGAATTTAGGGCTAGCAAATATTTGTGCACAATTTTGTGCAACTCCTTTGTATATCATTGTTTAGAATTTTAAGTTTAATAAATTACAGGGGAACAATAATACTATAATACTCGTTATTTTTAAGAAATCGTTTAATGGTCGTTGCTTTTTCCAGTTGTGAAAAATAACTTCTTGTATGCACTATTTCATAATGCAAATGTGATCAATATTTGAAGTACGCTTTCACACAGCATAAACTGCATGTGTGTTTGAGGTTAGAAAAAATTTGCAGACAGTCAACCAGCCGTGCTATTTTCAAGCAATATTCGTCATATCTGCAACTCCATTATTTTTGCATCTACTGGGAATTATTGCTTCCATAATATTTAGGTGAGGCCATAATTATTTTCATAGAAGTAATTATGGGACGATTGGGTAGTTCCATCTTCTATGAATTGCGAAGGCAAAGCAAAAATAATTGTTTTATTGTTTTGGTGTACTGCAGTAGTAATTATCTAATTAAGACAATTAATTCTCTGGCCGGTTTGCGTACGGACTGAGGTGGTTTAAACGGGGAATACAGGTAATTGTCTTTGGCGCCTAGTTCTGTAAAACAGGTCATTTATTACTACTGATTGGTATGTAATTGAATGGACTATTGACTATTAAAGAAAGTCGGGCGGTTTTAAATGCAGTTAAATACAGTTTAAATACAGCACAGTTTTAGATCTCGGTTTGCAGCCACTGCGAGGAAGCTACGGCTAACTTGTGTATTTATAAGCGATCAAAACCCAATTAAAGTTGCTATCACACCTAGTAGTAATTAAAACAATGGGATATTTTGTTTGCATTATACAGCATTGATGTTTTAAGTATTAAAGACAGTTTACAGTCACTTTCCTTGAGCCACAGGAAAACTACATTGTCTGCATAATTGTTTTTAATATGTATAAGTAGCGCCATTTAAGTTGAGAGCAAGAATATAGTATAATAGAATAGAATAATTGCTGTATTGTCCACAAATAGCATCTCAGATAAATCTGAGTTGATTTCCAATGTCGCGACGTTAATTTTAATGTAAAGCAATGTACGTATTATATAATAGTGCAAGCATTGTCTGATTGTCTGGCTTGAACTATTGAAATATTGAAGCTTTTTAAAATAATGTCCAGCAAACCAGACTAAATAAAAATTATTAGCAAGGAATGAATAGCAACTGTAATTTTAAAAATGATCGCGAGGTACAAATTTGCAAATAGGCGATGTTTTTTGCCATTGGCTTATTTTAGCTAAAAATGGATGCCTTGCTGAGTTCACATTTGCAATAACACATTAGTACCTTGGAAGTTTTGAAATTTTTATTTTAGCACTTTTGATGTATCAATTAATTTGTTCATATAAAAATTCGATTTCATTGGTCAGATAACCATAAACTACTAAAATTTGGCATTCCTCATTACCTAACATTTGCATTATATTTTTCTGTATATTTGTCCTGCCGAGCCAGAGACCGCATTAGTATGTAAACATGTCGTCAGTCTTGCGTATATACCTAGGTACCATTACTTTCGAAGAGCATTGCCCCATTTGAATGCAACCTCGGATGTGGACTTACTTGGCATACCTATACATTCCACATATTAAAAAGTAACGGGAGCATACACGATTTAATGTTTTCTCTATACCCCTGGCAATCAGTGGATATGTCACCGTCTCTGAGCGCACCCACAGCCAATTGGAAAAACATTATTAATGAATAATATCCAGAAATGCAGTTTATGATTGAATATTTCAAAAATTCATCAATATCATTTTTCTGTTGAAGCTGTGAGGACGGCTTTTGGTAAAAACATTGATTATGTCTTTCAATATATAAATTCGGATGTATGCTCTCAGAGGCTGGATGCGCTAATAGGCGGTGACATATATACATTTGTGGTATTCATAGCATATTAGTCCACAAAAGCAATGTTAATATTTAATTCAGCAGTGACGGAAATAAATTACTTGCGATACAAAACGTCATTAATGTAAATTGGCAACTATAATCACTTAGTTTATTCTACATTTAAAATTCACCAAATAGCGCCATTTGAAATTTGAAAAATTAAAATTTGTGCAGCTATGACGACGAAACTATGAAAAACTGGCTTATTTAATAATAATCAAATCTCAGTTAAAATTACAATTTAATATGTGTGCTTGCGTTTTAAAACGGTAACATTGCCCGCTTATAAATAAGAATCGTTCTGCTAAATTTAGCAGCATTGATACCCGAACGGAAGCATGCAGCACAACCGACACTGTAGCCAACAGTCACGCAATGCTTCCGTTCGGGTATCAATGCTGCTAAATTTAGCGGAATGATTCTTATTTATAAGCGGGCAATGCTACCGTTTTAAAACGCAAGCACACATATTTAGAAGCTATTAAAACGATGGACTTTTGTATTTGCTTTACATGGCATTGACTTTTTAAGTATTACAGTTACTGTCCTACACCACAAAGAAAACCCACCTAATCTAAATCTGAATAGCAATTATTCCTATATTGTTTGGGTTTGATTAGCCGACCAAGTAAGTAATAGATGTTTTTGTGTGTAGTAGTAGATCTGTGTGAATTGAAAGAATTGCATTTACTACATAGTTGTATTGAAGGCGATGAGTGATATGATTTCCTTTAATTATAGAAAATTTACAAAATCCTTTTAAAAAGCCTAAGTGATTAAATGAAAGAGAATTAAAATGGTTTACTTATAAGGTTTGGCAATCAATGTACTTGTATAAGTTTGTGTTATTGATTGCCCAGTATTAGTAAACAAAAACAATGTTATCATTGCTACAGGGTTACTATAATTTATTTCAGCAGTAACTCAAATGTCTAGTTGTATCCTTTCAAAAATAATAATCGTTCAAATATTATATTTACAAAGTCGTCATTTAGTCATTAATGCAAATTGGCACCTATAATTATTTTGTTCTTCCCCATTTAAAATATGTTAGAATATTTAAAATATATTAGAATGTTACTTCGATTATCCAGTTGTGATCGTTAATACACTGGCTTAGTAGTTTGGCTCACGCCACATAATTATAACGAACTTCGTACAAACCATGCATATTACATAAAACTCGAAAATATTTATTTTTTCCCAATGTATGTGTGAAAAATTGCAAATGACAACAGTAATTGACAGTAGACTAAAACGCAAATACACTGAGTGACCAATTTAATTAATATGCTGATTCGAGACTACATATTTGTCAGTAAAAGGTATAGCCAAAGAAGCCCTGAAATAGACACCCTAAATTGTATGCAACACGGGAATTTTTGGCATCGGCTTGAAAAACTAACGCCCGGGGACCTTAGTTGGGTAAATACGGCATTTTCATTAGTCCACATAACTCCCGCCTGAGGCTTTCACAAGTATGTAGACGTTTACATTCCTGCTAATACCAGTAATTTGTTTGAAAGTGGTAAATATTAGTTAGAAAATAGTTGTTTCTCAACATTAGGAATACTATTAGAAATTATAAAACCCAAGCTTTTTACTACCTACCATTCTACCACATCTACCCATAAATATGATTTTACAAGGAAAGGACTTGCAGTAAGTTAATCAACCATTTACAATCTAAATATTTTCTGCCAATTTAATGTTCGCGTAATTATAAAGATATTGGTAATCATAGTTCTAACAAATGCTACGCCATGTTAAATAGTTAATACAATAGTAATAGTTCTTGGAATCTAAAACCATTATATTGCATACATTCATCAGATTCTTGCTACTGAAAATACAGGTTAAATTGCTATTAATATTTACTTGACTTAAATAAACATGCAAGTTAAATATACGCTTTCTTTATTCACTGTAATTGCTAATACTACGAAAATACACATGCGAATTTCAGAATTAACTTAAGTACTACATCAACATTAAATAATACTAATCTACACAAGCAATAATATTATCAGGAAGCTGGTGCTTAATATCTAATAAGAAATATTATCAGACAGATATTGAAATTTTTCTGAGCTGAGTTGTTAGTATTCCTCTGTTGTCAAGTTCCTTTAAATTCTAGAATGCAAAGTCACGCTTGGATGTCACTTTTTCTTATGCTATTTAAATACAACGAGAAGCGTCGTAATGTTTGATAGCATTTCCTGATATACCTGATACACACACACAAAATTTCATCAGGTTATCTCAATGGGTTCAGTAGTTATGGGCACCACAGACAGACATACAGACAGACATACAGACAGACATACAGACAGACATACAGACAGACATACAGACAGACATACAGACAGACATACAGACAGACATACAGACAGACATACAGACAGACATACAGACAGACATACAGACAGACATACAGACAGACATACAGACAGACATACAGACAGACATACAGACAGACATACAGACAGACATACAGACAGACATACAGACAGACATACAGACAGACATACAGACAGACATACAGACAGACATACAGACAGACATACAGACAGACATACAGACAGACATACAGACAGACATACAGACAGACATACAGACAGACATACAGACAGACATACAGACAGACATACAGACAGACAGACAGACAGACATACAGACAGACATACAGACAGACAGACAGACAGACATACAGACAGACATACAGACAGACATACAGACAGACATACAGACAGACATACAGACAGACATACAGACAGACAGACAGACAGACATACAGACAGACATACAGACAGACATACAGACAGACATACAGACAGACATACAGACAGACATACAGACAGACATACAGACAGACATACAGACAGACATACAGACAGACAGACAGACAGACATACAGACAGACATACAGACAGACTAACAGACAGACATACAGACAGACATACAGACAGACATACAGACAGACATACAGACAGACATACAGACAGACAGACAGACAGACAGACAGACAGACAGACAGACAGACAGACAGACAGACAGACAGACAGACAGACAGACAGACAGACAGACATACAGACAGACATACAGACAGACAGACAGACAGACATACAGACAGACATACAGACAGACATACAGACAGACATACAGACAGACATACAGACAGACATACAGACAGACATACAGACAGACATACAGACAGACATACAGACAGACATACAGACAGACAGACATACAGACAGACATACAGACAGACATACAGACAGACATACAGACAGACATACAGACAGACAGACAGACAGACATACAGACAGACATACAGACAGACAGACAGACAGACATACAGACAGACATACAGACAGACAGACAGACAGACATACAGACAGACAGACAGACAGACATACAGACAGACAGACAGACAGACATACAGACAGACAGACAGACAGACAGACAGACAGACAGACAGACAGACAGACAGACAGACAGACAGACAGACAGACAGACAGACAGACAGACAGACAGACAGACAGACAGACAGACAGACAGACAGACAGACAGACAGACATACAGACAGACAGACAGACAGACAGACAGACAGACATACAGACAGACAGACAGACAGACAGACAGACAGACAGACAGACAGACAGACAGACAGACAGACAGACAGACAGACAGACAGACAGACAGACAGACATACAGACAGACAGACAGACAGACAGACAGACAGACAGACAGACAGACAGACAGACAGACAGACAGACAGACAGACAGACAGACAGACAGACAGACATACAGACAGACAGACAGACAGACAGACAGACAGACAGACAGACAGACATACAGACAGACAGACAGACAGACAGACAGACAGACAGACAGACAGACAGACAGACAGACAGACAGACAGACAGACAGACATACAGACAGACAGACAGACAGACATACAGACAGACATACAGACAGACATACAGACAGACATACAGACAGACATACAGACAGACATACAGACAGACATACAGACAGACATACAGACAGACATACAGACAGACATACAGACAGACATACAGACAGACATACAGACAGACATACAGACAGACATACAGACAGACATACAGACAGACATACAGACAGACATACAGACAGACATACAGACAGACATACAGACAGACATACAGACAGACAGACAGACAGACATACAGACAGACAGACAGACAGACAGACAGACAGACAGACATACAGACAGACATACAGACAGACATACAGACAGACATACAGACAGACATACAGACAGACATACAGACAGACATACAGACAGACATACAGACAGACATACAGACAGACATACAGACAGACATACAGACAGACATACAGACAGACATACAGACAGACAAAACAAAAGCATAAGTAGCTTTCCGCTACTTAATAATTCTCGTGAATGCTACATAATACCACGGTACTACCTTTGATTTGCGCTAGGTTGATTTTCTTTAATTTTTTATTCGAAGGCCAAAAGTTACAGAGTGGTCACCTTTAAAATGGAGAACGCTATTTTAATGCTCGATGGATTAAAAAAAATTTCATTGAATTATCTCAATGGGTTCGTGAGTTATGGGTACCATAAGCGCTTGGTTGATTTTCCTTAATTTTTTATTCGAAGGTCAAAGGTTACAGAGTGGTCACCTTTAAAATGGAGAACCCTATTTTAATGCTCGATGGATTAAAAAAATTTCATTGAATTATCTCAATGGGTTCGTGAGTTATAGGTACCACAAGCGTTTGCCCACAGACAGACAGACAGACAGACAGACAAAACAAAAGCATAAGTAGCTTTCCGCTACTTAATAAGCGTTTCTGTTATTCACTGTAATTGCTAACACTACAAAAATACAAGTACAATTTCTAGATTTTACTTAAGTATTAAGCATTATTAGAACACCAATATTAAGAATACTAATCCACACAAAAAAGAATATTACGAGAAAGCTGGTACATATCGCACTGATATTGAAATTTTTCTGACAGGAATTGTTTCTCTACCTTTATGCATTCAAGTCCGCTGGGATATCACTTTTTATTAAATGCTATTTAAATACAACAAGAAGCGTCGTAATGTTTGATAGCATTTGGTCATAGACCATTACAATTCTATCATATTTAACATTTCTGATTGGAGTCATTCTGATACCAAATGGTTTCAGTGACATGTAGATCTTTCGATTACAAATACTCGCTTTAAATGTTGTGGATTTACGAATAAGTATCAGTAAATTAGAAGAAATTTTCCACAGCAAGGAAGAACAGAATAAGAACAGTGTAATAACCGAAACTGCTGTAAAGCTGATGACAGGGAGGATAACAAATTCCATGAAATTGAGACGGTTGTAGACTCTGATTGAGCCAAAGCAACAAAATACGGTTCCAAAATACGTGATAAATATAAGATAAGGAAGGAACGCGGGATGAAGAGTCTCATGCAGTAATACGTTTAGTATCCGACTTCGGTTGTACATACAATGCCGATATACAAAATCCCAATAAAAAGGAGAACCACAGCAGAAAGGGGCAATGTTAACATACAACCCAAACCAATTGAAATGATTGAATTTTAAGTCAGACGTTATCTTACGTAAACTAATTTGGAATAGAAAATTTGGGATTCGAAAATATCGGAAAAGCCGAAACATTATAAAGCCCATTAAACATTACAAAACGTAAAAATTCAATAGTTAGTTTTCCTTCAAAACTTTGGGAAATTAGTATAGGTTTCCGGTGTGTAATTCACGTTTGGTGGGGTTTAGCTTAGCAAAAGTGCAAAACTGAGTTTTCCTTAACTATGTAAAGGATTTTAGTCTCAGCCGACTTGTAAAGCTAAAGAGGGGAAAATATTATTATGTATTACCTAAAACCTTTTTACTTCTTACAGGTTGCAATTGTAGTACAAAATCCGCTGTCGTCCTCCAGGTAGTTTAGGGAATGCTTTGTTTCAAAGAAACCTTTGTGTGAAATTGTGGCTTCCAGAGAATTTTTTGCGAATTTGATAAATAGAAAATAAAAGAGTATCATTTTATCTGCAGTGGAGATGAATACTTTATATGCATTGCAACCAAAGTTTTAATTTTTTTCCTCCTCCTCCCTCCTCCTCCTCCCTCCTCCTCTTCCTCCTCCTCCTCCCTCCTCCTCCTCCTCCTCCCTCCTCCTCCTCCTCCTCCCTCCTCCTCCTCCTCCAAACCCTCTGCCACCTCTGCCTTACTCCAACCGGATTTACAAAAGTGACGCTAAATATGTATGAAATTTGGCTTTGAGAATTGTGTTTTAAGGTTTTATATAATATACTGTAATAATATAGGATATTATTTAGCGTAGTTGTATGGTAGCTAGATAATATTGGATAGTATCTAGATTAACTACATATTGGCTGAAAAATAGTTGGATATTATAATACTAAGGTAATATACTGTACTCCCCAATATTGTATACTATCTGTAACATGTGCGGCATTACTTTAGAAGTTCTTTTCATTTCAACATCAAGTTCAATTTAATTCTAAATGCATTACTACTAATCATTGTTGATGCTATATCATAATAAATATTTAATACAACAATAGTTCTTGGAATCCAAAAACATTATATTGCTTACATTCATCAGATTTTTGAGAAGCAAAATATAGGCTTAATTAATATTAATATAAAAAAAGGATAAAGGAGGGGGTTTATACTCCGTGATTTGGCTCGCATGGCACATCTCAGAGTTTTCATTTCAAGGATAGGTTAGATTCTTAGTAACATTGCAGGACGAGGAAAGGTGCGCAAAGGAAAGGAAGCATTTAAGCGGATAGAGACAGAAATGTTATGGCACTCCCCAATTAAGGCCATTTCTCCTATCTGACAAGTCAGTTAGTGGGGACCGGGAAAAACCATTGCATTATAGTAATATTGTATACTACTAGCTTTGGAAAAAAACCCAATCCAAGTACCAATGTCAGCAAGCCCCAAGCCAGGAATCGAACCCGGGACCTTCTGGATAGGAATGAGTGTCCATACCAGTACGCTAGTCAGGCTTGCCCCTATTAATATTAATATTTACTTGACTTAATTACACGTGCAAGTTAAGTATAAGTGTTCATTATTCACTGTAATAGCTAATACTACGAAAATACGCATTTTACAGATTTTACTTAAGTATTACGCATTAATAGAACACCAATATTAAATAATACTAATCTACACAAGAAATGTTATTTGCAGGTCGTGCATATTGAACGGCATTGAAATTTTTCTTTCTGTTCGTTTAAAATCTAGAATGCAACTAGAAGCGTCGTAAGGTCTGATAGCATTTGGTCGTAGACCATTACAATTCTATCATTTTTAACATTGCTGATGGGAGTCATTCTGGTACCAAATGGTTTCAGTGACCTATGGACCTTTTGATTACAAATACTTGCTTTAAAAGTTGTGGAGTTACGAAGCACTATCAGTAAATTAGAAGAATTTTTCCACAGCAAAGAAGAGCAGAATAAGACCAGTGTCATAACCGAAAATGATATAAGGCTGGTGATAGGGAGAAAAACAAATTCAATGAAATTGAGGCGGTTATAGAATCTGACAGAGCCAAAGCAACACAATACTGATGAAAAATACGTCATAAATGTAAAATAAGGAAGGTAGGCGGGGTGAATACTCTCATGGAGTAATATGTTCAGTAGACGACTTCGGTTGTACATACGATATCGATATACAAAATCGTATTTTGGGTATCTGCAATAAATAAACATATTAGATACTCGATTACTTAAAACAAAAAGTAGGCAGGTTATATGTGTCATTGAGTTACCGTATTTTCTGCATGCAATTAAACATCCGCAGCAAAACAATGAAGATGTATACATATAAAATAATAGCCCAATGTAATGAAAACAGCAGGACAACGATATGTGAGATCTTCATTACAAATTCTAGGGTCCAATGAAGTGAGAAAATTTTGGGCATATATTTGTTGTGGATAACCAATGCCATATGTACTCCACCTGGTGCAGCAGATATATAGCAAATGGGAACGAAAAGCTTTGCCACCCAAACTTCAAATTTGATGTATATGGAATCTTTAGCATTGAATCCACCACCAACGGAACCTTTAAAGTTTAGAATAAATGGATAAATTCAGTGTACATTTGGATAGTATGAACGTAACCAACGTCAGCTAATTTGCAGTCAAAGAAAAATTTTGTGGCTGGCTTTATATGATGAATTTTAAATACCATTACTAAACTGATCGACTTATATTCAGCAGAAATTGGAAATGAAATTAAAATAATCTGCAATAATTTCAAAGTTACAATATGTAAGTTTCTGCAAAATCTTATTCGCAACTTATTCGATTTAAAACTACCGGCATCTCTGCAAAATATCACCCAACGATATCATACGCAGCTTACCTTTTCCAAATGATGTGATTTCGGAGACTAAGTAATTCAATATAGTTTTGATGTGTTTTCCTCTTGTAGACATATTAAGTAGAACCACAACATAGGCTATATGAAAACTCACATAAACAAATCCCAACATCAGGGATAAAACGTCAAACTTATCTGAATCATTCTCCAGAATGGTTTTTAGTAGTAGAAATGCTGTCCGGATAGCAAAAACCGCGTTAAGAATCAGAAATATTTTTAAACGGTATTGTGATTTTGACTGCTTAAATTGTTCTTTCTCACGATCCCAATAAAAAGGAGAACCACAGCAGTAAGAAGCAATGTTAACATACAACCCAAACCAATGAAAATGGTTAAATTTTAAGTCAGACGTTATTTTACGTAAACTAATTTCGAATAGAAGATTTGGGATTCGAGAATATTGGAAAAGCCGAAACATAACAAAGCCCAATGAAGTTTTTTAGGCAAACTAGTAAAGAAAATTTATAGTCAAGTGCAAGTGATAAGTACCAACAGCTCTGTTAGGCTTTCATTTCAGAGCTAGTAAATATTTATGAACGAAACTCAACTGGAAATTAAATATAAATGGACAATAACTTCATTATTTATAATTCTTCCTTTCAGTTGTATAAAATAACTTAATGCATGCTCACTTTCATAATGCAAATGTGATCAATAATTGAAAATCTTTCAAGCAACATAAACTGCATTAGTGTTTCAGGTTAGCTAAAATTAGCAGTCAGTCATTCGGGCGTGTAACTTTCAAGCAATATCATTCACATCTGATTTAATTATTTTGGCATCCACTACTTATATATAATATATTATATATAATATTTAGATCCATTGTTAATTATTTTGGTAGTTATAATTATGACGATTGAGCAAGTCTATATTCTATGAAATGTGAAACAAATAATTGTTTTATTGTCTTAGTGTACTGCAGTAGTAATTAAGTAATTAAGAGGATTGATTCTCTGGTTACGACTTTGGCTTACTTATTAAATAAGGTCTTTATAGTGGTTATGATTGCTTTCGGCGCCCATTTCTGTAACACAGATAATGTATTTGTACTGATTAATGTGTACTTGAATTTTTCCATTAACTATTAAGGAAAGTCGGGCGCCGACTAATATTTGAAATCTCACTTTGCAGCCAGTACGAGGAAGCTAAAGAAAACTGGCTTATTTATTATGTAGCGGAGGCTACATCATGGGAACGAAGGGGAATATGGGACCAGCGATGTATGGGGGAAACAAGCGCAAAGTCCTACTACAATGCATACTTTGCAGCATACTGCTGTATTCAAGTAGGACTTTTGCGTCTATTCTCCCTCCATAGCAATGGTGAAAAAAGGCCAGTGTCTGTCTGTCTGTCTGTCCGTCTGTATCGACTGCCAGTATCCACTTTTCGTATCCACTTCCCGTATCCACGCGGGTAATACAAAATGTAACATCCAATGATCAAACAGTAATCAAACAATAGCAAACAATAATCAAACAATAACAAACAATAATCAAACAATAACAAACAGTAATCAAACAATAATCAACCATGATCAACCGATGATCAACTGATTAATAATCAACTAATTATATCTCCGCTACATACTTACTACGTTTTGCACAATGGTTTATTAATGATCAAAGCTCAATTAACGTTGCCATCAAATCTAGCTGTAATTATAACGATGGACTATTTTATGCGTATTATTTTGCATTGAAGTGTCAGCAATCTTCTTTGGATTATTATGACAATATATTCTTGTTGAAAGTTAGAAATATAGGAAGTTTAGGCTTGGCTTACTTGCAAAACTAAGGAGGGGTAAATAGTTAAAGTATTAAATATTTTGTATTACCAATAACCTTTTTACTCCTTGTAGGTTGCAATTGTAGTGCAAAGTCCGCAGTCGTCCTCTATGTACATGCTTTTGTTTCAAACATTTGTGTAAAATTTTGGTTTCCAGAGAATTTTTTTGAGAATTTCATTGCATTTCTCTTGGCTGTATTAGTGCACTTCGTAATGCAAGTCAAATTTTACTAATTTTATATTAACTAATTTTGACATGTTTCTTTACGTTTCACTAATTTATAAAACAGTATTCATGTAATAAATGTCGTAAATTGTTAAATGTGCAATAGTGACGTTCAGTATGGACGAATTTTGGTTTTGACAAGTTTTTTTTCAAAGTTTTGGATAAAGTGCTATATAGGATATTATCCAGCGTAGTAATATTTCCTAGGCTAGTAGGCTTACTGAGCAAGTAACTCGTGATTATTTGCTAAGTAGTTAGTATTCAACAGCACAAGGAATGTAAAAGGTAGAAATTCAATAGTCAGTATAGCTTTGGCATTTTTGGAAATTAGCGCAGGTACCCAATGCGTAATACCGTTTAATTGGGGTTTAGCTTAGCAAAAGTGCAAATCTAAGTTTTTCTTTACTATGAAAAGGATTTTAGGCTTAGCTTACTTGCAAAGCTAAAGAAAGGGAAATCGTAAAATCAATAATTACTTTGTATTACCAATAACAGTTTTACTCATTGCAGGTTGCCTTTGTGGTCCGTCGTTTTCCAGGCAGTGTAGGGAATATTTTTGTTTCAAAGAAACCTTTGTGTTATATTGTGGCTGCCGCAGAATTTATTGGGAATTTGAATGGTTTACTTTTAATTTAATTCGTGCACTTCGTAATGGAAGTCTAATTTTCCTAATCCAAAAAATAGTCGGATAATATAATGCTAAGGTAACATACCATACTCCCCAATGTTGTAAACTATTTGTAACACTTGTGCCATTACTTTAGAAGAATTGTGCGCATTAGGTGCAGACATGCCACTTTGGCCCCGGCGAACCGAATCGAGCCGGACCGTCCAAAAAAATTTTTTAGCAAACCGAACCGAACCAGTCCCAAAAAAATTTTTTAGCTAACCGAACCGAACCAGTCCCAAAAAAGTTTTTAGCGAACCGAACGGAACCAGTCCCAAAAAAGTTTTTAACGAACCGCACCAGTCCCAAAAAAGTTTTTAACGAACCGAACCAGTCCCAAAAAAGTTTTTAACGAACCGAACCAGTCCCAAAAAAGTTTTTAACGAACCGAACCAGTCCCAAAAAAGATTTTAACGAACCGAACCAGTCCCAAAAAAGTTTTTAACGAACCGAACCAGTCCCAAAAAAGTTTTTAACGAACCGAACCAGTCCCAAAAAAGTTTTTAACGAACCGAACCAGTCCCAAAAAAGTTTTTAACGAACCGAACCAGTCCCAAAAAAGTTTTTAACGAACCGAACCAGTCCCAAAAAAGTTTTTAACGAACCGATCCATTCCCAAAAAAGTTTTTAACGAACCGAACCAGTCCCAAAAAAGTTTTTAACGAACCGATCCATTCCCAAAAAAGTTTGTAACGAACCGAACCAGTCCCAAAAAAGTTTTTAACGAACCGAACCAGTCCCAAAAAAGTTGTTAACAAACCGAACCAGTCCCAAATGAATTTTAAGCGAACCGCACCAGTTACCAAAAAAAATTTAAGCGAATCGAACCGCACCAGTAATCAAAAAAATTTTAAGCGAATCGAACCGCACCAGTCCTCAAAAAAATTTTAAGCGAACCGAACCGAACTAGTTCTAAAATGATGTTTGAGCGAACCGAACCGAACCAGGTGTTACAAAAAATTCGAGCGAACCACAAAGTTGCATGTGTGATTAGATGTAACCTCTGATTTGGGTTTTACCTTGGTATGCATGTACAATATATATGTTAAAAATTGACGGTACATAAACGAATAATTGCGAATTTTCTCTATAGCTCAAACATATTATCATTGTTACAGCGTTAATATTTAATTCGGCAGGAACAGAAATGTCTAGGCATACTTCATAAGGTGTATTTAGATAATAAATCATCCAAGCTAAAACAGTAAAATAAAGCAGGGGTCATTAAGGCAATGCGGCATAGTCCGATACGATATGTGCTATAGTGTAGAAATATCTGCGTGTTAATCATTATCATTAAAACACATTTACTCATCAATATAGGTATCCCGAATAATGAAAACTTAAAGGATGAATTTCAACATAATCTTTAAAAATTTTAAGAGCAAAAGGAATAATCATTATTTCTTATCAACAAACGTGTGTAAATTTATTTACTGGCAATACAATTTATTTATTAATACAATACAATTAATTATACAATTTGGTAACTATAAGTACTTTCTCTATTCCATATGCAAACCTAACCTTAATACACTGAACTCGTACTTACTTAAACCATCTAATGATAAAAACATCGAAAACCATACGTATTGCACAAAACTCAAAAATATTAATTAATACCACAATTCTATTAAAGGCATTCAAATGATGACAATATTTGCCGAAAGGGACTAAAACACAAAAGCACTGTGATATATATCTTTTAGCATGCTAATTCAGTAATTATAATTAACCAGGAAAACACTTATTATTATTAGGTATACATATCATTAAATTATTAACTAACTATTTATTTTTATTATTATAAAGTGTGTATTTTATTTATTTTTATTATTATAAAGTGTACATTTTATTTATTTTTATTATTATGAAGTGTACATTTTATTTATTTTTATTATTATGAAGTGTACATTTTATTTATTTTTATTATTATGAAGTGTACATTTTAATTATTTTTATTATTATAAAGTGTATATTTTATTTATTTTTATTATTATAAAGTGTATATTTTATTTATTTTTATTATTATAAAGTGTATATTTTATTTATTATTATTATTATAAAGTGTATATTTTATTTATTTTTATAATTTAAAGGGGATGACGCCTTTCTTGGGCTCTTGCACAGTAAGCCAAGAAGGGGATTATACGACAAGCATGAGCATAAATGTATAATTTGATTACAAGCTTTTTAGATTAGTGTGGCTGGTGTTGTACGGAATACTGTTCTATATTAAATGTACCTATATATAGAACAGTATTGCGCACTTGTTCTCACATCAAAGCAAATTTTACACACGGCTAATTTCTGAAATTTTACATTGAAGTGCAAAGGTGTTATTGAATGCCTACTATTATATGGAATATGGAATGAAAGGCTTTTGGGAATACAAGTTGTACTTCAAGCTTTTCACTACACAACACACCATTCTACCACAAAATTTTCAGCAGCAAACAATAAATATAATTTTTACAAGGAAAGAACTTGCAGTAAATTATATTACCTTTTACACTAAATATTTTCTGACCAATTTTATGTAAGTGTAATTATAAAGATATTAGTAACCATAGTTCTAACTAATGCTACATCATATATCATATTAAATACGAAATGCTACAATAGTTCTTGCAATCTAAAAACATTATATTGCTTACATTCATCAGACTCTTAATAATATTAATATTTTGCTATTAATATTTATTTTACTTAATTACATGTGCAATTAAAATATACGTCTTATTTATTCACCGTAATTGCCAACACTACAACAATGCCCGTATAATTTACAGATTTTACTTAGTATTACGTATTAATATAACACCAATAATAAATAATGCTAGTCTACACAAGTATGTCTACATATGAATTCCTCTGTTTTTAAGTTTCTTTAAATTATAGAATGCAAAGTCCTCTTGGATGTCACTTTTTATTAAATGCTATTTAAATACAACGAGAAGCGTCGTAATGTTTGATAGCATTTCCTGATAGACCATTACGATCCTATCATTTTTAACATTCACGATTGGAGTCATTCTGATGCCAAATGGTTTCAACGACCTATGGAATTTTCGATTACAAATACCTGCTGTAAAAGTGATGGAGTTACGAAGGACTATCAGTAAACTAGAAGAATTTTTCCACAGCAAGGAAGAGCAGAATAAGAACATTGTCATAACAGAAAATGACCCAAAGCTGCTGATAGCGAGAATAGCAAATTCAATGAAATTGAAGCGGTTGTAGAATTTGATAGTGCCAAAGCAACATAATACGGTTGCAAAATACGTCATAAATATAAGATAAGGAAGGAACGCGGGATGAATACTCTCATGGAGTAATATGTTCAGTATCCGACTTCGGTTGTACATACAGTGCCGATATACAAAATCGTATTTTACGCATCTGTAATAAATAAACATATTGGATACTCTATTACGTGAAATGAAAAGAGGTATGCTATTGATGTTATTTAGTTACCGTATTTTCTGCATCCAATAAAAAATCCGTAGCAAAACAATCAGGATTTATACGTATAAGACCGTAGCCCAAAACAATGAACACAGAGAGATAATGATATGTGAGATTCCTATTCCAAATTCTAGGGTCCAATGCAGTGAGAAAACTTTGGGCATGTATTTGTTTTGCACAACCAATACGATATGCATTAGACATGGTGCAGCGAATATATAGGTAATGGGAACTAAAAGCTTTGTAACCCAAACTTCTAATTTGATGTATAAGGAATCCTTAGTATTAAATTCCCCGGCAATTGAACCTATGAAATTGACAATAAATGCATGCAATAAATTTACGTCACATATGCCTAATTATATTTAACAAATGTCACCTAATTTTCAGTCAAAGCAAAATTTGTGGCTGGATTTAGATGATGAAATTCAAATACTATTACTAAACTGGTCGACTTATATTGAGCAGAAAATGAAAATGAAATATAAATAATCCGTCCATAATTTGTTAAGAATAATAGACATCTCTTTTTAATTCATTTCTTTTTAAGTTTCTTATCCATTTGATCACCTCTGAGCCTCTATTTATGTAAAAAGTATTGCTTACTTATTCCATTTTAAAGCTAACTGAATCTGCAAAATTTCACTTAACGATACCATAAATGGCTTACCTTTTTCAAAGGATGTGATTTCACTGCTCAAGTAATTCAATAGAGTTTGGATGTCCTTTCCTCTTGTAGTTACAGTAAGCAGAACCACAACATACAATATATTACAAAACAGCAACACAAATCCCAACATCAGGGATAAAACGTCTAACTTATCTGAATCATTCTCCAGCATGAATTTTAGAAGCAGAAATGCTATCTGGATAGCAAAAACCGTGTTAAGAATCACAAATACTTTTAAACGGTATTGTGATCTTGACAGCTTAAATTGTTTTTTCTCACGATCCCAATAAAAAAAAGAACCACAGCAGAAAGAGGCAATGTTGACATATAACCCAAACCAATGAAAATGATCGAATTTTAAGTCAGACGTTATCTTACGTAAACTAATTTGGAATAGAAGATTTGGAATTCGAAAATATCGAAATAGTCGAAACATTGTAAAACCCAGGAATATCGTTTTAGACAAACTGGTAAAGAAAATTTAGAGTCACTTTACAGAGAGCCTTCATCAAGGTAAATGGTAAGCGTCAAAATGTTTGTTATGCTCTCAATTCAGAGCTAGTAAATATTTATGCACAAAACTCAATTAGACATAATTGTTTAAAATATTTACCATTCGTTTGAGGAATGACAATTAACATTTTATCAATAAAGCAACCGTTAGCATCTACTACTTCACTGTTTTTCCATCTACTAGGAATTACTACTTGAATAATATTTAGATCAGTCGTTAATAATTTGGGTGCTAATATTCTTGGCGCTATTGAGAACTTCTATATTCCATGAAATCTTAGTGTACAGAAGTAATAATTAAGCGATTAATTTTGTCGTGTCGGCTTTGACTTGCTTATGGAGTAAGTTCAGGACTGGTAATTCTTTGGTCGCCTAATTCTGTAAAAAGTATCATTTATTTGTACTGCTTATTATGTATTGAATAAACTATAAACTATTAAATATAGTCGGGCGCCGATTAAAAATGTAATCTCAGTTTTAAACCACTGTGAATAATACAAAAAGCAAGCTTATAAAATGGTCAAAACTCAATTAAACCCACACATTTCGGCAATTATAAGAACGGGATATTTTGCCTTCATTATACGCCATTGAAGTTATCAATATTGCAGCTTACAGTCACTCCCTATAGCCACAAAATCTACACTGCATGGAAAATAATTTGCAAATCAATGCGTAGTAATTTTTCCGTATTTTTTTTAAATTGTGTTTCGTTATGGAATGTATTCTTTTGTTATATCAGTTTTTAGCCCGACCAAGGGCTTATAGAACGGGTTTGTCTGTCTGTCTGTGTGTGTGTGTGTGTGTACGCACTCTAACTTTCATAAATTTTAATGAAAAAAATTTTTACTCCGGATTTGAACGAATTGGCCCAAATCACAGGTTAAGTTCGTTGACCAGGAAAATCGTACGAAAGGTTTTCTCAAAATTAGTTATTTCTCATAAAGCCGAGGAGATAGTCAATTCAACTTTTAGTCAAAATTTTAATTTCACCGCTTCTAATAATAAAGAAATTTAACACACCCATAAATAAATTTCCATATGGTCCAACCTTTCCGTGAATTTTATGTCGTTTCTATTTTAGAAGGAATAGAAATAAATAAATTATGCAAAAATTTGCTTTGAAAAAAGGAGGACATTTCAACTTAAAAATTGCTTCCATTGCTTTGTTAGCGGGATACCATTCAAAAATTTAATCTGCTTTCCAAAATTTGAAAGTTTGCTTCATAGAATATCAAAATTTGTAAATCAAAATTTGGAAATTTGCTTCTCAAAATTTGAAAGTTTGCTTCATAGAATATCAAAATTTGTAAATCAAAATTTGGAAATTTGCTTCTCAAAATTTGAAAGTTTGCTTCATAGAATATCAAAATTTGTAAATCAAAATTTGGAAATTTGCTTCTCAAAATTTTGAAATTTGCTTCTCCAAATTTTGAAATTTGCTTCTCAAAATTTGGAAATTTGCTTCTCAAAATTTGGAAATTTGCTTCTCAAAATTTGGAAATTTGCTTCTCAAAATTTGGAAATTTGCTTCTCAAAATTTGGAAATTTGCTTCTCAAAATTTGGAAATTTGCTTCTCAAAATTTGGAAATTTGCTTCTCAAAATTTGGAAATTTGCTTCTCAAAATTTGGAAATTTGCTTCTCAAAATTTGGAAATTTGCTTCTCAAAATTTGGAAATTTGCTTCTCAAAATTTGGAAATTTGCTTCTCAAAATTTGGAAATTTGCTTCTCAAAATTTGGAAATTTGCTTCTCAAAATTTGGAAATTTGCTTCTCAAAATTTGGAAATTTGCTTCTCAAAATTTGGAAATTTGCTTCTCAAAATTTGGAAATTTGCTTCTCAAAATTTGGAAATTTGCTTCTCAAAATTTGGAAATTTGCTTCTCAAAATTTGGAAATTTGCTTCTCAAAATTTGGAAATTTGCTTCTCAAAATTTGGAAATTTGCTTCTCAAAATTTGGAAATTTGCTTCTCAAAATTTGGAAATTTGCTTCTCAAAATTTGGAAATTTGCTTCTCAAAATTTGGAAATTTGCTTCTCAAAATTTGGAAATTTGCTTCTCAAAATTTGGAAATTTGCTTCTCAAAATTTGGAAATTTGCTTCTCAAAATTTGGAAATTTGCTTCTCAAAATTTGGAAATTTGCTTCTCAAAATTTGGAAATTTGCTTCTCAAAATTTGGAAATTTGCTTCTCAAAATTTGGAAATTTGCTTCTCAAAATTTGGAAATTTGCTTCTCAAAATTTGGAAATTTGCTTCTCAAAATTTGGAAATTTGCTTCTCAAAATTTGGAAATTTGCTTCTCAAAATTTGGAAATTTGCTTCTCAAAATTTGGAAATTTGCTTCTCAAAATTTGGAAATTTGCTTCTCAAAATTTGGAAATTTGCTTCTCAAAATTTGGAAATTTGCTTCTCAAAATTTGGAAATTTGCTTCTCAAAATTTGGAAATTTGCTTCTCAAAATTTGGAAAATTGCTTCTCAAAATTTGGAAATTTGCTTCTCAAAATTTGGAAATTTCCTTCTCAAAATTTTAGCATTCGTCTATGAGACGCATTTTCATTCAGTCTTGTTTTAGATGTCATCCAGTGCACTTGTGTCTTCGTTATCTCTTGAAATTTTTGGAAATATCGCCATCGTAGTACGGATTATTTTTCACCGCTTCGACTATTAAAGTGACAATAAGACCAGACATTATTAAATTACAGTGATTTCAATCAATTTCTAATTATTTTACAATACAGTGTTAATCATAAGGATTTTTGGAAATATCGCCTTTGCAAGAACTTTGCCATATTTGCAGAGTTAACCATATTTTCGCTGAGTTTATAAGCTTCGTTTTCTCTCAACTTTGCCATATTGGCAGAGTTCACGACATTTCCATGAAGCCTAAATTCTGGATCTTCCCTCAATTCTTCCATACGCTTTTTGCTTCACAATTGACTTGCGATTGGGACTTGCGTTTTAATTTAGGCATATTATAATTATACAAAATATGAAAAAAGACAATAAAAAATTGTTACTTACCTTTATAACCGAAGCGGTGTAGAATAATCCGTAATACAATGGCGATATGTCCGAGAATTTCCAAAAAGCCTTAGAATTAACACTGTGATGTAGTATAGTAAGAATTTGGTTGAAATCACTGTATTTCAATAATGTCTGGTCTTGTTGTTATTTTAATAGTCGAAGCGGTGTAAAATAATCCGTACTACAATGGCGATATGTCCGAGAATTTCCAAAAAGCCTTAGAATTAACACTGTGATGTAGAATAGTAAGAATTTGGTTGAAATCACTGTAATTCAATAATGTCTGGTCTTATTGTTATTTTAATAGTCGAAGCGGTGTAGAATAATCCGTACTACAATGGTGATATGTCCGAGAATTTCCAAAAAGCCTTAGAATTAACACTGTGATGTAGAATAGTAAGAATTTGGTTGAAATCACTGTAATTCAATAATGTCTGGTCTTATTATTATTTTAATAGTCGAAGCGGTGTAGAATAATCCGTACTACAATGGTGATATGTCCGAGAATTTCCAAAAAGCCTTAGAATTAACACTGTGATGTAGAATAGTAAGAATTTGGTTGAAATCACTGTAATTCAATAATGTCTGGTCTTATTATTATTTTAATAGTCGAAGCGTTGTAGAAAAATCCGTACTACAATGACAATATTTCCAAAAGGTTCAAGACAGAAAGAAGACACAAGTGCACTGAATGACAGCCAAAACAAGACTGAATGAAAACTCATAAGCAAAACAAGACCGTTCCGTTCTTACAGGCCGATTTTTAAAAATTTGGGAAGCAAATTTCCAAATTTTGAGAAGCAAATTTCCAAATTTTGAGAAGCAAATTTCTAAATTTTGAGAAGCAAATTTCCAAATTTTGAGAAGCAAATTTCCAAATTTTGAGAAGCAAATTTCCAAATTTTGAGAAGCAAATTTCCAAATTTTGAGAAGCAAATTTCCAAATTTTGAGAAGCAAATTTCCAAATTTTGAGAAGCAAATTTCCAAATTTTGAGAAGCAAATTTCCAAATTTTGAGAAGCAAATTTCCAAATTTTGAGAAGCAAATTTCCAAATTTTGAGAAGCAAATTTCCAAATTTTGAGAAGCAAATTTCCAAATTTTGAGAAGCAAATTTCCAAATTTTGAGAAGCAAATTTCCAAATTTTGAGAAGCAAATTTCCAAATTTTGAGAAGCAAATTTCCAAATTTTGAGAAGCAAATTTCCAAATTTTGAGAAACAAATTTCCAAATTTTGAGAAGCAAATTTCCAAATTTTGAGAAGCAAATTTCCAAATTTTGAGAAGCAAATTTCCAAATTTTGAGAAGCAAATTTCCAAATTTTGAGAAGCAAATTTCCAAATTTTGAGAAGCAAATTTCCAAATTTTGAGAAGCAAATTTCCAAATTTTGAGAAGCAAATTTCCAAATTTTGAGAAGCAAATTTCCAAATTTTGAGAAGCAAATTTCCAAATTTTGAGAAGCAAATTTCCAAATTTTGAGAAGCAAATTTCCAAATTTTGAGAAGCAAATTTCCAAATTTTGAGAAGCAAATTTCCAAATTTTGAGAAGCAAATTTCCAAATTTTGAGAAACAAATTTCCAAATTTTGAGAAGCAAATTTCCAAATTTTGAGAAGCAAATTTCCAAATTTTGAGAAGCAAATTTCCAAATTTTGAGAAACAAATTTCCAAATTTTGAGAAGCAAATTTCCAAATTTTGAGAAGCAAATTTCCAAATTTTGAGAAGCAAATTTCCAAATTTTGAGAAGCAAATTTCCAAATTTTGAGAAGCAAATTTCCAAATTTTGAGAAGCAAATTTCCAAATTTTGAGAAGCAAATTTCCAAATTTTGAGAAGCAAATTTCCAAATTTTGAGAAGCAAATTTCAAAATTTTGAAAAGCAAATTTCAAAATTTGGAGAAGCAAATTTCAAAATTTTGAGAAGCAAATTTCCAAATTTTGATTTACAAATTTTGATATTCTATGAAGCAAACTTTCAAATTTTGAGAAGCAAATTTCCAAATTTTGATTTACAAATTTTGATATTCTATGAAGCAAACTTTCAAATTTTGAGAAGCAAATTTCCAAATTTTGATTTACAAATTTTGATATTCTATGAAGCAAACTTTCAAATTTTGGAAAGCAGATTAAAATTTTGAATGGTATCCCGTCTCAAAATTAGATATTTGTCAGAAGGCCGAGGAGATAGTCAATTCAACTTTTAGTCACAATTTTAATTTCGCCGCTTTTAATAATAAAGGAATTTGACACACCCATAAATAAATTTCCATATGGTCCAACCTTTCCGTGAATTTTATATCGTTTCTGTTTTACAAGTAATAAAAATCAATAAATTATGCTTAAATTTGCTTTCAAAAAAGGAGAACATTTCAACTTAAAAATTGCTTCTATTGCTTTGTTAGCGGGATAGCATTCAAAATTTTAATCCGCTTTCCAAAATTTGAAAGTTTGCTTCATACAAATTCAAAATTTGCAACACAAAATTTGGAAATTTGCTTCTTAACATTTTGGAATTTGCTTCTCAATATTTGGAATTTGCTTTTCAATATTTGGAAATTTGCTTCTCAAAATTTCAATATTTGCATCTCATCATTTCATTATTTGCTTCTCAAAATTTCAACATTTGCTTCTCATACTTTCAATATTTCCTTCTCAAAATTTCAACATTTGCTTCTCGAAATTTCAACATTTGCTTCTCATACTTTCAATATTTCCTTCTCAAAATTTCAACATTTGCTTCTCAAAATTTCAATATTTGCTTCTCAAAATTTCAATGTATGCTTCTCAAAATTTCAATATTTGCTTCTCATAATTTCTATATTTGCTTCTCAAAATTTCTATATTTGGTTCTCAAAATTTCCATATTTGCTTCTCAAAATTTCAATATATGCTTCTCAAAATTTCAATATTTGCTACTCATTATTTCAATATTTGCTTCTCATAATTTCAATATTTGCTTCTCAAAATTTCAATATTTGCTTCTCAAAATTTCAATATTTGCATCTCAAAATTTCAATATATGCTTCACAAAATTTCAATATATGCTTCACAAAATTTCAATATATGCTTCACAAAATTTCAATATATGCTTCACAAAATTTCATTATATGCTTCACATAATTTCAACATGTTCTCATAATTTCATTATATGCTTCTCAAAATACTCTTTGGTCCATTGTTGTTCTACTCTTGTAATCAATGTCGAATTTCTGAGGTAGACAATATTGTAATCCTCTAATGCTATTTCCACTACAGGGTGCCAAGTCCGCCAACGGGTTATATAACGGAGGGCAATCAATCATATTGGCACGACCGCAGGTCGTGCTAATGTGTTTGCTGCCCGGAGTCACCAACGGCTACCCAGTCCGAGAACGGGCGCAAACGGAGGGCAAACAGTCTCATTAGACCGACCGAAGGTCGGGCTAATGATACTGCTTGGCCGGAGTTTTTAGAATTTAGGAATTTCTGGAGAAACTAGTGATGGATCTGTTGCGCAATTAACATTGGAAAATCATTTCTGGGAAGTTAAGTGGGGTAATGTAGAATTATTTATAAATACGTAAAAACTGGTTTTTTAAATATCATTTTAAATTCAATTACGGATGACGCAACAAATTCAAGAGTGGCAACCGCCTTTCTGTTTGGTGAGCAAAACGAGGGTCGCACAAAGGTGTTAGACGAAGATTGAATTAAGATACAGCTTCTCACCTCGTTGCACATTGGGTAAAAATTATTACAAACAAAAGTATATTTACAGAACTGGTGCATTTGATTTCGTTACAAAGCTTAATAATTAATGACAGGGTGACGCCAATCAACAAAACCAGAAGTGGTACTTCGAACAAAGAGGTACTTCTAATACGTATCAGATCATCAATCGTGCTACATCACTCTGCCTTCGAGCAAATCTGTAACTTCAATTATTCGATTAAATTAGGGAAATTTATTTACGTAATAGCATAAATGTTACCTTCATAAGAGATAAAGGTACAAATTTTCAAGTGTTTATTTGTTAACATTTTGGCTAATGACTACAGGGTTGACCTTTGGTAACGCACAATAAGAAAAAACAGATCACAGTGTGCGACATTATAAATAATTTGCCCCAATACAAACATACAGAGAATGGACGTTTGTTTATGGTAGTCAAATTGGAACAAACTTATTTGATGAAGATAGGCAATCACATTCTGTGGCTATATGGGTAAGGCTACCGAAAAAATTAGTTTATAGTTTTCGAAATATTATTTCTTGCGCTGTTGAATACTGACAACTTAGCAAATAAACACGAGTTACTTGCACTGTAAGCCTCCTAGTCTAAGAAAACCAAAATTCCCCACTAATACAACAAATTGGTATAAATAATATAAAACATATTCATTTATTACAACTAATAGAGAAATCAGGTTAGAAAGGAGCCAAACTACATCTGTAGATTAGTAAATCATATATTGTCTTTTTCCTTGTCTAATCATTTGAACAATTTGTGCTAAGCTTTACTCCGTTGTGTACCACAAAATTCATTTGCAGCTTAATACGTAATGTTCAAGTAGAGTTAAAAAGAAATTGCTTAAGAATACGCATAGACCTCTTGTTTTTGCTCACAAATATATGATGGAAAAACAGGGCAAATATATTTATAATTTTCAACAAGAATACATTCTCATAATAATCCCAAAAAGAATGCTGACACGTCAATACAATATAATCCAAATAAAATATTCCATCGTTATAATTACAGCTAGATGTGATGGCAACTTTAATTGAGCTTTGATCATTAATACATAAGCTAGTTTTCTTTAGTTTTCCTCGTAGTAGCTGCAAAGTGAGATTTAAAATGTTAGTTGGCGCCTGACTTTCCTTAATAGTTTATGGAAAATTCAAGTACATAGTAATCAGAACAAATAAATATCTGTTTTACAGAAATGGGCGCCGAAGGCAATAATAACCACATTACTGAATAAGTAAGCCAAAGTCACAACCAGAGAGTCAATCGTCTTAATTACTACTGCCGTACACTAAGAAAATAAAACAATTATTTATGTTTCACA
Source organism: Yoshiicerus persimilis (assembly GCA_020352615.2). NCBI lineage: Eukaryota > Metazoa > Arthropoda > Collembola > Entomobryomorpha > Tomoceridae > Yoshiicerus > Yoshiicerus persimilis. The sequence goes on from CM036940.2 coordinate 103,237,284, forward strand.
TTTCATAGAAGATGGACTTGCTCAATCATCCCATCAAAATGATTAGCGAATGCTTTATGTATTACTTAAGTAATAATGCATACTAGATGCCAAAATAATCAAATCATAGCTGTGTACGATATTGCTTTAAAGTAATACGCCTGGGTGACGGCCTGAGAATTTTAGCTAACCTGAAACACGTAATGCAGATTATTTTGCTTGAAAGCTTTTCAACTATTGATCACATTTGCATTATGAATGTGAACATGAATTAAGTTATTTTATACAACTGAAAGGAGCAATTACAAATAATAAAATCATTGTCCATTTATATTTCATTAACCGTACCATTTCAAATTATATAAGCCGTTTGGCCGGTTTTATACGCGCTACATTGATTTTCTGATTTTCATTAAACAGGAAAATGACATATGGTTTAAATAATTATTTCAAATTGAGTTTTGGGCATAAATATTTTCTAGTTCTGAATTGCGAGCTGAACAGAGCTTTTATCACTAATCTTTTACAATTACAAGGGCCCTCTGTAAAGTGACTCTAAATTTTCTTTACTATGTAGTTTGTCTAATAGGGTTTCATTGGGCTTTATAATGTTTCGGTTTTTCCGATATTTTCGAAGTCCAAATCTTCAATTCCAAATTAGTTTACATAAGATATTGTGTGACTTAAAAATCAATCATTTTCATTGGTTTGGGTTGTATGTTAACATTGCTTCTTTCTGTTGTGGTTCTCCGTTTTATTGGGATCGTGAGAAAGAAGAATTTAAGCAGTCAAAATCACAATACCGTCTAAAAGTATTTCTCATTCTTAACACGGTTTTTACTATACAGACAGCATTTATACTCCTAAAATTCATTCTGGAGAATGATTCAAATAAGTTTGACGTTTTATCCCTGATATTGGGAATTATGAAGTTATGTGGTCATAAACTGTATGATGTAGTTCTACATAATGTATCTACAAGAGGAGAAAACATCCAAACTATATTAAATTACTTGGTCTCTGAAATAGCATCCTTTGAAAAAGGTAAGCTGTATATGATATCGTTGAGTTAAATTTGGCAGTTGCACTTAGCTTTAAAATGGAATAAGTAAGCAATACTTCTTGCATATTATAACATTAATATTATTGCGGATCATTTTAATTTGGTTTTCACTTACTGCGGAAGATAAGTCGAACAGTATAATATAAGCATTTTTTCATTTTATAAATCCAGCCACAACTTTTGGTTTGACTGAAACCTTGTTGCGTTTGTTAACGGCACATAGTATCCATTAGTAATGCACCTAATTGCCATTCCCCATTTGACATAAATATTTATTGGCATATTTTTTTTTCCTTTTTGACGTAATATTTTGGCATTAACCTCATTTTATGTATAAATTAGCGAAATGGGCATAATGTAGCAAAACAATAGGCAAGAAATGGCAACTGCAACTCAATTATTAGGGGTATTGCCATATGCGCAATGTATTTATGCATTTATTCTAAATTTTAAAGGTTCTCTTGGTGGTGAATTTAATGCTAAGAATTCCATATACATCAAATTAGAAGTTTGGGTGACAAAGCTCTTCGTTCCTGTTTGCTATATAGTCTCTGCACCAGGTATAGCACATATGGCATTGGTTGTGCAAAACAAGTACATGCCCAAAGTCTTCTCAGTGCATTGGACGCTAGAATTTGGAATGCAGATTTCACATGTCATTGTCCCCCTCTGCTCAGTATGTTGGGCTCTTATATTATACATATACATCTTGATTGTTGTGCTGCGGATTTTTCATTGTATGCAGAAAATACGGTAACTAATTGACACATATAACCTGCCAACATTTTATTTCAAGTAATCGAGTATCCAATATGTTTATTTATTGCAGATACCCAAAATACGATTTTGTATATCGATATTGTATGTACAACCGAAGTCGTCTACTGAACATATTACTCCATGAGAGTATTCATCCCGCGTACCTTCCTTATCTTATATTTATCATGTATTTTACAACCGTTTTGTGTTGCTTTGGTTCTATCAGATTCTACAACCGCCTCAGTTCCATTGAATTTGTTAGTCTCCCTATCTTCAGCTTTGGATCATTTTTGGTTATGACACTGGTCTTATTCTGCTCTTCTTTGCTGTGGAAAAATTCTTGTTATTTACTGAAATTGCTTCGTAACACCACAACTTTTAAAGCAAGTATTTGTAATCAACAGGTCTATAGGTCACTGAAACCATTTGGTATCAGAATGACTCCCATCAGCAATGTTAAAAATGATAGAATTGTAATGGTCTACGACCAAATGCTTTCAGACCTTACGACGCTTTTAGTTGCATTCTAGATTTCAAAAGAACAGAAGGAAAAATTTCAATATTCTTCAAATAAGGGCGAGCTGCAAATAATATTTCTTGTGTAGATTAGTATTATTTAATTTTGGTGTTCTATTAATGCGTAATGCTTAAGTAAGATCTGTAAAATGCGTATTTTCGTAGTATTGAAAATTACAGTGAATAAGGAAAGTATATATTTAATTTGGACATGTAATTAAGGCAAGTAAATAATAACAGTAATTTAACCTGTATTTTGCTTATCAAGAATTTAATTAATGTAAGCAATATAATGTTTTTGAATTCAAACTGTATAAAGTGTATAATGTCTTTGGAATAGTTCATTTTAAGAACTATTACAGTATTACATATTTAATATGATATAGCATTAGTTAGAACTATGATTAGTAATATCTTCGTAATTACAAATTAATTAAATTTTTTAGAAAATATTTATGTTGTAAATGGTTAAATAATTAAGCCAAGTTAAATAAGTCCTTTCCTTGTAGACTCATGTTTAGCAGATGAGAAGAATTTTTTTGCATTAATTTCTGGTGAGCTATCAATAATGTGTGGGTTTCTCTTTACTCATTTGTACGCCTTAGTTAATAATTGTAATGTCTGAGACTTAGTACACTTTTGTTTGGTATAATGCAATGCTTCCTAGCGTATAAATTTTTTTACTGAATTCAGAATCCGATGATTTGGTATCTGAGCAGTAAACCAATTATAACATTTGTGTTTCTCAGTCGCAGCACACCAAAAGAATATATTATTACAACAAGTCAGAACAAGCATTTCAGTCGACGCTTATCTTATGTAGTTTACCTTCTCGTTCAACAATAATACCGTACCTGTATTGTCATTGTAAATATTGCTTACCAATAGTTAATAGACATTACACTCAATAAAAAAACTCCGGCCAAGCAGTATCATTAGCCCGACCTTCGGTCGGTCTAATGAGACTGTTTGCCCTCCGTTTGCGCCCGTTCTCGGACTGGGTAGCCGTTGGTGACTCCGGGCAGCAAACACATTAGCACGACCTGCGGTCGTGCCAATATGATTGATTGCCCTCCGTTATATAACCCGTTGGCGGACTTGGCACCCTGTAGTGGAAATAGCATTAGAGGATTACAATATTGTCTACCTCAGAAATTCGACATTGATTACAAGAGTAGAACAACAATGGACCAAAGAGTATTTTGAGAAGCATATAATGAAATTATGAGAACATGTTGAAATTATGTGAAGCATATAATGAAATTTTGTGAAGCATATATTGAAATTTTGTGAAGCATATATTGAAATTTTGTGAAGCATATATTGAAATTTTGTGAAGCATATATTGAAATTTTGAGATGCAAATATTGAAATTTTGAGAAGCAAATATTGAAATTTTGAGAAGCAAATATTGAAATTATGAGAAGCAAATATTGAAATAATGAGTAGCAAATATTGAAATTTTGAGAAGCATATATTGAAATTTTGAGAAGCAAATATGGAAATTTTGAGAACCAAATATAGAAATTTTGAGAAGCAAATATAGAAATTATGAGAAGCAAATATTGAAATTTTGAGAAGCATACATTGAAATTTTGAGAAGCAAATATTGAAATTTTGAGAAGCAAATGTTGAAATTTTGAGAAGGAAATATTGAAAGTATGAGAAGCAAATGTTGAAATTTCGAGAAGCAAATGTTGAAATTTTGAGAAGGAAATATTGAAAGTATGAGAAGCAAATGTTGAAATTTTGAGAAGCAAATAATGAAATGATGAGATGCAAATATTGAAATTTTGAGAAGCAAATTTCCAAATATTGAAAAGCAAATTCCAAATATTGAGAAGCAAATTCCAAAATGTTAAGAAGCAAATTTCCAAATTTTGTGTTGCAAATTTTGAATTTGTATGAAGCAAACTTTCAAATTTTGGAAAGCGGATTAAAATTTTGAATGCTATCCCGCTAACAAAGCAATAGAAGCAATTTTTAAGTTGAAATGTTCTCCTTTTTTGAAAGCAAATTTAAGCATAATTTATTGATTTTTATTACTTGTAAAACAGAAACGATATAAAATTCACGGAAAGGTTGGACCATATGGAAATTTATTTATGGGTGTGTCAAATTCCTTTATTATTAAAAGCGGCGAAATTAAAATTGTGACTAAAAGTTGAATTGACTATCTCCTCGGCCTTCTGACAAATATCTAATTTTGAGACGGGATACCATTCAAAATTTTAATCTGCTTTCCAAAATTTGAAAGTTTGCTTCATAGAATATCAAAATTTGTAAATCAAAATTTGGAAATTTGCTTCTCAAAATTTGAAAGTTTGCTTCATAGAATATCAAAATTTGTAAATCAAAATTTGGAAATTTGCTTCTCAAAATTTGAAAGTTTGCTTCATAGAATATCAAAATTTGTAAATCAAAATTTGGAAATTTGCTTCTCAAAATTTTGAAATTTGCTTCTCCAAATTTTGAAATTTGCTTTTCAAAATTTTGAAATTTGCTTCTCAAAATTTGGAAATTTGCTTCTCAAAATTTGGAAATTTGCTTCTCAAAATTTTGAAATTTGCTTCTCCAAATTTTGAAATTTGCTTTTCAAAATTTTGAAATTTGCTTCTCAAAATTTGGAAATTTGCTTCTCAAAATTTGGAAATTTGCTTCTCAAAATTTGGAAATTTGCTTCTCAAAATTTGGAAATTTGCTTCTCAAAATTTGGAAATTTGCTTCTCAAAATTTGGAAATTTGCTTCTCAAAATTTGGAAATTTGTTTCTCAAAATTTGGAAATTTGCTTCTCAAAATTTGGAAATTTGCTTCTCAAAATTTGGAAATTTGCTTCTCAAAATTTGGAAATTTGCTTCTCAAAATTTGGAAATTTGCTTCTCAAAATTTGGAAATTTGCTTCTCAAAATTTGGAAATTTGCTTCTCAAAATTTGGAAATTTGCTTCTCAAAATTTGGAAATTTGCTTCTCAAAATTTGGAAATTTGCTTCTCAAAATTTTGAAATTTGCTTCTCAAAATTTGGAAATTTGCTTCTCAAAATTTGGAAATTTGCTTCTCAAAATTTGGAAATTTGCTTCTCAAAATTTGGAAATTTGCTTCTCAAAATTTGGAAATTTGCTTCTCAAAATTTGGAAATTTGCTTCTCAAAATTTGGAAATTTGCTTCTCAAAATTTGGAAATTTGCTTCTCAAAATTTGGAAATTTGCTTCTCAAAATTTGGAAATTTGCTTCTCAAAATTTGGAAATTTGCTTCTCAAAATTTGGAAATTTGCTTCTCAAAATTTGGAAATTTGCTTCTCAAAATTTGGAAATTTGCTTCTCAAAATTTGGAAATTTGCTTCTCAAAATTTGGAAATTTGCTTCTCAAAATTTGGAAATTTGCTTCTCAAAATTTGGAAATTTGCTTCTCAAAATTTGGAAATTTGCTTCTCAAAATTTGGAAATTTGCTTCTCAAAATTTGTTGCTTCTCAAAATTTGGAAATTTGCTTCTCAAAATTTGGAAATTTGCTTCTCAAAATTTGGAAATTTGCTTCTCAAAATTTGGAAATTTGCTTCTCAAAATTTGGAAATTTGCTTCTCAAAATTTGGAAATTTGCTTCTCAAAATTTGGAAATTTGCTTCTCAAAATTTGGAAATTTGCTTCTCAAAATTTGGAAATTTGCTTCTCAAAATTTGGAAATTTGCTTCTCAAAATTTGGAAATTTGCTTCTCAAAATTTGGAAATTTGCTTCTCAAAATTTGGAAATTTGCTTCTCAAAATTTGGAAATTTGCTTCTCAAAATTTGGAAATTTGCTTCTCAAAATTTGGAAATTTGCTTCTCAAAATTTGGAAATTTGCTTCTCAAAATTTGGAAATTTGCTTCTCAAAATTTGGAAATTTGCTTCTCAAAATTTGGAAATTTGCTTCTCAAAATTTGGAAATTTGCTTCTCAAAATTTGGAAATTTGCTTCTCAAAATTTGGAAATTTGCTTCTCAAAATTTGGAAATTTGCTTCTCAAAATTTGGAAATTTGCTTCTCAAAATTTGGAAATTTGCTTCTCAAAATTTGGAAATTTGCTTCTCAAAATTTGGAAATTTGCTTCTCAAAATTTGGAAATTTGCTTCTCAAAATTTGGAAATTTGCTTCTCAAAATTTGGAAATTTGCTTCTCAAAATTTGGAAATTTGCTTCTCAAAATTTGGAAATTTGCTTCTCAAAATTTGGAAATTTGCTTCTCAAAATTTGGAAATTTGCTTCTCAAAATTTGGAAATTTGCTTCTCAAAATTTGGAAATTTGCTTCTCAAAATTTAGAAATTTGCTTCTCAAAATTTGGAAATTTGCTTCTCAAAATTTGGAAATTTGCTTCCCAAATTTTTAAAAATCGGCCTATAAGAACGGAACGGTCTTGTTTTGCTTATGAGTTTTCATTCAGTCTTGTTTTGGCTGTCATTCAGTGCACTTGTGTCTTCTTTCTGTCTTGAACCTTTTGGAAATATTGTCATTGTAGTACGGATTTTTCTACAACGCTTCGACTATTAAAATAATAATAAGACCAGACATTATTGAATTACAGTGATTTCAACCAAATTCTTACTATTCTACATCACAGTGTTAATTCTAAGGCTTTTTGGAAATTCTCGGACATATCACCATTGTAGTACGGATTATTCTACACCGCTTCGACTATTAAAATAATAATAAGACCAGACATTATTGAATTACAGTGATTTCAACCAAATTCTTACTATTCTACATCACAGTGTTAATTCTAAGGCTTTTTGGAAATTCTCGGACATATCACCATTGTAGTACGGATATTCTACACCGCTTCGACTATTAAATACATAGACAGACATATTGATTACGTGATTCACCAATCTACTATTCTACTCACGTGTTAATCTAGGCTTTTGGAATTCTCGGACTATCGCCATGTATACGGATATTTACACCGCTTCGACTATTAAATAACAACAAGACCAGACATTATTGAAATACAGTGATTTCAACCAAATTCTTACTATACTACATCACAGTGTTAATTCTAAGGCTTTTTGGAAATTCTCGGACATATCGCCATTGTATTACGGATTATTCTACACCGCTTCGGTTATAAAGGTAAGTAACAATTTTTTATTGTCTTTTTTCATATTTTGTATAATTATAATATGCCTAAATTAAAACGCAAGTCCCAATCGCAAGTCAATTGTGAAGCAAAAAGCGTATGGAAGAATTGAGGGAAGATCCAGAATTTAGGCTTCATGGAAATGTCGTGAACTCTGCCAATATGGCAAAGTTGAGAGAAAACGAAGCTTATAAACTCAGCGAAAATATGGTTAACTCTGCAAATATGGCAAAGTTCTTGCAAAGGCGATATTTCCAAAAATCCTTATGATTAACACTGTATTGTAAAATAATTAGAAATTGATTGAAATCACTGTAATTTAATAATGTCTGGTCTTATTGTCACTTTAATAGTCGAAGCGGTGAAAAATAATCCGTACTACGATGGCGATATTTCCAAAAATTTCAAGAGATAACGAAGACACAAGTGCACTGGATGACATCTAAAACAAGACTGAATGAAAATGCGTCTCATAGACGAATGCTAAAATTTCCAAATTTTGAGAAGCAAATTTCCAAATTTTGAGAACCAATTTTCCAAATTTTGAGAAGCAATTTTCCAAATTTTGAGAAGCAAATTTCCAAATTTTGTGAAGCAAATTTCCAAATTTTAAGAAGCAATTTTCCAAATTTTGAGAAGCAATTTTCCAAATTTTGAGAAGCAAATTTCCAAATTTTGAGAAGCAAATTTCCAAATTTTGAGAAGCAAATTTCCAAATTTTGAGAAGCAAATTTCCAAATTTTGAGAAGCAAATTTCCAAATTTTGAGAAGCAAATTTCCAAATTTTGAGAAGCAAATTTCCAAATTTTGAGAAGCAAATTTCCAAATTTTGAGAAGCAAATTTCCAAATTTTGAGAAGCAAATTTCCAAATTTTGAGAAGCAAATTTCCAAATTTTGAGAAGCAAATTTCCAAATTTTGAGAAGCAAATTTCCAAATTTTGAGAAGCAAATTTCCAAATTTTGAGAAGCAAATTTCCAAATTTTGAGAAGCAAATTTCCAAATTTTGAGAAGCAAATTTCCAAATTTTGAGAAGCAAATTTCCAAATTTTGAGAAGCAAATTTCCAAATTTTGAGAAGCAAATTTCCAAATTTTGAGAAGCAAATTTCCAAATTTTGAGAAGCAAATTTCCAAATTTTGAGAAGCAAATTTCCAAATTTTGAGAAGCAAATTTCCAAATTTTGAGAAGCAAATTTCCAAATTTTGAGAAGCAAATTTCCAAATTTTGAGAAGCAAATTTCCAAATTTTGAGAAGCAAATTTCCAAATTTTGAGAAGCAAATTTCCAAATTTTGAGAAGCAAATTTCCAAATTTTGAGAAGCAAATTTCCAAATTTTGAGAAGCAAATTTCCAAATTTTGAGAAGCAAATTTCCAAATTTTGAGAAGCAAATTTCCAAATTTTGAGAAGCAAATTTCCAAATTTTGAGAAGCAAATTTCCAAATTTTGAGAAGCAAATTTCCAAATTTTGAGAAGCAAATTTCCAAATTTTGAGAAGCAAATTTCCAAATTTTGAGAAGCAAATTTCCAAATTTTGAGAAGCAAATTTCCAAATTTTGAGAAGCAAATTTCCAAATTTTGAGAAGCAAATTTCCAAATTTTGAGAAGCAAATTTCCAAATTTTGAGAAGCAAATTTCCAAATTTTGAGAAGCAAATTTCCAAATTTTGAGAAGCAAATTTCCAAATTTTGAGAAGCAAATTTCCAAATTTTGAGAAGCAAATTTCCAAATTTTGAGAAGCAAATTTCCAAATTTTGAGAAGCAAATTTCCAAATTTTGAGAAGCAAATTTCCAAATTTTGAGAAGCAAATTTCCAAATTTTGAGAAGCAAATTTCAAAATTTTGAGAAGCAAATTTCAAAATTTTGAGAAGCAAATTTCAAAATTTTGAGAAGCAAATTTCAAAATTTTGAGAAGCAAATTTCAAAATTTTGAGAAGCAAATTTCCAAATTTTGATTTACAAATTTTGATATTCTATGAAGCAAACTTTCAAATTTTGAGAAGCAAATTTCCAAATTTTGATTTACAAATTTTGATATTCTATGAAGCAAACTTTCAAATTTTGAGAAGCAAATTTCCAAATTTTGATTTACAAATTTTGATATTCTATGAAGCAAACTTTCAAATTTTGGAAAGCAGATTAAAATTTTGAATGGTATCCCGCTAACAAAGCAATGGAAGCAATTTTTAAGTTGAAATGTCCTCCTTTTTTCAAAGCAAATTTTTGCATAATTTATTTATTTCTATTCCTTCTAAAATAGAAACGACATAAAATTCACGGAAAGGTTGGACCATATGGAAATTTATTTATGGGTGTGTTAAATTTCTTTATTATTAGAAGCGGTGAAATTAAAATTTTGACTAAAAGTTGAATTGACTATCTCCTCGGCTTTATGAGAAATAACTAATTTTGAGAAAACCTTTCGTACGATTTTCCTGGTCAACGAACTTAACCTGTGATTTGGGCCAATTCGTTCAAATCCGGAGTAAAAATTTTTTTCATTAAAATTTATGAAAGTTAGAGTGCGTACACACACACACACACACAGACAGACAGACAAACCCGTTCTATAAGCCCTTGGTCGGGCTAAAAATGTATGTAAATTTATGCATATTCGACGACAAATAAATTATACTACTTACATATTTTGAATTGAAAGGCCTCGCTTTTTATATTACTTATCCGTAGTTCAGCTGTGCCAGTTAGGACCAAAATTATCACAAGGCACAGAAATGTGGATGCCGTCATTTTCTCTTTCACTTCGGTTTAACTGTAGAACCTCTTTCATTAAAAGCTTTTCAACAAGTGTTTCACAATTAGTAGGCACAGTTTTAAAATAATATGAAGTACAATATTCTTTGATAAAACAATCTATTGCAGAATGCATTTATATTGTGAGGTGCAATTTTATCGGGTGAGGTAAGCGCACTTATTTGCAACTACAATCTTGAGTTTTTTGATAAAGGAACGATAAATGAAATCACCAATTGCAACTACAGCAACATATTTAATTATTTTAATTAACACTATATTAACACTTTTAAAATAACTATCTCCATACCTGGTTTAGCTCCTGGTAACCATAGTTTCAATTTGCCTTGATTGCTACAGCATTTAATTTAATTTAATTCAAATAACTGCCGTAGCTCAAAAAGTAACTGAAATGCCTAGTTATATCCTTTCTAAAATAATAATCATTCAAATATACGGTTTACAAAGTCGTCATCCAGTCATTAATGCAAATTGGCCCCTATAATTACTTTGTTCTTCTCCATTTAAAATCCGATTAAAATGTTACTGCGATTACCCGGTTACCCAATGATCGTTAATACCCTGGCTTAGTATTTTGGCTCACGACACATAATTATTACGAACTTCCAAAAACATCGTGGCAAACCATGCATATTACATAAAACTCAAAAATATTTATTTTTTCCCATTAGTCTATTTATGAAAAATTTCAAATGACAACAGTAATTGACAAGAGACCGAAACACAAATACACTGCATGACAATTTTTATTAATATGCTAATTCTAGACTATATATGTGCCAGTAAAAGGTATTGCAAAATTAGAAGCAATGAAATAGACACCTTAAATTGTATGCAACACGGGAATATTTGGGATCGGCTTGAAACAATAACGCCCAGGGACCTTAGTTGGGTAAATACGGTATTTTCATTAGTCCACATAACTTCCACCTGCGACTTTCACAAGTGCGTCGACTTTCTCATTCCTGCTGATCATTCCAATAATTTGTGTTAAATATTAGCTCTTTAATAATACTATACACGTATAAATGTTTTCATTATTATAAACTGAGTGTAGAGCACTATTACGTAGTTCTCATATCAAAATAAATGGTACACACGGTTAATTTCTGTTTCGAATTGTTGTCCTTCAACATTAGGGAAAGTATTAGGAATTATAAAACCCAAGCTTTTTACTACCTACAACCTACCACACAAGCTTCAGCAGCATCCAATAAATATGATTTTACAAGGAAAGCACTATCAGTAAATTCAACAATTTAAAATATAAATATTTTCTAACCCTTTTAGCGTGCGGGTAATTATAAAGATATTACTATTCATAGTTCTAACTAATGCTACACCATATTAAATATTCAATACTATAATAGTTCTTGGAATCTAAAAACATTATATTGCATAAATTCATCAAATTATTGCTACTGAATATACAGGGGAAATTGCTATTAATATTTACTTGCCTTAATTATACGTGCAAGTAGACATTAATAGAACATCAATATTAAAGAATAGTAATCTACACAAGCCATAACATCATTCATCAGAAAGCTAGTACATGTCAGACCAATATTAAAATTTTTCTAAGCTGAGGTGTTTCTTTTCCTCTATGTCTTTAAGTTCCTTTAAGTTGTAGAATGCAAAGTCCGCTTGGATGTCACTTTATTAAGTGTTATTTAAATACAACAAGAAGCGTCGTAATGTTTGACAGCATTTCCTCATAAACCATTACAATTCTATCATTTTTAACATTCCTGATTGGAGTCATTCTGATACCAAATGGTTTCAGTGACCTATAGACCTTAAGATTAAAAATACTTGCTTTAAAAGTTGTGGAGTTACGAAGAACTACCAGTAAATCAGATGAATTTTTCCACAGCAAGGAGGAGCAAAATAAGAACAGTGTCATAACCGACAATGATGTAAAACCGATGATAGAAAGAATAACAAATTCAATGAAATTGAGGCGGTTGTAGAATCTGATAGAGCCAAAGCAACAGAATACAGTTGCGGAATAGGCGATAAATATAAGATAAGGAAGGTACGCGGGATGAATACTCTCATGCAGTAGTATATTCAGTATCCGACTTCGGTTGTACATACGATACCAACATACAAAATCGTATTTTACGCATCTGTAATAAATAAATATATTGGATACTCTATTAAGTAAAAAAAAGTAGGAGGTTATATGTGTCATTTAGTTACCGTATTTTCTGCATCCAATAAAAAATCCGCAGCAAAACAATCAAGATGTATGCGTATAAAACAATAGCCCAACACATTGAACAGAGGGGAAGAATGATATGTGAGATTTGTATTCCAAATTCTAGGGTCCAATGCAGTTCCAAAACTTTAGGCATGTAGTTGTTTTGCACAACCATTGTCATATGTGCTAAACCTAATGCAACGAATATATAGCAAATGGGAACTAAAAGCTTTGTCACCCAAACTTCTAATTTGACGTATATGGAAACCTTAGCATTAAGTTCACCGGAAACAGAACCTTTAAAATTTAAAGTAATCATAAATTCTTTCCCAAAATTGAATTTTATCACCCCTACGTTAGTGTTACCATCTGTCTGTAAATCTCTAATTATGTAACAAATATTGCTTACTTATTCCATTTCAATGCTAACTTCATCTGCCAAATTTCACTCAACGATTCCATATATAGCTTACCTTTTTCAAAGGATGTGATACCAGAGACCAAGTAATTCAATATAGTTTGGATGTCTTCTCCTCTTGTAGACACATTAAGTAGAACAACATTATGCAGTATATGAACACACAACTTCATAAATCCCAACATCAAGGATAGAATGTCAAACTTATCTGAATCATTCTCCAGAATGAATTTTATAAGTAGAAATGCTGTCTGGATAGCAAAACCCGCGTTAAGAATGAAAAATACTTTTAAACGATATTGTGACTTTGACAGCTTAAATTGTTCTTTCTCGCAATCCCAATAAAAAGGAGAACCACAACAGAAAGATGTTATGTTAACATACAACCCAAACCAGTGAAAATGATTGAATTTTAAGTCAAATGTTATCTTACGTAAACTAATTTGGAATAGAAGATTTGGGAATCGAAAATATCGGGAAAGTCGAAACATTATGAAGTCGAAGTCCAGGAATATCAGTTCAGTCAAACTAGTAAAGAAAATTTATAGTCACTTTACAGAGGGCCTTCATAATTGTAAATGATTAGTGACAAAAGCTCTGTCAGTCTGCTGATTCAGAGATAGTAAATATTTATGCACAAAAACTTAATTGGACATAATTGTTTAAGATATATACCATTCTCTTGATGAATGACCATTAACATTTTATCAATAACGCAACCGTGCAATCGGCCAAATGAAATGCATAATTTGAAATGGCAACGTTTATGAATTATAAATTGACACTGATTTCTTTATTGATAATTACTCCCTTTAGTTGTTTAAGATGCATTAACGCTAATACAATTGTGGCCAGTTAAACACTTTTAAGCAGCATAATATACATGTTGTTCAGGTTAGTCAAAATTTACAGTCAGTAGTACTGTACAGAATCTGAATAACTATTATTCCTGTATTGTTTGTGGTTTGATTGGCAGACCAAATAAGTAATATATTTTTTTATGTAGTAGTACCGCTGTGTGAATTAAAAAATTGCATTTATTATATAATTATATTGAAAGCGTTGTCTGTTTAACTGTGGTCTGAGAACACCGTAGTGGATTGGCAAAAAAGCATCAGCAAATGACTTTTTTTGAATTGTCCAGATTTCAAAACCCTTTCAAAAACATACAGTAGTCAGTATGAAGTATGTAAACATAAATAATTATCGTACAGTCTTAGTGTGCTGCCGTAGTGATTAAAAATTAAGGTGATTGATTCTCTGGTTACGACATTGGCTTGCCGGAGATAGGGGGTTTAAATAGTTATGACTGCCAATTGCCTTCGACGCCTAGTTCTGCAAAAAACATATCATTTATTTATACTTATTGTCATTCCTGCTGATAATTCCAGTAATTTACATAAAGGTATTAAATATTAGCCCTTTAATAATACTAAGTATGTTTAAATACCTTGATAATTATAAAGTAAGTATAAAGCACTAATCAATAGTTTTCATACCAAAATAAATGGTACGCGCGGTTAATGTTCTAAATTTATTTATGGAATTATTAATGTTTAATGTCTACCAATACTAAACATGGAATAATACGCTAACAATAGTTGTCCTTCAATATTGGGGAAAATATTGGGAGCTGTAAAAGGCATTCTTCTCACTACATAACATTCCACTACAAAATTTTCAACAGCATGCCATACACATGATTTTAGAAGTAAAGAACTTGCAGTAAATTATTTAGCCATTTACAACCTAAATATTTTCTAAAAAATTTATTACTATACATGTTTATTACTAATCATAGTTTTGTTGGCCTTAATTATACTTGCAAGTTAAATATACGTTTTCCTTATTGACTGTAATTGCTAATAATACAAAAGTACAAATGCACTTTACAGCTCCTACTTAAGTATTACGCATTAATTGAACACCAATATTAAAGAATACTAATCTACGCAAGAAATAATATTAGCAGACAGCTGCGAGCTGGTACATATCGGAACGGTATTGAAATTTTTCTGAGCTGAGTTGTTTTTCTTCCTGTATCTCTTCAAGTTCCTTTAAATTCTAGAATGCAATGTTCGCTTCGATATCAGTTTTATTAAATGCTATTTAAATACTACAAGAAACATCGTAAGGTCTGATAGCATTTGTTCATAAACCATTACAATTCTATCGTTTTTAACATTACTGATTGGAGTCATTCTGATACCAAATGGTTTCAGTGACCTATAGACCTTTCGATTACAAATACTTGCTTTACAAGTTGTGGCGTTACGAAGGACTTTCAGTAAGTTAGAGGAATTAACTAATGCTACATCATATTAAATATGTAACGCTAAAATAGTTCTTCGAATCCAAACACATTATATTGCATACATTCATCAGATTCTTGGTAAGCAAAATACAGGTGAAATTACTATTAATATTTATTTGATTTAATTACATGTGCAAGTTAAATATACGTCTTCCTTATTCAATGTAATTGCTAACACAACAACAATACGCGTATAATTTACTGATTTTACTTAGTATTACGTAATAATAGAACACCAATAATAAATAATGCTAATCTATACAAGAAATAATATTAGCAAAACGCTGGTGCATATTAAATCGATATTGAAATGTTTCTGAGCTGAGTTTTTACTATTCCTCTATGTTTTTAAGTTTCTTTAAATTATAGAATGCAAAGTCCTCTCGGATGTCACTGTTTATTAAATGCTATTTAAATACAACGAGAAGCGTCGTAATGTTTGATAGCATTTCCTGATAGACCATTACGATTCTATCATTTTTAACATTCATGATTGGAGTCATTCTTATACCAAATGGTTTCAACGATCTATGGACCTTTCGATTACAAATGTTTGCTTTAAAAGTTGTGGAATTGCGAAGGACTATCAGTAAATTAGAAGAATGTTTCCACATCAAAGAAGAGCAGAATAAGAGCAGTGTCATAACCGAAAAGGTTGAAAAGCTGGTGATAGGGAGAACAACAAATTCAATGAAATTGAGGCGATTGTAGAATCTGATAGAACCAAAGCAACACATTACGGCTGCAAAATACGCGATAAATATAAGGTAAGGAAGGAACGCGGGGTGAATACTATCATGGAGTAAAATGTTTAGTATCCGACTTCGGTTGTACATACAATGCCGATATACAAAATCGTATTTTACGCATCTGTAATAAATAAACATATGAGATACTCCATCACGTATAATAAAAAGAGGTATGTTATTGGTGTCACTTAATTACCGTATTTTCTGCATCCAATAAAATATCCGCAGCAAAACCATCAGGATGTATACGTATAAAACCGTAGCCCAAAACATTGGAGAGAGAGAGATAATGATATGTGAGATTTGTATTCCGAATTCTAGGGTCCAATGCAGTGAGAAAACTTTGGGCATGTAATTGTTTTGCACAACCAACACAATATGCACTAGACATGGTGCACAGAATGTATAGCAAATAGGAACAAGAAGCTTTGTAACCCAAACTTCTAATTTGATGTATATGGAATCCTTGGCATTGAATCGACCACCAACAGAACCTTTAAAATTTAGAAGAAATGCATAAATGCTGAGCACATATGGTAATACCCCTAATTATTGAGTAGCAGTAACCATTTCTTGCCAATTTTTTTGCTACATTTATGCCCATTTCCCTAATTTATAGACAAAAAAAGTTTATGCCAAAATATTGCGTAAAAAAGGGAAATTATGATAAAAAATATTTATGTCAAATCGGGAATGGCAATTTGGGGCATTACCTAATTGCCATTCCTGAATTTAGAAGATGAAATTTATATTCCGCAGCAAGTGAAAACCAAATTTAATGTCTCTAATGACCTAATAAATCTTGGTTACTTATTCCATTTTAAAGTCAACTGCAATTGCCAAATTTCAATCGCGATATCATATATAGTATGTGTGCGTCCGCTTGATAAACGACCTTTTGGAAGTAAGTAGTAAGAATTACTCGCCCAATTTTTGCACTATTGTTACCCGAACGGAAGCACAACCGACACTGTCGCCAACAGTCACGTAAGCACGTTCGACAGCCCTGGTAGCACGATTTTTATAAATTAAGCCGCCTTGTTAGGCTGTATTGCAACTTTGTACTTAGGAATCTAATTACTTTAATTATAAATAGAATATTTAAGAATATCTTAGATACAAATAGTATATTTTAGAAAAGGTGAAGCTATAGTATAAATACAAATGAAATAACATTTTTATCTAAAATATTTTATTAATATCATAAAATATTCAATTTAGTCTTAAGTATTCTATTTATAATTAAAGTAATCTATTAGATTCTTAAGTACTCTGCTTATACAAAGGCGCAGTACAACATAAGAATGTTGCTTAATTTATAAAGATCGTGCTACCAGTGTTTTCGAATGTGCTGACGTGACTGTTGGCTACAGTGTCGGTTGTGCTGCAGGCTTCTGTTCGGGTAGCAATAGTGCAAAAATTGGCAGAATAATTCTTACTCCTTACTAGCCAAAAAGTCGATTATCAGGCGGACTCACACATATATAGCTTACCTTTTTCAAAGGATGCGATTTCAGAGACCAAATAATTCAATATAGTTTGGATGTCTTCTCCTCTTGTAGATACATTAAGTAGAACCACATCATACAGTATATGAGTATACGACCACCTCCCAACATCAGGGATAAAACGTCAAACTTGTCTGAATCATTCTCCAGAATGAATTTTAGTAGTAGAAATGCTGTCTGGAGAGCAAAAACCGCGTTAAGAATCCCAAATACTTTTAAACGGTATTGTGGTTTTGACTGCTTAAATTGCTCTTTCTCACGGTCCCAATAAAAAGGAGAACCACAGAAGAATGAAGCAATGTTGACATACAACCCAAGCCAATGAAAATGATTGAATTTTAATTCAGATGCTATGTTACTACTAATTGAGAATTGAAGATTTGGGATTCGAAAATATCGGAAAAGCCGAAACATTATAAAGCCAAATGAAATCTTTTTAGACAAACTAGTTAAGAAAATTTAGAGTCACTTTACAGAGGGCCTTCATAATTGTAAATGATTTGTGACAAAAGCTGTGTTAGGCTCTCAATTTAGAATTAGTAAATATTTATGCACAAAACTGAATTGGGAATAATTATTTAAACCACATGTCATTTTCTTGATCAATGCCACTCAAATTATCCAAATAGCGCGTATACAATCGGCCAACCGGCTTATATAATATGAAATAGTAAAGTTAATGAAATATAAATGGACAATGATTTATTATTTCTAATTTCGCCTTTCAGTTGTATAAATAACTTAGTGCATGCTCACTTTCATAATGCAAATGTGATCAATAATTGAAAAGCTTTCAAGCAATGTAAACTGCATTATGTGTTTTAGGTTAGCTAAAATTCGCAGGCAGTCACCCAGACGTGTTACTTTCAAACAACATCGTTCACATCTGTGATTTGCCAATTTTGCATCTACTGGGCATTATTACTTAAGTAATCAGTCGTTAATTATATTGATACTTGCAATTATGGGACGATTGAGCAAGTCCATGTTCTATAAAATGTGAGACATAAATTATTGTTATACTGCATTAATGTACTGCAGTAGTAATTAAGTAATTAAGAGGATTGATCACCTGGTTTTACGATTTATTTATTGAATAAGGTTTTTGAAGTGGTTAAGATTTCCTTCGGCGCCCATTTCTGTAAAACAGATAATTTATTTGTAGTCATTACTATGTACTTGAATTTTCCATAAAATATTTAAGAAGTTCGGGCGCCGACTAACATTTTAAATCTTGCTTTGTAGCCACTACGAGGAAACTAAAGAAAACTGGCTTATTTATTAATGATCAAAGCTAAACTAAAGTTGCCATCAAATCTAGCTGTAATTATAACGATGGAATATTTTATTTGTATTTTATTGCATTGAAGTGTCAGCAATCTTTGTAGGATTATCATGACAATGTATTCTTGTTGAAAGTTAGAAATATAGGAAATTTAGTCTTGGTAGGCTTGCAAAGCTACGGAGGGGTAAATTGTTAAAGTATTAAATATTTTGTATTATCAATAACCTTTTCACTCCTTACAGGTTGCATTTGTAGTGCAAACTCCGCTGTCGTCCTACAGGTACAAACTTTTGTTTCAAAGAAACCTTTGTGTAAAATTTTGGCTTCCAGAGTATTCTTTGGGAATTTGATTGCCCTACTCTTAGCTGTAGTCGTGCACTTCGTAATGCAAGTCAAATTTTCCTAATTTTATGTTAACTAATTTTGACATATTCCTTTATGTTGCACTAATTTACAAATATAAGGCAATATTCATTAGATAAATGTCGCAAATTGTTGAATCTACAATAGTGACGCTAATTAAGGATGAATTTTGGCTTTGACAAGTATTTCTCAAAGTTTTGGATACTATATAGGATATTATCCAGCGTAGTTGTATGGTATCTAGATAACATCGGATATTATCTAGATAAAGTATATATTGGCTAAAAATGGTTGGATAATATAATACTAAGGCATTATACTATACTCCCCAATATTATATACTATCTGTCTGAAAATTATAAAATACCAAATTTAGCGATGAACATTTAAGTAAATACGTGCACTCAATGAATTTGCGCAACAATACTTTTTTGAACCCCAAAGATCTCTTTCACTTACGTATAACATAAAGATTTTATTTCGTGTATCTGTTGCATTGAGATACATGAATGACATATCTTCAAACAGTACTGACGAAATTATTCAGCAATGGTTTATTCATTAGGAGGATTAGGAGTAGCAAATACACACGTCCAATATGTACTTCCTCCACTGCAACCAAAGTGTATGTAATCCCCAAGCAAATATTCTCGATATTCGGGAGACTCTAGCCAAGCGTTGACAGCTTCTTGACAAGATTGTCCAATTGCAAGATTTTCCTTAACAACCGAAAACTGGTACCCAGTACTTCCCAAGCGATCCGCCAAACCCATCTCACCAGGGCACTGATGACTGAAGCAATCATTAGCAATCATCCAGTCATTGTGCAGTTTTGCGGCCGCTTCAACCTTAAGACATGGTGGGTGTTAAGAACATTTGTTACTAAATAAAGAAGCCCTGTTTTACGAGCTTAAATAATAAAGCAAACTTCCCTCTTATCAAGCTTAAATAAAAAAGCAAAACTTCCTTTTTTACCAGCTTAAATAGAAAATCAAGTTTGCTTTTTTACAAGCTGAAATAAAAGCAAACTTGCTTTTTGATAAACTTAAATAGAAAAATAATGCTTGCAGTGGAGTTAGGAAAAAAGTAAATCGCATTTTGATACTTCCATTTACGAGCTATTTAAAAGTAAAAAATATAAATTTGAAATCTAAATAAAAGAAAAAAACAAAAAATATTTCATTTTCATTCTTGTCTTGGTAGTGCAAGCAATAATCTACCTGTGTGTGACTCTCAGCAGGAGAGATTCCATTATTTTGTCTTGCTGCATTCACCTCTGAAATGCAGACCCCAGGCGTAGATGGATATTCCACTATCGCCCAATTTTGATAGTCATCTGAACCTGAAGCGTCGCAAAGAGAAGTGTTGGCTTGCGTTCCACTAAATACATCAAGGACAATTACAATTATATATAAATTTAAGTCTACTGCTTTTGAAAGATATCTAGGTTGGAAAATGCTATGTTTCTACGTTCTTCGCATGTTTTCATTAAGTTTCATCAAGATTGATGTATAACGGTTTTTGTTGCATGCAAAATATTGGAGTTGCTTAAAAAATGAAAGTAAATTACGTGCATCGAATCTAAACTTAAAAATCAAAATATTTAGTGTTATGTGTTTAGGTAGCATAATGACACGAGTGACAACCAAGACTGATAACGATTAGCTCATCTCACTCATTACCAATGCATAATTTAATCTCAACTCTCTCAACTCAAACAGTGATTTTTAAATAAACAATCATATTTCCATAATTTTTATATAATTTGGAACCAAAGCAAAGTTTGCTTGCAAATTGTTTGCAATTAATTTAGTATATTTGTGATTTATTTTGTCAATTTAAACTTGTGTTTAAGAAAAAAATTGTTGAATGTTCTGCTTATTATAGAGGAAAGGGTGATATGATAGAGGAACCTAACCTAATTTTTTATTTTTAAAATAATTACACAACTTTAAAAATAAAAGATTTCTTGGCGTACTTGGGGTACAACTTACATTGAAGCTCGTAAACACCGGCCACTTGCGCCGTTTATAACCTGATAGTAATTATCGGATATATGACGGATGAACCACTTTTGATTTACATAGACAGGTTCTTCGCCCTTTGAAAGAATAAAAACCAAATTAAAAAGATTTAAAATGTAGTATTTCCCAGCAATGAATAATTTGATTTGCGATTATGTGTGCAGAATTTGAGAAACTTTTATCAAAGTACTATTTACATGCTACAATTTATTCATTTTTTATATTTTCAGTCCCAAGGGACGCATTTCAAAATAACAATTATCATGGAATTGATATTTTAAAGAAATATTTTTGTCGTGCTTTTCAAAACAATTTCGACTGCTATAAATTAATTTAAATTTGGCAGTCTTACCCATATAGCTACAGAATGTGATTGCCTATCTTCATCAAGTACGTTTGTTCGCCCTCCAATTTGACGACCATAGACAAACGTCGATTCTCTGTTTATTTTATCAGCAACATCTTAAAACAAACAACAGTTGTTTTTAAATACGCTTTCCATTAAATGGTATTTCAAAGGCGAAGGACTTACTCCAATTAACTTCCCAAAACTCGTTCCCTGTTACCAGTTCTACACTTGACCCTTCCGTGGCCGTTCCAGAAACTCCAAGATTCTATTATGTGATTTGTGAACGCAATATAGAAATAATTTTCACAATCATAAAATTCACGAATTGTTTGTCATAATATTATTACCATTCGGAATTGTTTGCTCTGTAATAAAAACTTTTGAGGCAAGTCTTCAGTAAGTACGTAAACTTCCCATTGCAGTACATCCGAACCAGATAGATCACAGGCGGCCGTCATTGCCTGATGTTGCCTGCATATCATTTATAGACATAACGGATATATTTAATATGTTACGCCCTAAGTAGCCCTTAGGTTTAGGCCGCTTAAAGTTAATCAATATATTTAAATTGTAAAGTGATCGATCACTTTTTCAAAAAATAGGGTTAGCCAATGATAATTTGCAATTTGTTTATTTATTAATACAAAATATTTATTAAATATCAATTTAATCTATTAAATTAATTTAATTAATGTCAAATTTGCAAAAATTGTGAATGCTTTCAAAAATTCTGAAAAAAATGTTCTCTGCAAAACGGTGTTATGGGAAATTTCAAAGCTGTTTATATTTGTATTGTTTACTTATTTCCCCAGTGCCACCTGTTAATTAGGCCGCAAAGTTGCTCCACTGACTTGAACATGATAATTGCATATGTATCGTGATCAGTCAAAACGTTAACAAATAAGCACTTGAAAATTTATATCAGTATCTCTAGTGAAGGTGACATTTGCATTATTACATAAATAAATATCCCTAATTAAATTGATTAATTGAACTTACAGATTTGCTCGCAGGCAGAGTGCTGTAGCACGATTGATGATCTGATACATATTAGAAGTACCTCTTTGCTCAAAGTACCACTTTTGGTTTTGTTGATTGGAGTCACCCTGTGGTTAATTATTAAACTTTGTAACGAAATCTTCCGTACCAATACCGTAATTATATTATTAGCATTAATTTTTACCCAAAGAAGCCGTATCTTCGTCTAACACCTTTGTGCGATCCCCGTTTTGCATACCAAACATAAAGGCTGTTCCCACGCTTGAATTTGTTGCCTCATCTATAATTGTACAGCGTTGGCTACAAGTCGCGCATCTTAGGAAAATGTATGTAATGTTTGAAAATGCCTTTAAAACCATTTGAGATTCATTTTCAAACATCGTACTTAATGATGTTTCCCTATGGTGCGTGACTTGGGGCCATCGCTGTTTCTAAAATAATATTTAGAAACAGTATAAATGATTCAACATTACCCCAATTAACTACCCAGAAATGGTTTTCCAATGTTAATTGCACAACAGATCCTTCACTAGCTTCTCCAGAAATTCCTAAATTCTAAAAAAAACGCATTTCAATTATATGCATTTTTTGATTGTATCGAACGATATCGCTTATGTATTGCAGACATTCTCATAGATCTGTAAATTTGACGAGAAATAAATTATGCTACTTACGTATTGGAAAGCGCCGCTTTTGATATTAATTTGCCGTGGTTCTACTGTGCCAATTAGGACCACAATTAGCACAATGCACAAAAATACGGATGTTGTCATTTTCTCTTTCACTTTGGTTTAACTGTAGAACCTTTTTCATTAAAAGCTGTTCACCAAATGTTTCACAATTAGGTACAGTTTAAAATAATATGAATTACAATATTATCCTTTGATAAGACAATCGGTTGTGAAATGTATTTATAATTATGAAGTGCAATTTTATCGTAAGTGTTAAACGGACTTATTTGCCATTACAACCTTGAGATTTTTGATAAAAAATGATAAATGAAAACAACAATTGTGACTTCGACATAACATTCAGTTGTCTTTAAGTAAGATCTAATAATACATTTGTAATAGAGACGGCTGAATAAATATTTTATTCTAAACAAAGAATTGCTGCTTCACAGAAAAATGAATTACCCGGGCCATGTACTTTTACATCGTATTCAAAAACTGACTAAAATATGTCATTACAGAGACATTTAACTGTACATTAGTTAAAAAACAAAATTTCCAACATTTCCAGCTATCAGAAGTCAGGTGCTGATAATTCCCTTTGAGAAATGACAAAACTAGTTCAATCTTAGTATTGTTTGAAAAACTGTACAACATGCAGTTACCTAACAAAGTCAACTTGCATACATCAAGGTTGTGCAAGTGACTTCAGTACGATATTCCCTATTACTATTATCACTGAAGTATGATATGCTTATCATGGAAATAACAATCGTCTAGTATATTAATACAACTTCACATTTGACAATAAAGTTTGTAATTAAATTGAACGCTATTAAGGTGTTCTGCTATACACTATCGCAAATCTACCGTGTATTTATTTCAGTCGGTCAGAGTCGTCAAATATTAGCAGTCAATGTTATCATCAAGGTTTACAATCTGCATTGTACTTATTGTACGAATAATTGAGCGACTGATTAAAAATAATCTCAATGCATTATTTTTAAGTTAATATTGTATTGTAAGAATTTAGTTTTCGTACTATTAGGATGAGACGAATGAAGACATGCGAATAAATTTTTTTGGATTGAGAAGGTAATTAGTTATAAAACTGTAGTAAGGATAAATGTGATTAGGCTTTTGAAAAACCACTATTTATCATAAAATGACATTTGGCTTAGGGTTAGATAATGCAAAGTGCATTTTTACTCATTTATACGGTTTAAATATTTACAAGGTACAATATATTATTAAAGTTGGCATTCTATCTTAACTGGCCTTATTTTCATTCTACAATGCATTTGGATTGACAGGTAAATAAACTGGATTGAACTTCTTAACTCTTTATAATCCTTTCTAACCAAATATTTGTCCTGAATAATATGGAATGGAACCATTTCATTCATTGTTCTCTTATTTACTTAAATCAAACGTGTAACAAATATATCATTCCACCTTCTTAAATTGTTTTAAACGTAAAACGTCTTACGGGGTGAATATCTAAATCTCATTGCTCTGGTTTATTTTATTTAAATTCATTTTCGGGCACGAAGCTCTCATTCTACACTCTGTATATAAACTCAGTTTCTGTTTCAACCATGCATTACAAGCTGTTGAATTCCAAAATTTTGCAATGGCAAGAATTTCCTATCTTCTTGCAATTTGCATTCTGCTCTGCAGTTTCAATAACTGTTTTGCTGATTCCAGTACATCTGAAGGTAAATTTTTCATAATTTACTTAATTAATACTAAAATATTAATATATTACTTAATTACTTATTTATTATTATACTTAATAAACTGAATTAACAATAATAATATGTTCAGTAAGTAAAAATTAGTGTAATTGATAATATTTCTATTTAGATAATCCTTCATCCGTAAAAGATACAAGAGCTGGGTCAAACCAGATTGTCGATCCTAGCGATCCAACATGGAATGGGTGAATTTACTTTTTATTATGTACACAATTAAAGAAATTATTAGTTGACCGTCCCTATTATTTTAAATTTCAGGAGCATAGCATGGCCTGGTAATACAATTCCATACATGTTCCCACCTGGCTTTGATGAAGGTAATATTTTTAGCAAAATGCAATTAAAACAAATTAAATTTCTCGTAATTCCAATAATTTCCAGTAATTTAATTCCAATAATCGGGAATATGTAATAATTGGTAAATTGAGATTTCAGATAGGAAGGCTCAAGCTATACTAGCAATGAACGACATTATGGCAGCTGTTCCAAATTGTTGGGTCTTCAGAGAAAAGACAAATGATGATACGTATTGGGTAAAATTTTCAATGTGCCAAGAAGTTTGTACTTCTGACCAAGGGAACTTAGCTGTATTCGGCGGTTCTTATCAGGTAATTTAATTTGTATTACTTTCTATTGTGCGTTACTTATGGCCAACCATGTACATGTAATTAATGAATATTAATTAATGAATCTTAATTAATCATTCTGCTTTCCAGACTATCTACGTTGGTGGGGGTTGGTGCCAACACGGTGCCTTAGTCCACGAACTGCTCCATACAATAGGATTCAGTCATGAACAAAGTCGAGATGATCGCGACGACTATATTCGTATGAACTGGGAAAACATTCCCGACAGTAAGAAAAAAGTCATACTACTTTTTGCGTTTTCTAACTTTTTATACATCTGGACTTGCAATTTGATAATATTTAATTTAACATATTTCCTAATGCTTTAAGATTTAAAGTCGATCTATCTCAAAGACGGAGAGGCCGATAGCAACGGAAGGCATTATAATTCAAGCTATTACGGGATTCCTTACAACTTCAAAAGTATCATGCACTACGCCACAGAATATTACGGTTATAATGGCAGTATTTGGACTAATAAGGTTAGATTATTGAATTAAAAGTTCAAACATTTCATTTACTAAATGTTACATAAAATTATGCTGGAAAATCCACTGCAGCCACTTTGGAGTGCATAATTTGCATAAATACAGTGAAATTTGTATTACAGAGAAATAAGAAAGCTTGGGGATGGGATATGAAAGATGACGACGTTGGTCAAATGTGGTACCTAAGCAAAGGTGATCTTCTCATGATTGCCCGCAAAGGAAATTGTAAGTTATTCTTAATAATCATTCTAAAATATATTAAAATGCAGAAATCTATATTTCCTTTTCCTCTAATTAAATTACTAGCACATTTGGATTTCGTAATACCAGGCTACTAAAGAATCTGGGGAGGATTGATATTTCAAATATTTTGTTTACTTTTTAGGTCCCGATCCCAAAATTAAACAGTACAATATTACAGGAGCTAATGTTGGCGATAAAAACATTTACGGTGACACAAAACCAAAAAAGTTTGGTAAGATCCGGATACAACTTCGTTTCGTCCAAAATTGTTAACTGATTTGATTATTTGTGAAATGACCTTTCTAAAATTCATTTGTTATTCTACTTATTATTTTAGCGGCAAAGAAAAGTGCTAAATTATCAGAAGGGGCCCAGTCTGATAAGCAAAAGTCAAATGACTTATTCAACAGTGTTCAAAATCGAGAATTTTTTCAAGAGAATATAGAACATCTTTCTACTTTTATCGCGGATGCTGATCCCAATCTATTTGAAAATTGTCTCGATCATTTCGGTGGTTCCTGTTCAGAAACATTTTACCAGGTAAAAAACATCAATTATCAAAAATAGTATTGAAATTAAAATATTTTGATTCATTCACTTTTTCAATGTATTTACTTTGCTTTGTAGAGATTTTGGGCTTGGGACGGATACTATAGTCCAGGAAATCCTATTTTTGTTTTTCTTGGAGCTGAAGGAGATGCAAGCGACTCAATAGATAACGATTGGACCTGGATTACTAAGTATGGAAGACACTTTGGTGCATATTGTGCTGTGTTGGAGCACAGATTTTATGGAACTAGTCTCCCCACAGAGTAAGTATTTAGATTTATTTATTTCTAAACAAATATAAGGCGACAATGATATTTAACATTTAAAAATGTACTTTTACTAAATTCATTTCCTTTATTCAGTCCTTACAGCAAAAGACAGTTTTTGACAAGTCAACAAGCAATTGCCGATTTCGCCTTCTTTATAAAATCTCTCCAACAAGCTAATTCCACCCTAGCTGTAAGAAAAATATTCAAAATTACTTTGTGCAGCGTAGAATGATTACTATTTCACTAATATACACCATTTGAATTGGTAATTTTTGCACTTTATTTGAAATTGAAATGCAGACAGGCCCTGTTGTTGTATTTGGTGGTTCTTATGGTGGAAATTTGGCCACTTGGGTTAGGACAATTCATCCCGAGTTGGTTCATGCTGCAGTTGCCTCATCCGCTCCACTGGAATCCCGATATGAATATCCACGTAAAATATCAATTAGCCAACATAGAACAAAAACTACTCCTTTAATTTAATTTAAAATCAAATCAAATGTAATTGTGCTAAGGCTGATGAAATGGTGAAATTTTTTTCCTTAACAGAGCATTTTACCAAATACGCATTAAGAAAATAGTTTTATTATTGTTTACCCCTGGAACAGCAAACCTGTTAGAGAGAAAAAATCACCATGGCAATAACAGCTCTACTATTTTATATTTTCAGAAAGAAAAACTAATTAATTTCGATGATTGATAAAATTTCAGAATATATACAGACGATTTCAGAGGTGATAAGGGATTCCCAACCTGATCAGACGTGTTACAACAATATTAAAAGTGTATTTCAATGTATGGAAAACCTTATAAGCGGAAAAGGATGCAGTCAAACTAAAGTGGAAGCGTCGTGGATTCCATATGAACTAAAGTAACTTTTTATAAACTAAATATTTTCGCTTTTCATTGTTTTATTTGCAATATTGTTGTTACAGCACTGATTGTTTCCGAGTTGATTTTGCTGACAATTACACAACTCAAAGCTTCTTTCGAAGCCAAGCATATAAATGGTCAAACAACAACGAAGCAATTGAATCCAACACATTATGTCCCTTATTGAATAAAGAATTCAAGAAAAATTCCGACGACATTATCAAAACGTATTCTCGATTTCTTCTTAAGGCGAATAGCACAGGAGTACTTAAACTATACGGTCCAAAATGTCCAGCTGAAAAAACTGATATGTATAAATACACATTCGCTCCTCCTTCAAGAGGAAAATGGGACTCATGGGGTTGGCAGTCTTGCAATGAAGTTGGAAACTCCCAAATCGCGGATCCAGTTCACAAGCTCTTTGGATACAGCTTCTTTGACGCGGTTGACATCGGTGTTTGCCAAGCTAATTACCCCGATGATAAGTAAATAAATGTTAATTATAATAAAACACTAATTACTGGTTTTTAATAACTAATTTCGGAATTTTAGAAACTAATTCCTGATTTTTAATGACTTATGGCTAATTTCGGATTTTTAGAAACTAATTTCTGATTTTTAGTAACAAATTTCTGATTTTTAATAATTACGGAATAGTTTAATATTTTTAAAAAACTAATTAGACTTTGAAAACGTAGTACATTTCTGATTTTTCCTTTCTTGCATTTTACTTCATTTTGTTTATCACTGCAAATAGTTGAAAGCTGCTTTTATTTTTCTAGTTTCAGTAGAGAAAAAATTCAAAAGAATGTTGCCAAAACTAACACATATTATAAAGGGAAAACTTTGGTGGAGAGGTGCATTATATTTGTACAAGGGACTTGGGATCCGTGGCATCATGAAGGAATTACTAAAGAGTCAGAACTGAAATCGAAGGACAACTACCTTGTTTGGATTGAAAGTATTATTTTTATCCTTTAATACATTTATCGAATTTGGATCGTTTCCTTGGTAATTAATGGTGTATTTTTCGGTATTAGATGGACAGCATTGCTTTGATACCTACTATCCACCATATAAAGGTTTCAAAGATACGGAAAACATTGCCAAGGCTCAGAAATCCATACAACATAAACTTGGCAAGTTATTGGAGAAATCCTGCTAATTGCACATTAAAAACAGTTCATAAAAGTTGTAAATTTGTCGATTGAAAACTTTTCTGCACCGACATGTCTAATCAAGCCAAATCTGAACAAACCTAAGCTGGTCAACCACAGTTTTAATTTCCGGATTCAGAAAACAGCAATAATTTAGTCTGTCCAGTAAATTGATTTTAAATTGTTTTTCAAAAATTGAGTCAAATTGTATTGTAGATATTTATTTTATTTTAGCCTAATTATACATGGTATAGTCCATTCGTTATTTACAGATTCGTATATTTCGAGACTTTGAAAATAAAGTGATTTATCCCCAACATGAGCATAATACAACGTTTTTAATCATAAAGAAATGCTATGATTGCCAAATTCATATTTAATTTTCTACTACTTGTTTACTTAAATATAATCAGTTAGCAGTACTTTTAGATCTGCAAATAATCATTTATCATTGCTAACTCAAGCGTATTTTCAATACTTGATTCCGGAGGTATCTGAAAAAGTAAAATTAGGTTTTATACCATGCATGACGTCGACTCATCAAAAAATCTTCAAAAATAGTATGAATTTTATTTTGTCTACATAGATATTTGCTGCTCCATTAAAAACAGCATTTCCTAATATAATCTTTAGCGAAAAGAAAGTGGGACGCTGGTCAGGACTAACATTCCAACAAAGTGTCATCAGATCGTAGCTAAACAGAATCACAGGAAAATGTTTCATTTAAATGTTACTTTGGCTTCCACTTAATCATATCATAAACGTGGCTACTACACAGCCACATGGTTTAAAACATCCTTCATTTCTCATTGTGAAGGAAAGTTATTCAGTTTTGGGGGTATGAAAGAAGAAAAAGTATAGGAATCATATTTGTTCGAATCCACAGTATTTCTTATTTTAATGCATACACTTTAAAACTACCGCAGCTACAAATGAAAGTATGTCGTGTAAAAACAAATGAAAATTACAACTAAGTTTTAGTCGTTAGGAATATGCAATTGAATATTTCAGGGGATAAATTTAGATTTAAACAAATAGCTTCAAATCATCAGATGCAAGACACTTACATGTCATCAGAAGCGTACTTAGGTTTAAAATTTCTTAATCCGTTTTCCAAATCCTGAAAGAATTGTGCTGTGGGTGAGATCCCAGGGTAGGAAATGCCCCCCAAAGAGAATATTTCCCACGGGGTTATTCCGTAAGACCAAACATCAGACTGACTCGAAAATGTATTTGTCTTCAGACTTTCTAAGGCCAACCAACGCCATGGCAACGGATCTTTCGCCGTTTTTATGTATTCTGTGCATTTGTAGTGCGACGACTTAATCCGAAATCCGTTACCTTCGCGTCTCCTGTGGATGTCAGTAATACATTCCGTGTCGCTAAGTCACAATGAACAACCTGTGTGTAATAAATGGTTCAGCAATTATCATTAGCCTTGCAACAACGGCGAAACCTGGTTTCATAAAACTTGATTTGATTCAAACCTTCTTTTGTTCCAGAAATTTCATTGCCGTTGAGATTTGCAGGGACCATTTCAACAGACTTTGTTTTGAGTACAGAGATTGATCACCAACAGGAATGGAACTAAACATAACGCAAAGTTAGGATGAATAAAATGAATGTTTCACAAATGTAATTTGACAAATCACCTTTGGGAGTTTGAAAATTTTTCTTTTGGATTCAAGATGGGACATTCTAGAAATAAGAACTTGTTTTTTCTAAGAAATGATTCTAAAGATCCAAATTTGCAGAATTCAATCGCAACATACATAATCCCTACGTGGAATATCATATTACTAGGTCCGGACACCAGCCGGCTTTAATATCTCCCCGTAAATCATATAAGATAATTATTCTATGTTATAGACGACATCTTCCTGATGAAGTTTGGTTAGGAAGTTTTTTCAAAATAATCATTTGGGTGACCTCCAGAGCCCCCCAAAAGTCGCACTTTTGGTCACTTTTTGGTGTAAATATGCGTGTATCTTGAGAACGATAATAGCTAGAGATAAAAAATCGACGGCATTCGACGGCTATTTATAAGTAAAATAATGCTGAGTATTCAAAACCTGACTACCCCCCATTTGGGGGTCCCACCCCTCCCCACCCAAAAGTGGTCTGATGAGGTTCATATTCACACTGAAAACTCCTTATGACCTCCTAATTCACACATAAATCGCATATATTAATTGAACGGGCCGTTTTCCCAGAATGGAGGGAAAGAGATGCAGGTACACATTACTGTATCTTATGGGGAAATAAAACATGTATCCATAATAACCGGAACCAAACTGAAGTCAAAAAAATATATGTTGAGAAACTCCTTCGTGCTAAATATCAGAAGCATAAGAAGTCGTGTCATATGCCACGTGATGCTGATAGATGAGTTCTACAAATAAATTAAATAATTCTCTTTGAGGAATAATTTTGCGAAAAATTGAGTATTGTATACACATGATTGGTTCATTTATTTGCATTTATATAATTAGTACATTTCATTGCATTTATATAATTAGTACATTTAATTGCATTTATATAATTAGTACATTTAATTGCATTTATATAATTAGTACATTTAATTGCATTTATATAATTAGTACATTTAATTGCATTTATATAATTAGTACATTTCATTGCATTTATATAATTAGTACATTTAATTGCCTTTATATAATTAGTACATTTAATTGCATTTATATAATTAGTACATTTAATTGCATTTATATAATTAGTACATTTAATTGCATTTATATAATTCATTCATTTAGTTGCATTTATATAATTCATACATTTAGTTGCATTTATTTATTTAGAACATTTATTTACATTACATTACAATTTTTATGTCTACGTAAAATATCCGAACCTTGACAACAAATAATGACGATAGTGCTGCCGCGTGTTAGATCACGTTGAGTAAGACACAGCCAAATCGATTGTGTAATCCACAACAAAGCAAAGAACTGTAGTGAATGTGCTTTTTGTGATTACAAACATACCATTAACGCTAACTCCAAACCATTTGAGAGCTCTTAATCTTTTTAAATGGTATCTAGACGGGCCGGTTTTTTTCCATTTCAATTTGAATTCTCTTGAACATTCTGCACTGCTACCAAGAGTTTGCAAAACCAATTTTTCAACTAAAAAGCATACAGCAATTAAGTATGGCAAAAATAAATATTCAGGCATAGGAATCAAGCTGTGCAACTTTATTGCGGAAAACATGCAGAATATGTGATTTGAAGTTAATACGAACAGGACAATTCCAACGAAATTGGAAACCAATGCATTAAATTTGCAATTTAAAAGCTTCATTGCTTGGAATAGCTGCATGCTTTCTAAAATAAATGTGTGATTTGTGCCTTTTCCATTTGGGGTTATTCCTTCCAAATAATGCCAAAACACAATTACATATGGTATACAAAGAAAAAGAACAGTTGCAATTGACGCCGACCCATGCACATTTAGAAATGTTATGAACCCAAAATTTAAATACATAAAAATCGTCGAAGTGCGAATGTTTTCAGGTAGGTGTTCTCTGTAGAATCGCTGATATGGGTCCAAATCGGTTCCGCATGTTGCTTGATATGCTATCAGAAGTAAAACTCCCAAACAGCTTATATACATGTTAAATCCCACGATGAGAAGCATCAAGAAAGTCCTATTAAGCTTTCTGCTATCAATTATTTTTCCAATTCTTGAACCTATTCCAAGAACAATGTATAATTATAAGTAAGGGTATTGATGAATCACCATTTTCATATAACTTTATATCAACTCCCGGAATTGTAAAAAAATTGTTATTTTATATTTGGCGTTCTAATAAACACTCATATGTGACGGAGCCTATGATAATAAACCAAATGGCTGAAATTCGAAAAATGAGACTAAAATATCCATTAAAAGGAGCGTTTCATGTTCTATGAAATGGCGGTGGCCCCATATTTTTAAAAAATTCCTACGATTTTTAATAATTCTGGGAAACTGATGCTTTCCTTTTAGCATATCAGTTCTCCAAAGGGAATTAGCTGTATGCATGACTCCCGCATTTATCTAAATGGTTACAGCGCGTGCTTTTGCTTTACATGGAGTTTTCTCTGTACGTAACTTAAGTCCAAATGGTTTAAAATCATAGGCGCAGCCACATATGTAAATAACCAATACATGTGAATATTATAGACACATTTGCTGAAGCCTTTGGCTAATAATATTTTTGTGATTAAATATGAAAGCAAAGACATGAAAATTATGGAGTTAACAAATTTTGCACGAAAAAGTTAAATAAGAATTGGACAATTAGCAAAATTTTTAAGGAACACATTATGGAATGCCAAAATAAAGGTATATTTGGAGTATTCAAAAGTCCAAAATATACCTAGGAGGTCCTAATTACCATTTTAAAAATGGAAAACGATTCAGAAAAAATTTACTTAATTGTAACACCTAAAATTACTAAAACTACTGTAAAAACTTTTTTACCTTCAATTTTTTTGGATAGACTAACAACATCACTGAAAAATTCACAAACATCATTTGAATGCAGAAACAGAAATGTATCAGCAGCTAGTATCACAAATACTAACACGTAGTACATACAATAAAAAACAATTTTGTAGGCCTCAAAATTTTGACTTGGAAAGTGATACTCTTTTAGCAGTCTCCAATTGCCGTACAAAAAGATTGTAAAGAAAGTCAGAAAGTGGAAATACCATACAAACAACCGTGGACGGGAATTAGAGCGACCGAGAAATACTTTTTTGCCATCAAAAATAAATAGGGATGCAAAGAGAAAACGATTGACTTTGAAAAAAATCTGATAGCCATGTAAAATGAAAATATAAAACTTTTGAGAGAAATAAGACAGCAGTAAGGTATTTTTCATATTATTCTATAAGGTGGTTGCACTAGTTACTGGCTTGGAAGAATGTCTTCCAGTGCAATGAGATGTCAGATTTTTTTTACTTAAATGTAATACATTTCTTCACAACTTCGGATATATAACAACATAGGAAGAACCTTGTAATGTTCCTCAAATTCATTGCGACATAAAGTATATTTACCGTGTTTCCCCGTTTAACAATCCGTGGAATTTTTAGGCTAATTTTTTATTTGCTGCACAAGAAATAGTTCTTGCAGAAGCTTGCGTTCTAGCGAAGAAAGTTTATTTGAAAGCATTTCAGCTACATAAAATTTACCGTACCTCAAAATAACCGCGTGCATCCAACAACCCACTACTATGTAATTGATTACGCAAGCTTTTTGTTGACGATATTCTGAATTTTAATTATTGGATTGACTTTGTGTGTTTGGATTATAGTGCTTGCAACCTTTCTATACCTCACAGGTTGAATTAAGCAATATAGTTGAGAAATATAACAGGACTCCAGACGTCCACAAACCATTTCCTAACATACCGAAAGTTTTCTCTTCAACAACAACTCGATCAATAAATTGACCAATAGTTACTTCCGTAGAAATGACGACATAACGATACATGGGTATTCTACAAAGGTATCATATATTATTTTAGGTAACGATGCTCACCTTATATATATATTCAACATAACCGGAAAGTAACTGAAACCATCAAAAAATTTATGAAATCAATTCGTGCTAAATATCAGAGGCATAAGGAGTCATTCAAATTTGTAATTTGAAATTCAAAAACTTTATAATTTCCAATATAACATCAAACCCTTTACACCAAATTTGTGGCATTTAGCGTTATGTATTTATGAATATTTATGAATTTTATGTAGGTAAACACGTATTTTTTTAGCCCGACCAAGGGCTTATAGAACGGGTTTGTCTGTGTGTGTGTGTGTCTGTGTGTCTGTTAAGTCTCTCATTTTCGTAAATGTAAATGGAAAATATTTTTACTCCGGATTTGAACGAATTGGCCCAAGTCACAGGCTAAGTTCGTTGGCCATAAAAGTCGTACGAACGGTTTTCTCAAAATTCCTAATTTTTTGTAAGGCCGACAAAATATTCGATTAAACTTTTAGTCAAAATATTAATTTCACCGCTTCTAATAATAAAATAATTTGACATACCCTTAATTGAATTTCCATATAGTCCAACCTTTTCGTGAATTTTATACCGATTCTGTTTTACAAGTAATAGAAATAAATAGATTATGCAAAAATTTACTTTAAAAAAATAGGAAATTTGAAATTAAAAATTGCTTCTTTTGCTTTGTTAGCGGGATAGCATTAAATTTGTTTGCCCGCTTCTCAAAATTCGAAAATTGGCTACTCAAAATTCGTAAATTGGCTACTCAAAATTCGTAAATTGGCTACTCAAAATTCGAAAATTTACTTCTCAAAATTCGTAAATTGGCTACTCAAAATTAGGAAATTTGCTTCTCAAAATTGAGAAATTTGCTTCTCAAAATTGAGAAATTTACTTCTCAAAATTCGTAAATTGGCTACTCAAAATTAGGAAATTTGCTTCTCAAAATTCAGAAATTTGTTTCTCCAAATTAGGAAATTTGCTTCTCAAAATTCAGAAATTTGTTTCTCAAAATTCAGAAATTTGTTTCTCAAAATTCAGAAATTTGTTTCTCAAAATTCAGAAATTTGTTTCTCAAAATTCAGAAATTTATTTCTCCAAATTAGGAAATTTGCTTCTTAAGATTTAAAAATTTGCTTCCCAAAATTGCGAATTCCCAATGCAGCCACTTCAAAACTTAGTTTGCTGCGCATCTTAATGTGGGTTTACAAAATTTGAAACACATTCTGAAGGTAGTAACTTTGACATCGACCAACGGCTAACAAGTTCACCAACGTGTTACATAACGGAGGGCAATCAATCGCATTGGCACGACCGCAGGTCGTGCTAATGAGGTGGATGCCCGGAGTCACCATCGGCTACCCAGTCCGAGAATGGGCGGAAACGAAGGTCAAGCAGTCTCATTAGACCGACCGAAGGTCGGGCTAATGATACTGCTTGGCCGGAGTTTTTTATGACATTATTAAGACCAATTCGGTTACATCGTACGAAATAACAATGGAAGCCTGTTTGTCAAACAATAAGCTCAAACTTTTTGCTGTTGCTAGAAAAAAAATGTTGCTTCTCCTTCAACCCTATTTTACACACAAGAAACGCTTTCCTTAATGAAGTGCTTAAAACAGAAATGCAGGCAGATTATCAACCACGTGCATGGATGAAATTTTATTAGAATTATAAATAAATTTTACTTTTTGCGTAACTCACGTTTTTAAGAGAGTTTATAACAGAATGCAAATCTCATAAAAAAGTGATAGCAACTATTATTTGTCTGCTCACTATATCGCACACCATCAGCTTGTTGAAATCCGTATACTAGGGCTGAATTGTTTTTTTGAATATTATAATGCCATGAGAAATGTATGCCTTTCAAGACGCATGCGAGCCTGTTAATGGAAGCAGGATAATCAGGCTATTAGTATTAGAAAATTCGTATACATTTAAATATGTACAATTGTGCACTGACTGGCATTACTTGTAGTATCCACGTATTTCCTTCGAATTAAGATAAATTCAAAGTTTCCGTGGTCAATTTTTCTCTCAACATAAAAGCATCTGGCAATGATAAATTTGTTAATTTCAAAACCATGTATTTTACTGGTTTTGTGTTCAAATATTTTATTGATCTTTCCAGTCGGACAAAATGAAAGCAACAAAATTTTCAACAGAAATTGCGAAATCCAAATATGGCCAAAATTTCAAACAAGGTACACGATTTAGTAAAAATCAGTTTTAAAATTAAGTAATAATTTTCATTTTTATAAACTCCGGTCTACCATGTTTTATTAGTGTCAGTTTGCGCGACATTGATGAACATGTTCAAGACTGCTCGCCAAATTTTTACATTCAAAAAATTATAATTTAATTTCACATTGGAAATACATGCGTTATATACTTCGTGTATCGAATGTAATGTCCCCCCTGTACCAACTTTTCTGGATTTTTTCCCCAGATTCCAGGAAATTCCAGAAAAGGTCGAACAAGGTTGAAAATTCAACCTTGTTCAATTATTATGAAAAATTCACGAAAAATCACTAATATAGCATGGTCCAGCTGTGAAAACATTATTTCAAAATAAATTATTTTTCGGCTGGGAAAATTCCGAATCACCGAAAACCAGGCACATTTTTGTATTTTTACTTTTCCCCGGATTATTTGCCCCACTTACCCTCAACCGATTTTGACCAAACTCGAGATTTCAATGTAACTTTGCATTAGCTTTCGAATGGTGTCATCAGTTTGTCTGTACCACATCCGGTTTGTCCGGTACAGGGGGGACATTACATTCGATACACGGTGTATATTTGTATTTTGATACCATGCAGGAACTTCTTGTGGTGGACATTTTGAAGGTCCCGCTGGTGTAATTAACTACAAAGTGAATGAACCTTTATCGTGGAAAGGGGAAGTATGTGTATGGACAATTTTAATACCCAGAAAGAGAACCGTTCAGTTCCGAATAATTCAAGATGGGTTCAGTAGACGGTGTGGAAACTGTGATGTACTCACTTATCTAAAGTGGCAAAATAAGGAGACGACGACGGCTTTAACATTGTAAGTAGTCCTCTGATTTTTGACATGAAACTTTTAGATATGAAAATTCTGCGGTTTGTTTCCTAAAGATTTCTCGATACGCCTAGATCTTGCTAGGCTTTCTGTTTAGAACCATGGATTTAAGAGCTACATTCTGTAATGCTGCGAAGGAAGGAATCAATGTAAATTTTAACTTTTCTGCAATATATGTAAAAAAAATCTGAAACTGAATGCGTTCGGTTTCATGCGTGTGTAAAACTAAAGCCTATGTTAGAACTCCAATTTAACGCACATCTGCTAAACAATTTATTTTAAACATTCTTTAAATCTTTTCACTTTTTCTTTTACTTTTCAACCTATGTATGATGTAGGGCAATTTTTGTAATTTATTTCATAAATTGCAAGATAGAATAGATATGGTTCGTCTTTGTGTATGCTATATAGCTAGATAACTTTGCAGTTTGGGACCAGGAAAGGATACCAAATCTTAGTTAAGATGTATTACTATGAACTAAGAGGCTGGGGGAATTTAAATTACAAATTTTGTTATCAAATTCGTATTTTTGAAATAGATCTTCTCATCCTAATCATTCACCCGTTAACATTACTGGAGATTCTTTTTTTCAAGTGGTTTTGACAACTATTACTAGTCATTATCAAAAAAATAGAACAGGATTTTCTCTATTTTTTGAAGGAATTGGAGCGGAAATAAATGAAGCCGGTGGCTTCCGAAAAACAGTGTTTAATATTGTAGAATCACTGCAAACTTCTGGCCAATTTAAATATTTAGGAAATGGCAAACAGAGTTATGATTTCTTCATGTTGACCATTCACCCGGAAATCAATAAATTCATCATACTGACGATCGAAGACATACAGTATGATGGCTATTATTATTATTATCCTGTTGGATGCCCAGTTTTTGGAGCACTGATGGTACATGAATACGGTTTCGGTGTGAAACTACCAATACCACGTTTCAGGTATGTCATATAATAAGTGAATTAAGTGCAATAAGTGCAATATAATTTCAATTAATTTTGCTTTAGGTTTAATAAAAATTATATTTTGAAATAAATTACTTTACACCAGAGTTTAGTTTAATAATGAAAAGATGTTAAGCTTGAGCCTTACTGGTGTATAAGAAGAAATAAAGTTAAAAAAATTAAGGTCTATCAGGAATCGAACCTGAGAAGTTTCGATATCTAGTCTAATCCTCCATCCAATTCGACCAACAGACCATACACTCGGTACGGCTGTCCTTTTAACTTTATTTATTTTTAAGGTGAACAACTGTCACCATGTCTACTCGTATTATTGAGTACTACAGTAGAATAGGTATTTTTAATGGTTGTCAGCTAACTGCTGTACTGAACCATACCTATTTGAATTTATAAGTAATTTTACCGGCTCAGGTCAAATGTTTTGAAATAAATTACTTTACACCAGAGTTTAGTTTAATAATGAAAAGATGTTAAGCTTGAGCCTTACTGGTGTATAAGAAGAAATAAAGTTAAAAAAATTAAGGTCTATCAGGAATCGAACCTGAGAAATTATAATTATAATTAATTATAATTTATAATTATAATTATAATTATAATTATAAATTATATTTTATTATTTTTAGCGAATGCCGTAACAATCTTATAAACAGTACATCCATTCAATCCCAAGTGCCACTACAAATATATTTGTACACCCTTGCCGGTTACAGACAGTCATTTAAATTGTCATGGCGAATGGAACCTGTAGTGTGATATTGAATAATTCTGTGCCTAAAAAAAGTTGTCCATGTTTCTCAGTTATTGCACATCTTAGAGGTCCTCTGTTATATTGGCTGTAGCACAACGAGAGGGTGCTTATTTCTTCAGATCCTGAACATCTATTTATTAGTATTCTAATAATTCTTTTATAATTCAAAATAGCTCTTTTAGGTTAAAAAATAGTAGTAGCAAACCTTCCGTTTATGCAAAAATTTGAAATTTTTGATAATTTTTATTGAAGCGACTATTGAACGCTTTAGTATCTTTCAATCGTACTTTTAATTGCAACTAATAAATAATAACTTCAAAATTACAATATAATGGCTTAAAAGCAAAAGCATTATTTCAAAATCTATCTCGAGAAATCAAAACTAATCTATTGTCTCTTGCACCTTGCAGTCGCAAGATTGAGCTAAATTCCTCAGTCGTTTTTGACTTAAATTGTAAAACAAAACTATCAAATCATTTGCAGCTTATAATTTGAGACTTAAAATGTAAAATCGAGTAAAAGAACTTGAGAGAATCTTTAGGATTCTCACCATAGCTCAGGAGATCTTTGTAACTAGCAGCCATTACATCATTTTATGCAGCTATATTGCATGTACACATAAAAATTCCTGAAAAAATTCACTATGCAAAACTTTAAAAATTTAATTATGCCTTCTATTACAAAAGGTACATTTTGTACAATTTCATTGCAGTATTATTCTGCAATAACATATGTCCTATGATTACGTATGATTGCTAGACCTGATTTGC
Source organism: Yoshiicerus persimilis (assembly GCA_020352615.2). NCBI lineage: Eukaryota > Metazoa > Arthropoda > Collembola > Entomobryomorpha > Tomoceridae > Yoshiicerus > Yoshiicerus persimilis. The sequence goes on from CM036940.2 coordinate 103,277,397, forward strand.
TTTCTATGGAAAATTAATACATATAAATTATGAAGTGGCATAAATAAGAAAACAGCAGTTCTCCACTCGAACTCCATAACGATTGTAATTAATTTACACTATTTTCAAGCAAATTGTAGATATTGCAGCTATCATTGCTGTTGTTACAAACATATTTTCGGCAAGTTGGTTTAAATTGAGCCAATATATTTATTTATTCAATGTGCGGAAACAATCCCTGATGCATTTGGTTTAGAAAGAGATCCACTAAGCGACAAGTTTCTAATAATCAGCACAAAGAATAATAATTTTGATAAAATCAAAGCCATTTTTGTGTGGAAATCCAGATCGTCGAGTCCAATTAATTTTATTACTATTAGTTCTGCTGAAGACATTGAAATGAAGATAGTGGTCCCATTCCCATTGACAAAGGGTTTGGAAAAAATGGGATAACCGCCACTGCGTGGAATTGCAAGAAAAGGTTTAATACTAATTTTCATAAAGTAAATATCCGTGCGACAGATTTTTTAATATTAGTCAGTGCAATTTACAGTAGACGCCACTGCGCTTCGTCGCCTTACGTCCTTATTAATAAAGGAGCACTTAGAAACTGCATGTATGGCTATGTACAATCGCCACTTTTAGAAAAAATGGCGAACTATTTAAATTTCACTTCTCTCTACAGACGTGATTCTAGTGATAATCCAAATCGCTTTTGTTGAGTATTTGCAGAATTCCATTATGACAATTAGTTTCGCTACTAGAAAGAAAAAGTTATAAAGATTTCGCAATATGATATTTATTTTTATTACACCAATAAGACTAATACAACTTCATCTTATGAAAGATTTATGGAAGGCTGTAAAACAGTAAGGTCACACTTTTTATTCCCTTTGAAAACTTTGCTTCTTTTTCAACTTAGCTTTACATATAAAAAATTCTATCATTAATGAAGTGTTTAAAAACACCAGAACAGGCAAATTATCAGCCACGTGCATGCATGCTTACAGGATGCTTTCTGAATGAGATGCTAAATGCAATCCAAAAACTGAAAGAATTGGGATTCCTTGAACTTTGGAGAAATCTCCAACTTTTAAAACCTTTGGAATTTAAAAGACTCAGCTCTGACATGAAAATTGGCTCGTTTTTCATTTAATTGGATGTTAATGATGATGATAATTTAATTTTTCCGGCTTGAAAAATGTTTAACCATCATTTTTTTAAATATACGTTTAGGTTACCGCTGTTTATATTTCAGAGTTGCATAGCTTACACTGCTTTGATACTTACTATCCTCCATATAAAGGTTTCAAAGATACGGAAAACATTGTCAAGGCTAAGAAATCTGTTCAACATAAACTTGGCAAATTATTGGAGATATCCTGTTAATGACAGCTCATAAAAGTTGTTAATTTGTCGATTAAAAACTTTTCTGCACCGAAATGTCTCATCAAGCCAATTCTGAATAAACCTAATCTGGTTAACCACCGTTTTTCTTTCAGGATCCAGAAAAAAGCAATAATTTAGTCTGTCCAGTAAATTGATTTTAATTTGTATTTCGAAAATTGAGTCAAATTGTATTGTAACTATTTATTTTATTTTAACTCAATTATGCATTGTATAGTCCATTCGTTATTCACAGATTCGTATATTTCGAGACTTGGAAAATAAAGTGATTTATCCCCAATATGAGCATAATACAACTTTTTTAATCATAAAGAAATGTGTGTATTACTAAATTCATATTTAATTGTCAACTACCCTTATTATTTCCACTTGTTTACTTAAATATTATCAGCTAGCAGGACTTTTAGATCTGCAAATAATCATTTGTCATTGCTGACTCGAGTATATTTTCAAAACTTGATTCCGGAGGTACCTGAAAATGTAAAATTAGGTTTTATACCATGCTTGAAGTTAGTGTAAATAAATTGAATATTTAACAAAGGTAGTTAGACAAATCACCTTTGGGAGTTTGACAATTCTTCTTTCGGATTCAAAATGGAACATTCCAGAAATAAGTTCTTGTTTTTTTCTAAGAAATGATTCTAAAGATCCAAATTCGCAGAATTCAATCGCAGCATACCTATACAGAATCCCTAAGTAGAATATCATATTACTTCAATTTATCTTGATTATGCAGTAAATTCAAATATTACAAGTAGTTGCAAAGAGTATTTGCTTAGTTTTCAAAAAACAATTAATTGATCTCTTGTGACATTGTTAAGCATTAGAAAGTGTAATTTCTATAATTCAATTAAGTAAATGAAAGCTACGGTTAAATTTTTGAAAGCTGTATATAGTCTTTAGTAATAATAACGTATAAAATACCGTAAGCGATTTCCTGTCCGTAAGCTCCAAAAAGCGTTACTAAGTTTTCATGCCATCCAATGTACATCATTATCTTCAGCTCAGATACAAGGGCTTTTAATTCATGTGTTCCACAATTGTGGGGCATAGTTTTAAAAGCCACAGCTCAACTTATTCCATCCAAAAAGCTTTTGCAAAAAGCCTATATGACGACCGACTGAATGCCCAGGTCGAAAACGTACTGACTGTGACATAACATCGAAGAGTGAAGGTAATGGCAACCTTTTGCTATCTCTTAATAGTGATAACGAAAAGCAGTGTTTGTACATAATTGAAACGTCCAGCACACTATCTCATTTATAGTTAGATAAGTTACATTAAGCAACATTACAACCAGACAACAGCATTGCGGGGTATTACTCCGTGAACGTATGCTGTAATAGGCACTAGCAAATACCATCTTCTTGATCACATATTATAATTTACAGTTGCAGCGATATCTTCCCAACACATAGTATTAATATACTTAAGGGTCGTCCATTAACGACGTCGTCAGGTAAAGGGGGGAAGAATCAGCAATAGAATACAAAAGACGACAAGGGAAAGAGGGGGTTTGAATATGTCTGACGCCGTCTCACATCACAACATACTCATATCAATGCTTTCCTGCTCAACAAAAAACCTTAAACGGAGAATTACATTTGACATTCAATGTAATCGATTGTTCTACATTTGACATTCAATGTAATCGATTGTTCTACATTTGACATTCAATGTAATCGATTGTTCTACATTTGACATTCAATGTAATCGATTGTTCTACATTTGACATTCAATGTAATCGATTGTTCTACATTTGACATTCAATGTAATCGATTGTTCTACATTTGATATTCAATGTAATCGATTGTTCTACATTTGACATTCAATGTAATCGATTGTTCTACATTTGTATGCAAATCAGCACTATTATTTCAAAAACTACATAAAAAGAATCTGTTGCGGATATGAAAAATACTAAAAGGTTTAGTACATCCTACAAAATAATAGTGGGATCTTTCAAAGCTAGCATTATTTTGCAGTATGCCTTAAACTGATCAGGCGTCTTTTTTTGGACACTTCTTCTATCCTAAAAATGTTTCTCTTTGGGGAAAAATGTCCTTCTTTGGAGAAAAATTCCGTTATTCCTTGAAGAAAAATGTCCTTCTTTGGGGGAAAATGTCCTTCTTGTCTTCCTTTTTTGTGTAGGAGAAAAAGAAAGACCAAATAATTGTTAAAATGTCAAAAATGGAAAAAAATGGTTTTTAATGGTTTTCTACAGTTTGCAAATAAAAGAGCTGTAATTTCGAAAGTCATTTCACAGGCAAATATCGATTAGCAAAAATAATGCTTTTGAAAAAAAATGTAATATTGAAAAAAATTGACTTTAGGTCTATTGTGCGTCATTTTGCCAAACTGATGTCCGAAATAAAGGAAAATTTAAAAAACTTGTTAAAATGGGAAATAATGGGATATGATGTTCGCAAATGATATTGCAATTTACTTTATATTTTCCGCCATTTTTTCGGGCTTCAGATTTCTAAGAGTGGCGCTATCGAAAATATCCCGGAAAACCACCTCCCTCAAACTGCGTCAATAAACCACACCCACAAACCACGCGGAAAACTCTATGTTTTTCATTCTGTCAAAGTGTCTTTCTTTTGAGCCAGGACATTGTGATCAACCAAGTATGTCTTCTTTAGCTTTATGACAAAGTTCGACTTTTATATTATGTACTCGTTCACTGAGAATAGTTAATTATCTGTATTTTACAGAAACAGTTAGTAATTATGTTGTGTTAACGATTTAGTATAGGATATATATTTTTAATTTTAATTCGGTAATTATAGTTAACATATAATTTGACGACAACAGAAAGGGGAGGGGGTTGCCGAAGAAAGACAACAACCGACTATGTAAAGAGAGGGAATCAATGTCCGATTAAGGAATGGCCGAAGTCATACTGGATATTTTCGCCCAGCTAAATAAAGAAATTGATTTGTATGATTATGAAGTCGTAATCTAACACAATAAAAGTCAGACAAATTCTATTTCTACTGTAGATTCATATATGATATTTACCCATGTATTCACTAATCTTAATAACTTTTGATTTGCCTACCTATTCGGTGATTAAATGCAATACACATATTTCCAAGCCAAACATGTCCTTTTAGATGGCAAAAAATAAATGTTGGAGCTACGTAATTTTTGACATGGAAAAGCACCGAAAATGAAAGATAACTTATGTTATCCGCAATACCAAAGAAACCCAATCAATAGTTTATTAATAAATGTTTACTTTGTCTTTCAAAACACTCACACGTCCTGCATCACCCGTTTCGTAATTTAAATGTATTTTCATTTGGACTTGTCATCAATAATTTTATGACTGATAAAATGCTCGTCTTATCTATAAAATGTATGCATTTTCTGCGACTTGTCGGTCATGAATTTATCTAAGTGGCTCACAAACAATTGCTTCCTGTCATCCGTTTTATTTTATGAATACTTTGCGATATGATGTTTAATTGCTCTAAATATAGTACTACCTGCTTCAACATCATGCTTTACTACAGGGTGCATCAATCTACATTGTTATATTTTTACCACATCAACGAAATTATTTGGCGCCAGAAAGTTGAAGAATATTATATATACATTATTGTACTATATATTTTAATCCTTGTATTGACGATTCCATAATTGCTGGTTCTTATTTCAAAATTTTATTTATGTGTGATTGATTTTCATAAAACCCGTGACAATTTGAGATTATTATTACGTTTTGTTACTGTTAGGAGTGTCAATAATAGAGTTTATGCCTTATTGTAAAGTTAAAATAATTAATGGTTGTTTACGGTGTCTTTTCAAATTATTTAATGTTCATTGCTTTCATATTTCTCCAACAAATTATTCGATTAAAAAAAATGGAGTACCTTTTTGTTTAACCCTGTATCCCTGGATGTAAATATTGATGTTTTGATTGATTATTGGTAACGATTTGGCTTACACGCGTACTTTCGGTGCTAACCAATATAAAACAGCATTTACTGAATTCATTTTGATTGACACTTGACCTGCCGTAATAAGCATTGATCAACATTAAATGTTGATTAAATAATTGACATAAGCATTTGACACAATTTTGGGGGCACAAAATTGCTTTAAAAACCTGTTTTGCCTTGGATAAAGTACAGACAATTATTCAAAGTTGTGCCGAACAGAACTGGTGTAAAAAAGACATTCAATATTACTATGCCTTCTTACCGCAGAAATAACCAAATTGCTGCCGAAAAATTTAAGAACGCAGTAAAGGAAATTATTGAAAAATTTCAACGTTTAAAGGGTATTTTTATTAAAATTCTTTTTCAAACCTCTGATTTGGCAAAAAGAACATTGCACGGGGACCCATTAGTAGCATGGGCCATTGAGGATTCTTTATTTTTTGATATGTTGTAGAGTGTACCTTATAGGTCAGTTTTGGGTTAAAGTAAAGTTTTTTTCAAAAAGGTCAAAGCCTGGGTAACCATATGCCTAACTGTAGGTTAAAAAAATATTGTATAGGGAGGGTAACACCATTCTTCACTAAAATGAACCCCACTAAAACGACTCCAATAGCAATAAAAGTTGTCTCCATTTTGAAGTGCAACAGTTTCAAAATTTATTCCAAATGTTTGATAACCCATTACGTAAAGTAGAATTAACTTTCTTAGACCAATGAATAAAATTTTATATTAATTTTACTTGTAATATATTTGGCAATAAAATTTAAAACAGCTATTTTAAATGAAGCTAAATCTGAAAATTGTTTTTTATTGAAATTATTTTTAATTCAAGCAAATGCGCGAAACACACGTTGAATGACAACTGACTTAACCAAACAAACTTTTGTCAAATAAGTATTTAAACAACACGGCGGGATCCAAAATTTAAAATATTTTTTCAGATAAATGTAATTTTGAAATTTAAAATGTCCTCCAACAGAATGCAGAAAGAACATTAGAGATACAGCAAGGTCCCTGTAAAGGTCACCGGTTTGGCTGCTTCTGCGTTGGGATCCATAACAAGTATTGGACTCTGGGGATTAGCAGCTGTCACAGGAGGTTTAGCAGCACCTCTGGCAATGGCGGCAACTGCAGCTAGCGTAGCCGGATTAGGAGGTTTTGCTTTAAAAACTGGAGCATCTTATTATGAATCCAGATCAGAGAATTACTATAAAGATTAAATTATTTCTGAGGAATTTACCAAATTGGAAGATTCTATTAAAAAAAACTTACAAGAGATGATCAAAATATCGAGATTTTTTGCATATCTCTTTAAGGAGACTTCGGAAAGTACGGTAATAACAATGCAATCGTTTCAGACTTTTACGTTTTCTATATTGGAAGCATTTTTTAGGCTTTGGTCCAAAACAAACGAAGCCGGACCAAGACCCCAGAATCATTACTGGTTTAGGTGGCATTAAAACATCAAAGGGCTGTGCAGAGAACCTTGATGTGGCTATGGATTACATTGCGGAACTCGATGTGGCCGCCCTGGAAGGTATTGAATGCTCCTATGATTCAGCTAGAATGGCTCTGACTGAAATGGTTTCTTTGGGAGCACTTGAAGGATTGGCAAGCGGAATTGGTTGCGTCACCTCTTTTTATCAAATATATAAATTCACCCAGAGTAGTACAACCAGTGAGAAAATTAAGAGCGCTTTGGAAAATAAGGTGAAGTATTATAATTCTATTGAAATTTATTGCCAGGCTGTACATCAATTTAAGCGTAGAAATCGTAATTTAATTCGTCGAAGGATGTATTAGCGTACAACGATATTATACTAGTAGAAGGCATTTTTAAATGTATAGACCTGTAGTAATGAGTGTATGCATATTACTCAAATTAAAACAGTAATTTTGTAATATTAAACTCTCTTAACTTTGGAGACATCTTCAACATTTCAAACATTTGGTGTCCAGATTCAAAGAAATGTAAAACCAAATTGAAGGGGAATTCAAACGACTCATCTTTGAGATGAAAATTGGTGTTTTTCATTTACTTGGATATCTGGTGATATTTCTATGTTTTGTTTTCGCACTTGAAAAATGTTTAACCATAATGTTTTCTAAATATACGTTTACGTTACCGTTTATGTCTATATTTCCGAAATGCATAGCTTGTATATCTTACACTGTATAATGTGCTTTCCTTGATTTGTGTCAATGTAAACTATTTTAATAAAGCGGTTATTTGCCATAACCGGACGGAAGCAATTTTATATTTTACTACTGTGCGTGGTGAGCAAGATGGGATTCTGTGCAGGTGCTGTAACTCCATTTCAATTCTAAAGCTGCTTTCCTTAGTTATTACGGTTAAGTTAAGACCCTACAGTCATGACAAGGAAAGTGGTACAGCGTACGCTATAAATGGATTATACTACGAATTGCACATAATTGCTATCCCGTTGATAAATCAAATTATTTCTGAATTTGAGAATTTTCGATGTTGCTCACGCTTATCCTACGTGTGTGTTCTATTCCATCAAAACTCAACAGTGGAAAGAACTTTATTATAGAACTTTATTAAGAATCTATAAAGTCGTCAACAAATCTCTTGTTCAAAAGCCATCACAACAAAGAAATGTCAATGGCTACGCCTACCAATCTGGACATAAACAACAGTTTTACCTGCTCCCTCATCTTCATCATCTGCTACAAATTGGTTTGATGCCTCAACTTCCACAGGTGTTCCAACAGTAACCTACGATTTTTTAGGGAATGCAATCTAAACACACCTACTAACAATAAAAACTGTAAGTCATTAAAAATCTGTCACTTAAATGTCCGTGCAGTTAAGAAAAAGGTGCTAAAAATTAAGAATTTTATTTATTATAATGATTATGATATCTTTTGCATGACTGAAACTCATCTTAATAAAGTAATACTATCCCCAAAATTTTCAGGCTATAAATTTATCAGAAAGGACAGATCATTTGGCAAAAAGGGTGGATTAGGAATATTGGTTAAGAATCATTATAAAACATGGGATTATGCTTTTAAGGACCCACAAATTAATTCTAGCCGTAATATCGAAATACTAAGTATAAATGTGCAATTAAATTTTAATAAATCTTTCGTTATTGTGTGTATATACAGGAAGCCTGATTACAGCAAATATTGTATTGAAAATGACATGACACTCTTACGTACATTGATGTCAGAATTAAATGACTGTGGTAAACAAATATTTGTTCTTGGGGACTTCAACCTAAGGCTAAAAAGATTATTGTACAATTTCAACAAGCTTGTAAGTGAATTCAACTTTGTTCAACTTGTAAACATTCCTACACGGGGTAGTAGTATTTTAGACCTGTTCGTTACTAATAAGGTTAATGATGTTTTAAATGTGAATGTAATAAATCCACATATATCCGATCATAAGGCTGTAGAATCAAAAGTAAATATTGTAAATGCAACCCGACCCTATAAAAAAGTAACATTTCGAAATTTTAAAAAGTTTGATGAATGTTCGGCAGTGGAAATGGCTAACAATCTTAATTTTGAAGTTAGTAGCACTGATTCACTTGAGATATCAACAAATAAACTGACCACTAATTTCCACACAATATTCAACAAACTTGCCCCAGAAAAGAGTATTTGTATCAGAGATAAACAAAAGGTATATATTTCAGAGAATACATTAGATCTAATCAGGCAACGTGACTACTTTTATAAAAGATGTAAGAAACACGGACGGTTGATTGACAATATAGTTCTAAATATTCTAAATAAATATGTTAAAAAGCAAATTAAATTGGATGAAAGGAATAATATGAACAATATGATTTCCAAAAGTGTGGTTTTTAATGTTATGAATGAATTGGTCTATATTAAATCTGATTGTGATGTACTTAGTGAATTGTCAGCTGATGTACTAAATGATCAATTCAATAGTATAAGTACTAGTAACATAACAAATGTTAGTCTTCCCGAAATACCTCTCTCTTTGCCTTTTTTCAACTGTACATTTAAGGTACATTATGTAAGGTTTCCTGAAATGTTCAATGCATTTCAGAAAATCAAAAAACGTGATTCCTCTAGCATGGATGCATTAGGCCTATGTCCAAAGTACTTTAATCTGTTAATGAATATACCTACCGTAAGTAGTTTTGTCCACGATATGATAAATAAGAGTATTAGAGAAGGTTACTTATGCGAATCGTTGAAACTGTCAAAAATAATACCAATCCCAAAAGTTGACAACCCCCAGACTGCTTCCCAATATAGACCGATCTCTATACAAAACTTTTTTTCAAAAATTACCGAAAAGTGTGTATACGAACAACTTATTAAACACATAGATACAAATAACATACTTAATGACCGACAATTTGGGTTTCGCAAAGGACACTCTACATCACACGTACATACAGCAATAACTGATCTTTTATATAAGCATTTATCAGATGACAATGTTTGTATTGTCATTGCACTCGACATGGCAAAAGCATTTGATAAAGTCTGCCCCAAAATCCTGTTACAAAAAATGTCTTGGTACGGAATTGACCCCCATTGGTTCCAATCATACCTGAAAGGAAGATCGCACTTCACTTGTACAAGAAATAAGGAAATTTCGGAGATTAAACCCATTAACCTTTCAGTTCCACAGGGTGGTATACTCGGGCCATTATTATTTTCTCTGATGATAAATGACCTACCTCATGCAATAAAATCTGCATTAATTTTCCTCTTTGCAGATGATAATACCTTAATTATTCATGGCAAACTGGAAAACATTAATGCAATTAAACTGCAAATTGAAAATGACCTCATAAATGTCATCAATTGGATGAATGCAAACTATATGCAAATAAATGCTGACAAAACCGTAATGATGGTAGTAGGACACCCATCAAAGTTAAAAAGAATTTCTAACTTTACGATTAATGTAGATGGATTCCTTGTTCCTATGTCAAATAGTATGAAAATACTAGGACTTACAATCGATTCTGAACTTAAATGGTGTAAGCAAATATCTAATATCCAAACTAAGTGCAATATGATTATAGTATCGTTGTATTCGTACAGGTATCTTATAAATGAATCTAATAAACTACTACTTATGAATGCGTATGTAATATCCGTAATACGTTATATGATTATAGTGTGGGGTACAACCTCTAAAAATAATATGTATGCTATTGAACGAATTATTCGCTTTGCTGGGAGGTTTGTTCTTGGTGTATCTAAATACGACAGTGTCAAGGAACTAATAACAACAAAACTTAAATGGCTATTTCCATATTATTTATATCAGTATGAAGTGTTAAAATTAGTATATTGTATCTTGCATAACATCTGTCCTCCTTATTTTAAAGATTATATAAATTTTGAGAACACAAACTGCATAACAACAAGGACAAACGTATATGCCAGAAATAATATTACCGAAAAATTAGGTTTATATGGGAAAAAAAGGTTTACTGAGCAGGCCATTAAATACTGGTCAGGTATACCTGATGACCTTAAGCAATGTAGCACTTACGCCTTATTTAAAACTAAATTAAAAACTTATTTGTTGCAGAAACAATTGGAAGATTCACAACATGATCCTTCACTTGTTACTTGTGACTATTCGTGCATTGAATTTGTTAGTAAACACTTTCTTGACGAAAATTACCATTAACAAAATGTAATATCAAATAATTAAAACAAATCTCCTCTATAATTTATTCTACTATGTACTATGTATAATGACACTGCCAAATTGAGTTACCGTGATAATTCCTTGAAATGTATTAATCTAAACAAAATTACTTTTGATCATTGTTATAATAACGAAATAACTTAATACCCCTGCACTGTGGGGAGGTAAGATGTAAGTGCCTCAATTTGAGGAAATCGATTGAATTGAATAAATTCGATATATTATTATTTATTATAGTTGTTGTTTAATTAATATAATAATAAATATTGAGAATACTACAGTTCAGGAGCACAAGCACATGGTTTATAACCGTCGTTTTAACATTTCTTACTTGTTGACCACTTTTATTTTAGAACTAGGTGTATTTTATGCATTATGAAGTAAATATAACCAGATCAATGATCTTTTCAATTGCTTAAACAGACATACCTACAAAAACAGAAGTAATATCGCAGCTGCAGTCTGTTATGGAAAATGTAGTTACAAAATATTTTGTAGTGAATCATGATAAGAAATCAACAAACTTCCATCTACATCGGTTAATTTGTCAAATTGTTAATTTGTAATTTGTGAGTCAAATGTCACGTTGGACAATAAAATAAATTATTAAATTTAAGAAGTCCGTAGTCCTTTTTTTAAATTATTTTTTAAACCCCTTTTTATGCTTTACAAAGGAAATATTATAGCCAGAATTAAATTTTCGCGACCGTTTTTTAATGTGTAACTAAATCCATTGCAATTATATTGTATTGCCTACCTTGCATAGCATCAAGAGATTTGAAGTTTTTATGCATTAAATAAAATTACTTTATTGTTATTGGTTTTGCAATATTGAGATTTAATTCAAAGTTATGCATATACTAACTGTTTTATATCTAATTGAATTTCTTGTTTCCGATTAGCATTTTCAAGAGTAGTCTAAAATGCTTCTTGCTAGCGTTTTTGTTGAAGGTTTAGTGTTTCATTTATTAAAGAAACTGCAGAATTATCTATCAAAAAAGATGCGTATTTTATACGACACTTCAGTATAATTAAGCAGAATATATATTCCAATAGGTTTCATTCATGGTACAATCGGCTTTATCGACGAGTTGCGGAACAAATCTGAAAAAAATCACATATTGAAGGGTTAAATAAATCAAATAATAACAAGCAATGATTTACTAAACCAATATTTTTTGAATGAGCTTCCACTGAAGGAACATTTTGTGTTATAGTATACTTTATCAAAACTGTTTCGGTTTACTATACAAGTAGTGATTTAGTATTTGATAGTAACAGTGAAAATCCACAAATTTGCATTTAGAAAAGGTATACACCTATTATATTTGGACTTGAGTATTTGACAAAATGCAAACTTTGATACTAGATTACTAAATCGACATTAGTTGAAAACTATAACATATTTGCAATATTATTTATATCAGTGTCCTCTTATTTCGCATTTTGCAATATTTACGCAAGTTAAATTGCAAAATGCAAAATATTGCGAAATGTGGAAAATAAAAACGCCAGGAAAAAATGATCATTTTTGTATCACCTAACCCCAATTTCTCCCTAATTTTAATTTCTCACATTTTTCGGACTGCATAGCAGTTATAATATTTTTTATCACAATTGCGCACAGATCCTTTAGTAATGCAAACTGCGTAAGACGAACACTGATTTAAATCTTGTTTATTGATGTAGAAGGGAAATGGAAACATCCAAGCATAATACCCATCAGCCGGCGCTGTCGAAACGATGTGATCTATGACACAGTTTTCCGTTTTATCCAATATTTGGAAAAGGTAGGTAGACGTAGAACCAACTTGATGAGCCTTCAGCTTCCAATGATAATGAGTGGGGTCAGTACTAGCACCAGTGGCAGTAGGGTTCTTGGCAATATATAAATATTAAATAACTTCCATTTCATGTATTATAAATGGTATATTCTGTATAACTAGCTTTGCTATGCCATGATTTCGTCCACTATTGAATTTATGTTAAGGCATATTACAGTCAATTGGTTTTGTTTTGAATTTTACATTAATATTGACAAAGTATCTATATTTAGGTTCGTTTTTAATCTTTATCATACCAAATACGAGTAGATAAATGTATTAATTATAAAAAATGTTTAATAACAAACTACATCTGGCAAGTATTCTCATAAGTCAACTTACGGCCATCTTAAGTGTCATAGGAACAGGAGTCGCATTAGGATCCATCAAAGAATTTGGAGCTCCATTCCACGCAATGTTAGAACCAGTAGTAAATATTGTGTCTATGGAAAAATGAAGTATAATTTATTACTTATACCTTATGTACTACATTATGTGACATATAATTAATATGTAATACTAATTGTACTACATTATATTATTCCTTAACAGTAACGGCATATGCTACAAAAACATGCAATTTTACCCCAATCAATCGTCCACTTATGAGCAGTATCTACTGGAGGGTTTTTTATCGTAACTAATGGGCCGTTGGTTGCCGTTGTCGCAGCAGCACCTGTGAGTAACTACAAATAAATAATGCAAATTGAAATACATTCAAATTGAAGAGTTTACCTGTGAGAGCCTACATTATTTCATACTTAAATAAAAATCCTACTGACATTAGTCAGAAGACCATTTACACATCATGCCGGTTAGAATGATTTAGACAAAATCAATCATGATTTAATTTATAAATACAGTAAACAAGTGACCAATTGTTCCCCATACCTATTACACCATGCGTTAAGCAGATTACAGAATTAAATAATGCACATAACTCAAACTGTTGCAGTAAAGTGGTTAGAAGGATGTCAAATAAATATTATCTAAGCAACCTGCAGTGAGTCCCACCAGAAACGTTACATGGGACAACTCATGTTTGTGTAATAACATTGGTAATTAAATTGCCGCTTCCTGAATCGACGCGCGCAAAGTCCAAACCAGATTGGATACTTGGTTATACACGAGTTGACCGAAGTAACGTTTTCACTGGGACTCACTGTACTCTTACTGATGTGTCATTTGGTGGACTAATATAACTATTTCATCTTTCAGCCTAATCAATAATTCCAACAAAGTTGGCTGCTGCTACCCCTATTTTGACATGATGCCACCATGTCCCGAATACGCAAGTAAATAATTTGAATTCGTTAGTTTCCTTACTTTATATGAAGGGTGTAAAAAACTTAATTGAATGTTTTAGACAGAAATAAATGCTCGTGAAACTTAATATATATAAATATGAAATATAAATAGAGGACATTTTAATAGGTCCGTTTCTTGTCAACACATAACACATATATATGTTAGCGGTAATAAGGGTAATTAGGCATTACTGGTAATGCCTAGGCAATACCGGTAATGCCTAAGAAGTGCACGGCTATACCGCTTTAGCCGCGGCATTACGGGTAATGCCTAGACATTACCGGTAAAGCCTGAACTTCACTCGGCATTACCAGTAATGCTTACCCTTATTGCCTGGTAATCATCTATTTTCTCAAAAATTCACTATAATGCCTGAAATCTAACTCGGCAGTAAGCAAAATGACCGTTTTGAATGTTGAAATGACTTAAATTATTAAAGCAAGTGCATCGTTATTGGCCATTTATACTTCTTTGTCTTGATATTTATTATACACATACACACACAAACACATAACATTGGGTTTAAAAAATAGTACTGCACAAATTTATCAACATATAACTATGTAATTCCAGCATCCCATATTTCCTTGTATTGTTTTTTTTTAAATAAAAATGCAATTACTTACGTGTCCATAACGTCGATGATTGGCAAAAACAACTGTACGTAAAATAGCGCTGCAGCTGGAAATGGTGACAAGAAAAATAATGAATTTGAACATGTTTAAAATTGACAAAGGAGTGAACAATGTATATCAGTAACTGTGCACAATGAGATTTTCAAATATGAGAGATTCCTTATATACTACTTTTCTGGCCCAAACGGATTCATATTATTTTATCTTTATACCTCAATTTGACTGCATGTCGCTAAAATAGTGACAGATATGTTTCTGTTTAAGTCAATAAAGCCATAATGATAAATCCCATTTCAATTTTATTTGTCTACCTAACTATAATATCATTGTATGAGTAAATAGCAGATTTTAGTAACACTAAAGAAAGACAAATTTTCAGAATACATTAAAAAGTTACAAATCTATTAACCAATATCACATCGCTTAAATGTAATGTGTTGCACAAAACTGCATCAAAAGTCCCATACATCTACAAATACCACGTCAATCAGAATAAATGATTTTGCAAAGAATATAGCTTGGTCTACTTTCATATCACATAAAATTATGTAATTTGATGTGGAACTGGCTGTTCTAAGTAAACATTAATGCTCAGTACAGAGGTTGTTTGTGTTTCAGCCTGATTATTTTAACTGCCAATTAAATTTAACAGATCGACAATTTTAAGCAAACATTTCAAAATACGACTTCCCTTCCGAGATACTTTTGGGATTGAAATTGTTTCCTCATGTGTACTTTCCATGACAATTCACATACTACGAATATTTAACATACACCTGTATAAAATTTGGCAATTACTGAACTAAATAATTTTGCATTTCCAGTTTGAAATTTTCAAAAAAATAAAACAGCATGCGTAGCATGTATAGGTAGTAGGTTTCAGTTACAACGCACGTTATAAAGATTGTTATTTTGCTTCTGCTAATGAGACAGTTACTTTGTTTCTGCCCTTTGAAGAATGCCAAATCTTAAAGACAAAAAAACAGGAAGAATTCGAGAGAACGGGGAAAATATCGTAGGATGCACTGATGACAACCAAGGCCTAATTATTTATTATATTCCTATATATCTTATTAATATGCATTGTTGAATATATTAAAATTTTACATAAGAAAGCATGGGCAGCAAATAATGCAATGTAGAATAAAAATATGTTTCAGGTAAGAAATTCATTCCAATAATCAACGGCAAAGCCCCAAATTAATGTACAGCCGTACAAAAGAAAAGTTTAGCCGAAATGTGCCAAGCCTGAAATTATTTGCATATGCTAGCTTCAAATCTAGAAATCAGGCAATTACGAAAACGACTAGGCAAATCGTAAAATTTGTACTTAATTTTGGTTGATGAGCTCAATTTCATAGCAGACAAGTTAACAGCCCATCCCACATCTACTGGCTTAATTCCAAAGTCTCTGATAAATCAGAAATATCTCAGTTAAAATATGCGGGCCATTTCTATGTACTTATCCAATGTATGGTACCGAAATAAAAAGTGTTTAAATTTAATAAATTCCCCATATTTTAACACCCAAGCATAAAAAGCATTCAAAAGTGAAAAAGCGGTAAAAATTTTATTGCAGAAGGTAAAGTTGATTTTCGCATGCAATCAATCACACGAAAGAAAAATATACAAATATTTATACGCATGTATTTATTATACATGCATTTATTTATGTGTATTCTACCAATTAAAATTTAGTAATGGGTATTAGAAAGTCAAGTTGTGAGAGCTCAGCGTACATTTAAGTTTTGAGGAACAAAATTCGTTTTTAAGAATTGCAGTTGCTTTTGTTTTATTTACAATTGCTTTAATAAGTAGGTAACTCAAAACCAGTCAAAATTAATTATGAACTTCTTAAGACGGAAAGATCTTATTACTTCGCATAAATTATGTGTATGATGATTAATTGAACTTGAAATGCAAAAGTTCCCAGCGGAAGAAAATAAAATTTTGTATTAAATGGACTCCTAAATTACATGACTGCCCATTTTGTTCTGCTTTTACTCTCCCATTACGCAAAGCAATTTGTAAAAATGTTTTTGGGTATCTGTATCAATTTTGATTTTGATGGATTTCTTTGTTCAACTGGAGACGTTCTTCTTCTCTGCCGAAATGATAAAATGTTTCAGCAATGCAAGATTTCGTTCTTAGAGGTTCAGGATGATTCAATCCCAGGACTCTTTTTCTTATTTCCAGTACTTTATTGGGCTTCTCTGTAGTTCTTCAGTTTAAATTTACCAAACGCAATGTTGCATGTGGTTGCACCTCCAATACTTGTTGATAAAATGTTATTGCTTCGGGTAACTTATTTTGTTCACAAAGAGTATTTGCAATGTGGTTTTTCAAATGAACTGTCCTCGGATGTTCCTTTCCACATTTCCGCTCTTGCTTTTCTAATAAAAGTTCGTAGATTTTCATAGCTTCGTCAAACTTCTAAGTGCTATTCCTTTCTAATATTTCATTTGCAATGCCCAACGAGTATTTTCCAGCGATTCTAACAGATCTCCGGTTTCACAACTAAAGTTCAGCAACTTTCTATATTCCCCTGAATGGAGCAATTTATGGCATATCCATCATGGAGGTTTTCCAAGTTCTTCAAACATTTCGTTATATCTGTTTATATTTATCCAGGTAATTTGCACTTGAACAATTTCTTCCAAAGATATTTCCCCTCCCTTTAGCATATTCTTCCTGAATTGGCAATCAAAGACAATATTACACGAAATTCTCCAACTGAATCAGGTCTGGTGACTTCTTGCACTAGTTGATCGAAAGATAATACTTTTAATCCAGAGTAGTTAACCACTAAATTATTTCGAATTATATCAAAGATAGTTTCCACATTAGTTGTATTTGATATCTGGTGTTTCAATGTTTTAACTTCTTTGATGTAACCCTGAAATTCTTCCAAACCGTCCCCATCATTCTCTTCTTCCGGATTGTTTGAATATTCCATTGCTTCTGTTGCTTCTAAAGGATTTTGAACATTGTTTACAACTTCATTATCACTTTGCAAGTTGTGCATTCTCCTTTTGTGGAACATCAGACGTATCACCAGAATTTATTTCTCTTCTCAGTTTCACATTCAGAATTAGGACCAATAAGGTTTGATCCTAAGGTTGCAATACAATTGCAAATCAGTTTGGTGTTTACTTTCGCATTTTAAACATCGAGTCTTCCGTCTTCCTTAATATTGTTTAGTTTAAACAGAATTCCTCCAGTAGTATTAAAATTTTGCGTATAATTGTGTGTAAATAATTCACAGGGTTAATATTTGAATTTATGTTATTTTAATTTTATAGAGTGTTTCAGTATATACGAGTACTCAGGTTGCAAGCAATAATTCGACTTTTAAAGAAACGTTAGCCCATTTACACCGGAATTTTATACTGTATACGAATACCAAAGACTCAGAAATATTTAGAGTTTTCCTGTGAGAGACAACACAGAATGGGTTATGCTTCAAAATTTCAATGATTGGAAAGTTGCGGAAATTGTAGAATACTAAAACAGCATAAATTTGACGGTATTCCCACAGATGCGCGTTGTATAATTTCTGTGGAAAAATGGTTCAGATTTTACAGCAAAAATATTTAGGATCCGAGAATCTAAGCTTAAATTTATTTATTACTAAACTATACCAAAATACATTTAAAAATAGTATTAATAAGAACAAGAACCAGAAAATTTGCTATATATCTCCCAGTAATTGGGCTTACATTGAAATGCCTTCGAACGAATTTTAGACACCTGTCTTCTACCAGTGGCTATGGAATCTGTTTATGGAGCACCAAGAGACACAAGACCATTTTATTCACTTAACGTAGAAGAAGGAAAGTGCTGCCGTGAGCAAGTTGATTCCAATTACGGAGATCTCAAATGGCACTTAAGCATTGTACTTAGACTACCCATTTTTGAGGCTTGTGAGAAAAGATGTCCCCAGAATAAATAATTTTTCAATTAGACATAATTGTCCAACAATGTCATTTAAAACGGGGAGAAAAAATAAAAACGTCATTATCATGCTAACGGGGGAACTTATTTATTGAATTGATATTTATTTATGAGGATTGATGAAAAAACAATTCAATTTTCTCTGTATCCTAATTTTCCAACGTATAGGGGTAAATCTTATTTGTATTAAATAAATTTGAACCATTAAATACACAAATGTTGCTTAAATTATATTATTCTTTTCGATTATATTTTAGAGATCATCCAGAGGTTTGTTTTTTTGTTTCCTTACACCAACCCACATTTGCATCCCATGTATTGTAGTTTACCCATTCCATCATTTCTACAATAAAAGGAAAATGATCAAGGTGCTAATTAAAGATATGTATAGTTCCTGTGACTCTTACCTTGCAAATCAGTGTAAACTCCTGGTTTATTTTTATCCCCGCATTCGTCACCCTTAGTATAAAATAAAATAAAATTAGTAATTATAATAGAAATGTACTCTAATGGGTAACGAAAAATATTTTTCCAATGTAAGTAAGCGATATACGATTACCGTTATCGCTACCAATTTAATTAGTTATATGACAATTTGTATTTCCTTAATTTTTATATTAAACTATATAACTGTCAACTTTACATAGGAGACAATTCCTATTTGAGTATTTTGTCCAGATTCAGATGTATGCCACAGTGGACCTCCTGTAAAAGTATTTAAATATTAGATAACATAAACGGCTGACAAAAGCATCAATAAGTTCTGTTTACCCGAATCTCCCTAAAACAGAAAATAAATATTACCAAAGCAATCAATATTTCGTTGCAACTATATTACATTGCTATGCATTGAGAATTATTATCAACTAACTTGACAGGAATCTTTTTCTCCTTCCAAAAATCCAGCGCACATCATATGATCAGTAATAGGTCCATCATTAGACAACAATTTTTCGCATCGTTTCTGATCTATTACAGGCATGTCCTCAAGCTTCTGTAAAAGCGCATTAGTTGCAGAAGCAAATTTATGACCAATTCCCCAACCTGTCAACAGTTAATATTTCTTCACTTAACAATACGGAAGTGTAACAATTGACTAAAAATTACTTACCAGCAACGGTTACTTTTTTCCCTTTATAAGTATTCCTCTTAGAAGTCCGTTTTGGTAAACAAATTGGAACTGCTACGTCCTTCAGATTAATTTTTGTTGCCAGTTTTAGAATTGCGACATCGTTGTCAAAAGTACTATACAACATGTTTTAGTAATTTTCAATTTGTATTCTTTAGCAATACTATATACTTCATTATCCGATTTATGTAAAAAAAAATATCATTTATATTGTTGCCAGTTAATTGAGTTAATGCCGACTTTTTCCCTAGCTTTTATTACATTAAAATAGACGTTTTATACAAACATAACATCACAACTGGAAACATATCTCAAAAAATGTCTAATACTTAATCACTGCAATTCAATGAAATTATCTATGAAGTGTCCAGCACCATTTACCAACGACATGTATGTAGTTTTGAGAGCAAGAGCAGAAGTATCGTCTACACCAGAAATCTTTAAAAGAAATCGATTAGGTATTTTCTAATGTCAAAAATTAACATCTGTCTCAAAATACCATTTGGATTACATTATTGATGTTTATTTTAGTTTTTCAGGAAAATATCTTTTTCCATACAAACAAATCTTTGACATTTAGAGACACCCTAATTATATGCGACTCAATACAGTAGTCACTCTTAATACTTGAACTAATTAGTACTGCCGACACAGACTTATCAGTCGTAAGAATTTTAATTAATTTTATTTCTACTTACTTGATGTCAAACAACGGGTGTATAATAAATTCTGTCACTATGTACCGCGTACTATTTTCATCTTGATCGTCCTTAAACGTTAGTTCCCAACCAATTCCTTGTTTTGAACAATTTTGCCTGTTATACATTACAATAATGGTTAGGTAACTTTCGTATTTTCTCGCGAATGTCATACCTGTCATATTCCGAAAACCAACAAGCCGTTATGCGTTTTGCAAAAGTAATGCCAATCCGATTTACATTATTTAATTTACATAATTGTAGCCACTCCTTTATGCAGTAATTACCGAAATAGTTATCATGTTAGGCCACACATTTCCGTAATAAGGCATACTAACTAAGTGATCAAAATAATCAAAATCTCAATAAGTTATCAAAATAATCAAAAGTTCTGTAAGTGGTCAAGATAATCAAATTTTCAAATTAATGGTCAAGATAATCAAATTTTCAAATTAATGGTCAAGATAATCAAATTTTCAAATTAATGGTCAAGATAATCAAATTTTCAAATTAATGGTCAAGATAATCAAATTTTCAAATTAATGGTCAAGATAATCAAATTTCAAATTAATGGTCAAGATAATCAAATTTTCAAATTAATGGTCAAGATAATCAAATTTTCAAATTAATGGTCAAGATAATCAAATTTTCAAATTAATGGTCAAGATAATCAAATTTTCAAATTAATGGTCAAGATAATCAAATTTTCAAAATAATGGTCAAGATAATCAAATTTTCAAAATAGTGGTCAAGATAATCAAATTTTCCAATTAATGGTCAAGAAAATCAAATTTTCAAATTAATGGTCAAGATAATCAAATTTTCCAATTAATGGTCAAGATAATCAAATTTTCAAATTAATGGTCAAGATAATCAAATTTTCAAATTAATGGTCGAGCTAATCCAATTTTCAAATTAGCGGTCAAGATAATCAAATTTTCATATTAGTGGGCAAGATAATCAAGCGATTCAAACTACTGGAAATAAACGTATCGTTTATCTAAGTCAGAAGTGCCAATATCTCGTGCGCGACACTTATCTAAGCCCAGTCTTTTATTAATTTGGCCTTGTTTTAAAGTGTTAAATAAAGTAGTACACAGTACCCCAGTGGAACATCTTCAGCGCAATCTTCGGGATTATACCAGCTCTGTAATTGATGAGCATGAGCAACAACTTGAACTTGACCAGGTATTTTTGCAGAAGGAACTAAAAAGTGGAAATATGTTCTTATTAAATGTCGAGGTCTTTTGAGGACGTCGCGAACAAAGAAGTAACTACACTGGCAATTCCTTATTTTAAAAATTAATGGAGCACATAGTGGGCAATATCTAGTGTTACGTGTGTATTAAGTATTACGCAATAATTTATAGGAATAATACTTCTATATAAATAAGTAAAAGACAGAGCAAGCAAGAGAGCGAAAGGAAATAAACAATTCCCAACTTCCCTTTAAGATTAGAGAACTCTCCCAGAAACCCTTGAGCGAATGAGCGAAGGGATCACCCCTTCAAACTTACGCATCTGCTAATACTTCCCATGCTAGAGAATCTGTACGCAGATCCCTTAGCACAAGATCAGCTGAATGTTTATTTACACTCTTGCCGAGTATTAGACAGACTCCACTCACGTTCAGTGAAAATTCACCGAAACTCCCGTTCAACTTTGACTCCCACTGAAAATCTGAATCACAGAGCTTCAGTTAGTCAGAAATAAAATTCATTCCAATTCCACCACTTGCCCTCTCCAGTTCACTTCCAAATATCTCTCTTGACTTGTAAAGTTTTCAAACTAGTAAGTATAAATACAAAATGTACTTTGAATCATTTTGCTAAAACCTTTTTTCAACTTTACTTTTAAAATAAAACAAAATCACTACAAACACATGGTGTAAACTTCAATTCTTATTCGGTATGTTATTTCAAATCAAAGTATATTTATAAGAAACTTCAATTTATGATTTCATGAGTTTATTTCAGAAACAGATGACTTCAAAACAACAAATGGGATTAAGTCCATAAAAAGACATTACCCATAGCGAAATTCTTGATGTAAGAAATTATAAGACGTTTAGCTACGTCAAAAACTATAAAACGTTTAGCTACGTTAAAAACTATAAAACGTTTAGCTACGTTAAAAACTATAAGATGTTTAGCTACGTCAACAATTATAAAACGTTTAGCTACGTTAATAATTGAAAATGTTAAACTGTGTCTAGAATTATAAGTGCCCTACAAAGCACAATTAATTGAAAAGAACTTTAGCTAGTTCTCAATTAAAATAATAAAAGCACAGTCTAACGCACAATTAGAATTATGTAATATGAATATCCCATACGGAACAAAAGATTAATAAAACGTCGACCTTCTAAAAAAAACCTAAATTTCCTATGAAAGCCTGAGGAACTTAGAACCCTAAATAATTTTACTAAAATATCCCTAATAAAAATAGGGAATATAACAAAAATAAAATGGTGGCTCGTGAGTTTTTCTAGGAAATTAAGGTTACTATTTACATTTAATGTGCGTTAAACTAATTTTCAATATTTAAAAGCTAATTTGTTCAAAATTCCATTTTTATAGAATTTTGACAATTTACATTTTAAATATTAATTATTTCTGCATAGTTACAAATTATAATTTTTAATCATGTCTTATTATAGTAAATTCATTACTTTAATATTACTGTTAACAATTATAACGGTAATATCAGACCAACCATCTTTTATGAACGTATTTGTTAAAATCAATTCAACGGTTTTAAGACAAAAAGCTAAACTTATGTTTACTAAATCTGGTAAATCGTTTTATTGAAAAATTTGCTTTAAATATAATTAACAAAAGTAGTGGAATTGTTTAGAAAATTCAACTACTTTAATAACTTTTCAAAAACTATTCTATTATGATTATACCTAGATATACCTTAATAGATTTGTTTGCACCGTTTTATAACCATTTACCTGTTAATTATATGGCATCTAGTAATAATTCACTAAATACTAATGCAGTATTAAACAATACATTACCGCAGAAATCTATTGTCAATTTTGAGACACCTAGTGGAGTTAAAGGCACATTAGTACTTGACCCCATTACAATTAAAATTTATAGTCTGAATATTGATAAAACCGATATAAAATCTACTAAATCAGTAGACAAATCTTTTTCAAACACAAAGTAGGCAATATTTTTAAGAATTATAGTTAGCATATAGTATTAAAATGTCCACAAATCCACAAATAATTATTAATAATCCCAAACCGGGATGTACATTTAAAATAACGATTGAAAATTCTAAAAATACAAATAATAGACCTAAATATACTCCTCCAATTAAGAAATCTAGGAAAATGATCTGTTATAATTGTGGTGCCAAACATCATTATAAACAATGTAATAAGCTTCCCAACAAGTATTCAACTTTTGATTAATTTTCAAATTAATTTGAACTATTCTTTCTTTTATATTTAACTAAAAGTTTAGACCATAAAATTTATAATGGCAGCAGCAAAACCCGTTAAAGTAGCGGCTGTTCCCACCAAGTTTAGTGGTAGAAAGGAAGATGATGCTTATAAGTATCTTCAGCAATTTGAAATAGCAGCTACATCCAATAGTTGGACAGATGAGATAAAAACTCTCCAACTACCAAATTATCTTACAGGCAGCGCTCAGAAATGGTATATTAATTGGCATTCAACTTGGTTAGCTAATGCTGTAGCCGTAGCAGCAGCAGCCAATCTTGCTTTAGCACCAGGAGCAGCACCCGTACCTGTAGCTACTCTTACTTGGGCAGAATTAACAACTGCACTACAATTAGCATTTAAAAATGTTTCATCAAAAGATGAAGCAGAAGAGAAATTGTTTAATAGGAAGCAAACAATAGTTGATACTCCGGAAGCATATGTTTATGATATGCTAGATCTTATCAAAGATTATGACCCTAATATGTCAGAAGAGACAAAAGTGAGGCGTTTAACAAAAGGCTTGAAACCGTCCTACATGCAATTGGTAAATCCAATGCAACCAGATACGGTTGAAAGATTTTTGACTTGCATGCGTAAAGCTGAGGAAACTTTACGATTAGTACATTTAAATGAAGACATCAATAACATAGTTATTGAGGATAATATTGTTGCCAATAAATTGGACAAACAAATTGAAATCCTTACGAATCAGTCAACTACGTTAACTGATTTAGCAGGGAAAATCAATAATGTGGTCCAAGAAAAAGCTAATTCTTCCTCTGGGAATTCCAACTCCCAAAATAATAACACTCAATACAGGAACAATTACAAGCGCAACACAGTTCAATGCCAACTATGTGGATTATATAATCATACTGCACCAACTTGTAATACCCTTAAAAGAAACCAACAGAATTACACACAGTCAGGTAGGCAGCAGTATAGCAATATGCGTTGTAATATTTGCCAGCGCACAAATCATACAACTAGCCAATGCCATTATAGAAACAGGCAATCGCAACAACAGCGACAATCTAATAACAGACGTGGTAATTGCCATATTTGTAATAAGCCAGGTCACTGGGCACCCACTTGTAATCAGCGTGGCCAAAAAAACGGAGAAGGGCGGAGTATTCAAACCACCCAAATCACTCCGCCAACCCACGATCAGGATTAAAACCCTATCAATATAGAAGATTACATCCATATGTTCTAAATGTATGTAATCGACCATTTGATACCGGTTTAGCAAGAATGAACGGCTTTATAAATGATAAACCGGTAGTAATTTTAATTGACTGTGGTTCCAGTATATCCATTGTAAATTCATCACTAATAAAAACAGCCCCAAAACCACTTAGTCGAAATGTAACTATTAGAGGAATCACAAATAACAAAATAACCATTCAAGGATGGAGTAGCTTAAATCTATCATTTAAAAATATTTCCCAAGTTATTAAAATGAGAGCTTTGGTTGTAAATAATTTCAAGTATGACTTATTACTAGGGAATGATTTCTTTAAACCTCATAAATGCGAATTATTATTTGGTCCAGAATTAGTAAAGATCAATAACTTTCATGTTCCCATGCAACCAATACAATTATTATGGAATTTAAATTCCGAAAATTCTACAGTTAATAACATTTATTCAAACAGACCTTCTGATTGGGTTGCCATGAAGAAACATAAAGAAACTATAACTCACCATATAAAGACCAATAATAATAAAAATCAAAAACCCTATGTAAAATCTAATGTAAATATAAAATCACAACCGAATATCAGTTCTCAATCAAGAACTTATGTAAATACCAATTTAAATATAAATAGGATCATACCCCAACCCATACCTGCAAATGAGAATGTAATTGAGAAGACAGATACTAATATAGAAACCAAATCGAATAAGCATTCATTTTATTTAAAGAGGAAAGCTATAATAAAACCTCATACTTGTAGACGAATTCCTGTTATAGGAGGAAATAATTTTACAACTTTAAATACATTTTCCATGAGTCTACAATTAGCCCAGAAGCAACTATATATGCCAGATATATTATTACGAAAAGAATATCGTAATAACATATTTTTACCAGTTTATAATATTACCGATTCTCCAATAGAATTGGATCAAGGATTTTTAGTAGCTGAAATGTCTACTTTTGATGATTTACCTATTGAGGAAATCACCCATGAGCAATTACCTATTACAAAAGTAATAAAACAATGTTCTGATCAAGAGCATTTAAATAACATATTTTCCCGAATTTCTTCTCATGCTTCAGAAAGCGAGAAAGAAACTTTAAAGTCAGTGTTAACAAAATACCCCGATGTATTCGCCAAGCCAGGTGAAATAGGTAACATTACTTGTTACAAGCATCGTATAATATTATTAGATGACGCTAGACCAATTAAGAAATCTCCATATAGAAAACCAGCGCATCTAGAACAATTTGAAAGGGAAACAATAGAAGATTTATTAAATAAAAATATAATTAGACCAAGTCATTCCCCTTGGGGAATGGGCGTTGTCATAGTCGCCAAAGGTCACAAATGCGATGGTAAAGTCACTCCGCGTTTTGCAATTGACTACCGTCCTTTGAATTTAAAAACATTCAAAGATGCTTTTCCATTACCTAATTGTTCTACAGTATTAGATTGGATTGGTAGAAGATCCAAATATATTTCAATAATGGATACAGCTAAAGGATTCTGGGGATTATCCCTGGAAGAAGATAGTATTCCCTTAACTGCGTTTATAACCCAATTAGGTTTATATGAATGGTTACGACTCCCTTATGGCGTTTGTAACGGAAGTTCAGCTTATCAAAGAGCAATTTCAATAATACTATGCGGTTTATTATGGAAAAATGTGTTAGCATTTATCGATGATATCATTTTAGCAGATAATTCAATTGAAGACCATGCATCGAATCTTGAATTGGTATTACAAAGATTTCGTAAACATGGCGTAAAGATATCCATTCCTAAAAGTAATTTTATTAGTAAAGAAATCAAAATTTTAGGACATATCATCACTCCCGAAGGAATTTATGCCGATCCTGCAAAAACTCATTCTATTAAAACCATGCCTTACCCAAAAAATATAAAAGAATTACAATCATTTTTAGGTTTCATTGGTTATTTTAGGCGATATATAAAAGGCTATGCTACTTTAGCACAACCTTTATCAAAATTACTTAGAAAAGATACAAAATTTTTATGGGAAGAAGAACAGATTAAAGCTTTCGAATTATTCAGAAATTTATTAATTAACCCTCCGGTATTAACATTTTATGATCCCCAAAAACCCCTTCATATTTTCACAGATGCATCTAGTTATGGTATAGGAGCAGCTTTAATGCAACCTGACCAAGATAATAGGGAACACCCAATTTCATATTATAGTAAAACCCTTTCTAAAACAGAACAAAATTATTCTACTATAGAAAGAGAATTTTTAGCCATTTATTATGCACTTAGAGTATTTCATCCATATATTTATGGAAGAAAATTCACAATTTATACAGATCACAAACCCATAGTAGGATTAAGATTTGCTTCAAATACGACTAAAATATCAAGTCGACTTACCAATTGGGCATTATTATTACAGGAACACGACTTTGAATTAAAATACAATAAAGGATCACAGCACCATGTAGCTGATTCATTATCTCGATTACCCGAGAACAATTTATTACCTTTATTTATTAATACAATTGCTACAATTATGACAGAAGTCTTAAACATATCTAATTCAGATTTAGCTGAAATGCAAAATCTGGATTCAGAATGTCAGACTTTAAAATTAAATATATCAGAAAATACTAAATATATTATACAAAATAATATTTTGTGTAATAAATCCAAAGGATATATGCGTCCTTATGTACCAAAAATTTTACGTAAAGATATCTTACGAGATATACATACCATACCATTATCTGCACATCTAGGTTTCACCAGATGTTATACAAAATTATCTTTGCGATTTTATTGGAAAACAATGAAATCAGATTTATTTAATTATATCAAAAATTGTGAATCATGTATTTCTCATAAAAGAAAATATGGGAAAATACAAGGTTTACTTCAACCTTTACCAATACCCACTTTACCTTTTGAAATGGTATCAACAGATATCTTAGGCCCCTTTCCAGAATCAATTTCAAATAATAAATATGTCATTAACGCTATTTGCCATTTTACAAAATTCGCTGAAATTAGAGCTATCCCAGACCAAACTGCAGTAACAGTTGCTAAATTTTTAGAAGAGCAAATATTCTGTAAGCATGGATGTCCCAAATATCTTTTGTCAGATAATGGCAAAAGCTATGTCAATAATATTTTAAAAACGCATACTGAATTATATGGTGTGCAACAAAAATTTATAACTCCCTACAATTCTCAAGGAAACGGTTTATCAGAAAGACTGAATCAAACCATTTCTAAAATGATATCCCATTATGTTAATGAAACACATAACAATTGGGATGCTAATTTAAATCAATTAATATTTGCCTATAATACAACTAGGCAAGAATCAACCAAATTTTCACCATTTTCTTTGCTCTATAATCGAGAACCTACTTTTCCTTATCAATTTGAAACTTCTGATTTTTCTTTAACCAATTCCAAATTGCAAGATATTAAAGCTCTTCGGGCATTAGTTAAAACAACTTTAGAAAAAGAACAAATAAGGTATAAAACACGTGAAGATAAATATCGAAAACCTATAGAATTTGCAATTGGTTCTAAAATAAAGATCAGATATCCCAAGAAGATAAAGAAAGGTTTATCTCATAAACTCGTTGATTTATATTTAGGAGAATACGAAGTCCTAAAAAAATTTAATGACTTAACATACCAAGTAAAAGATTTAGAAACTCAACGTATTATTAAAACGCATGTCAATAGAATGCGATTAATAGAAAAGTTCCATATTTCTGAAGATGAGGAATATG
The DNA here is from genome assembly GCA_020352615.2 of Yoshiicerus persimilis. NCBI lineage: Eukaryota > Metazoa > Arthropoda > Collembola > Entomobryomorpha > Tomoceridae > Yoshiicerus > Yoshiicerus persimilis. Next base: position 103,306,395 of record CM036940.2, read on the forward strand.
AAATTTTTCAAACTTTAGAGGATTACCAGGATGAGATGAAAAATCCTCAAAGATTATTTAATTTTTTAAGAGAATTAAAAATTCCTAAAACTTCTCAATTACAGTTACATTATAACACCTTTATACCATTCCCATTTGCACATGTAAATAATACTTATGATCCACAAGTTGTAAATACATTCCTAAAGGAAAATAATGTTCATGAAATACTATTACTAAAAACTACACAAATTACAGATGTAGATAAATTTTACAATGATAAAAAATTATCAGAATTAAAGACTATTTCTAACCCACTTAGAATCAATTATGTAGAATTGCAATATCCATTTAATAATGAAACAATAGAAAAATGGATGCAACAACATAAGAATAAAAAATTATTAATAATAGGTTCTAATATAATTCAATTTTTTGTAAAATATTTATGGTTAAAATACGTAAAATCACTGATGTATCCCTCATATCTTCAATTTTTCTGTGATTTGTCAAAACAGGTCAAAATCAATTTGACAGCAATCAAAGAAACATTCAAAGATATTTCCAAAGACTTTCAAGAAATTGAAATAATATCAGATCAAAGCGATTCTGAAGACGAAAATCCTCCCATTCAACAACAGCAACAATCAGCAGCTCGTCGAACAACGAGAATTAGAAGACGTCCTATTTGGCACTCTTCATTTCTTTTTAATTACAAAAGTAAATATTAAAACTTTAAACAAACATTATAGTGAAACACAATGTGGTACATAATAGTGATGTGTATCGTTATCCTCCCAACAGTGCATTCCCAAATCCCATTATCCAATATAGACTTTGGAATTCATCCCTCAATTCACGACTTGTTTAATACTCTTGATAAAAAAACTGTACCCTTATATTATTGTCGAGGATGGACATCAGGCGTCGTTTGGAAAATTCCCCCACCCATTGATTGTCCACTTATCCCAATACAAGCTCCATCAACTGTTGTTGATATAACCTTTTGGTGGCAAGCCATTACCCATCTCACTATGAATGCATATGAATGCTATAAGATTGAACATTATGTGCGAAAATCTTGGTTTTTCTTTAACTCATGGTCAGATAGTGAAAAAGAAACTCGTCTTGAAGTTACTGAGAATCAGTGTAGAAAAATGGTTAAAACCATGCAAAGTCCTGACGGTGATACTTTAGTTCGCTTAATGGAAGGTTTCCATGGAACAAAACTCAAAAACGATCTTGACTATAGTTATGTGAGAAATAAGGAGAAAACTGTAACTAATTATTACATAGCCAACCTACAAATTTCAGTGAACAATGTAGACAACACAATCATTACAGCATCAAAAGTTACTGAAAACTGTAAGGCTTCTAGAGGTTATTGTCCCACCGATAAAGGATCATTGATTTGGACTCCTTCAGATGCAGAAGTATGTCGTCTGAAGAAAGGCCAATCGACCAAATGCTTACTTACCGGTGACCGAATGTCTTGTCCCGAACTTAATCTCGCTGTAAGTGGTTTAGCAACTGAAACTTTCTGTAAAGTTCAAATTGGTCACAGTCACCAAGGTGTATTATACACACAAGACATTTACAATACACTAAAAGATCACACAATAACTACAGCAGAGTTAGAAAACATAATTACCCCCCCAATTCGTAAAACAAGAGCAATTCGACCTCCAGCAATTAAACCCGACTCCCAGATCAATGCTGAATTTGCGTTCTTATATGAACAATTAGCGTCAAATTTAACATTCGGCATACAGACAATACACCGAGAAGTTTGCCGATCCCACCAGTTAGAACTAGAACTTGTGCGTGCCCTCGCAGAAGGTGGTCAACCTAGTTTAATGGTTCGAGCACTTATGCGTGACCGTCGTTACAGAGCTGTATTAAATGGTGACGCGTTAAATGTGTTTAAGTGCGCCGAAATCTTCGAATATATGTTACTACCCCAAACGAACTGTACATTAGAATGGCCCGTCCAATTTGTTTACCAACACGATATGAAAACAGGATGGATTTCTGGCCTCAGCCACGAAATTGTAGATAACCCAACTGAAGTACCTTGTCCTTCACCATTGTTCATGTTTGATGATGGTACCCATATTATCCATTTAGCAAACCGATCATTATTAACTGAACTCCCAGTTCTCCCATCACCAAGTGAAGGTGTAAAACTTTCCAATTTACCCTCATTATCTCTACCTGCACCAGGCGTATATTCAATGGAAGAAATAAGTCAGCAAGAAACTCTTCTAGGAGTTTTGAAACAAATGCGACATCAGAGTCGTATTGACCGAATAATAGAAGACCAACAAAGAGGAAATGATTTAACAAAAGAACAACTACGAATCAGAAATCTATTAGCCGATATGACCCTTAACCCAATCCGAGATACAACAACAAAAATTATCTTAACTGTCGTAATAATTGGCATTACTTACATACTACTATTATTATGTCATAATCACCGATACTATTTTGGCAAACATCTCAAATTCCTTACCCGAATTCCATTAATTTCACGATATTTTCAAAATCCAGATGACCACACTTATATGGAACTTAAAAAACAACATGATATTGAAAGCATTTCTGATACTCGTCCATTTATTCTTCAACCAACTTCAAGACCATTACCACCACAGAAAGAAGACATACCTCTTACTGAAGTTCAAACAACGGTCAACAATACTTCCCTTTATCCCAAACAACAACTTTTTGAATTGCAAAGAGTTTAAATATCACTTCTATATTATTTTCATTTTTACATTTTCCAACCATTATATTTATTCATGAATAACCATAAATATATTTAATAATACATTAATTAATATTCCTTCTAATAACTATTTTCAATTCAAAATACAAAAATCAACTAAAAATAAAGTTAAGTGTTAGTAATTAAGAAATTAGATTTAGAAAGCCCTCTAAATATTATTCAAGAGGACTTGAACTTCCATGGGTTAGAGATATGTTACGTGTGTATTAAGTATTACGCAATAATTTATAAGAATAATACTTCTATATAAATAAGTAAAAGACAGAGCAAGCAAGAGAGCGAAAGGAAATAAACAATTCCCAACTTCCCTTTAAGATTAGAGAACTCTCCCAGAAACCCTTGAGCGAATGAGCGAAGGGATCACCCCTTCAAACTTACGCATCTGCTAATACTTCCCATGCTAGAGAATCTGTACGCAGATCCCTTAGCACAAGATCAGCTGAATGTTTATTTACACTCTTGCCGAGTATTAGACAGACTCCACTCACGTTCAGTGAAAATTCACCGAAACTCCCGTTCAACTTTGACTCCCACTGAAGATCTGAATCACAGAGCTTCAGTTAGTCAGAAATAAAATTCATTCCAATTCCACCACTTGCCCTCTCCAGTTCACTTCCAAATATCTCTCTTGACTTGTAAAGTTTTCAAACTAGTAAGTATAAATACAAAATGTACTTTGAATCATTTTGCTAAAACCTTTTTTCAACTTTACTTTTAAAATAAAACAAAATCACTACAAACACATGGTGTAAACTTCAATTCTTATTCGGTATGTTATTTCAAATCAAAGTATATTTATAAGAAACTTCAATTTATGATTTCATGAGTTTATTTCAGAAACAGATGACTTCAAAACAACAAATGGGATTAAGTCCATAAAAAGACATTACCCATAGCGAAATTCTTGATGTAAGAAATTATAAGACGTTTAGCTACGTCAAAAACTATAAAACGTTTAGCTACGTTAAAAACTATAAAACGTTTAGCTACGTTAAAAACTATAAGATGTTTAGCTACGTCAACAATTATAAAACGTTTAGCTACGTTAATAATTGAAAATGTTAAATTGTGTCTAGAATTATAAGTGCCCTACAAAGCACAATTAATTGAAAAGAACTTTAGCTAGTTCTCAATTAAAATAATAAAAGCACAGTCTAACGCACAATTAGAATTATGTAATATGAATATCCCATACGGAACAAAAGATTAATAAAACGTCGACCTTCTAAAAAAAACCTAAATTTCCTATGAAAGCCTGAGGAACTTAGAACCCTAAATAATTTTACTAAAATATCCCTAATAAAAATAGGGAATATAACATCTAGTGTTACTTACCAGTTAAACAATGTGCAGCTGTCAAAATGGGTCTAAAACAAGAAACGTGCAATTTAATTTCCTGAGTATTTAATTTTGTAAGGGTAAATATATCTTTGGAATTCTTTCGATGCAAAACTGAGTTTTTAGGCTTTCAAATTAGTTTTGAATTTGGAAAGTTTTGAATTTTAAATTTGGAAAGATCTTTTTAATACATTTCAATTGCTACCCCAGCTATTTCGCTGTACCGTACGTAAATCACCGTGAATAACAATTTTACTTAATGGACACTGTTTTCGCAAAAACGTATATTATCATTATTGCCAGCAGGGTACATATAGCAGGGCACAGAATAAAGTACAAATGTTTATCACAAACGTAAACTAACAGATTCCATAGACATTTCCGTGTGATAGATAGTTTGGTGAAAACCTACGCATTTAAATATCATGTTATCATCTAATATTATACCTATGTACAGTCCACCAACTGAAGCCCACAAATTTAACTGTAATGAGACTAATGAGGTAAAGCTACTGCCAATGCAGTAATCCTAAAACAATTTCAGCCGGAACAACGGTTTATAAAACGGGCTTGTCTATGTCACCGTATGAGTGTGTGCCTGTCACCGTAGTCTAACTTTCATAAATCTTAATGAACTATATATTTCATAGCTATAATATAGTTACAATATAAGTCATTTCGAAAAGTGGTCAAAATATTAGTTTCACTGCTTTTGATAATATAGGAATATGTTTGTTTCTATGAATTAGTAACTATTATTTAATTTGTTTCCGAATTTGGCTCTCGTTTGTGAATGATTCGAATACTTCATCTGCCTTAAACCAAGCGAAAACTTGGACCTAAATAATTAACGATTGTGTACGCCCTGGGAATAGTCTAAGTTTTCCAGTTATAAGGAAATCTTGTAATTATGGAACTACAATCCCCTTTTTGGCAAATGCCTATTTAGCAAAGTCCGATTGGCACACTGCTGAATACCCGATTGGCATGTCTGTATTGATATTTATATTCTTAACTTACTGATAAAACTGAGCAAAGCTATAGAGCACTGTAGATTCACTACACGTTAGTCATACTGTCTCAATTGAATCCTGAATTCAATTTTAAAATTTGTATATCCAGAAAATCAAACCTTAAGCATAGTAATAAAGATTTTAAAATTACTTTTCGTTGATGATGGCTCCTTAAAACACAAAAGACATGTCAAATTAGCAAAAGATGACCTTAAAGTTGAATCAGTTTTTTTAATAAATTAATTAGAAAGGTACCCCCGCAAAATGGTTGTCTTGTAAAAGGAGCGACAAGAGCCACTAACCAAGGAAATTCAAACTGTTTCGCTGTTTTACCTCCCACGATTCTCACTCCCTTTTTTTGGATACCACACACTGTTGAATTTAAAAACCCTTAATGCTGTCCTACCAACAAAAATAAGAAAAGTTGGCCGCTAATTTTATGGATTGCATATTAATACCACAATTAGAAAGAATTTTCTTTTTCTTCTTTGATGATTGCAAAGGGTACGCTGTGAATAAACAAGACATTTTAGCAGTGCATTCAAACATTACCTTGTACAGCGTGGTTCATTACTAAGGTGAACAGCTGTTCCGGAAGAACCGCAAGTAGCGCAGCAAAACTGTTGACACCAATCGAAAGCCCGTGCAAAGTTACATTAAAATCTTTACATTGGTCAAAATCGGTTGAATGTAAGTGGGTCAAATAATTCGTTCAAAAGAAAAGGTACAAAAATATGCCCGATTTTCGGTGAATTTGGATATTTCAAGGCCGAAATTATTTTTTTTGAAATAATATTTTCACTGCTGCAATCCACGTTGTATGAGTGATTTTTCGAGAATTTTTCATTATAATCGAACAAAGTTGAATTTTCAATTTTCCTGTAACTTTATGCAATTCGCTTGAATCTTAATGCAATTTCTAAAAAAGTTGACAATTCAGCCTTTTTCGAATATTATGAAAAATTCAGGAAAAATCACTCATACAACATGAATTGCAGTGAAAATATTATTTCCAAAAAAATTATTTCGGCCATAAAAATTTCAAATCACCCTAAACCGGGCGTATTTATGTACTTTTTCTTTTCACCGGATTATTTGACTCACTTACCATCCACAGATTTTGACCAAGGTAGAGATTTCAATGTAACTTTCCACGGGATTTGAGTGGTTTTCATAGTTTTGCTGTGCTACTTCCGGTTCTTCCGAAACAGCTCCCCAACTTAGTAGTGGACTACTATGTACATGGTTAATTGTTGGGAAGTATGACAGAAAATACCTTTTTTATTTACCGACTCACAGAACACGGTACATTTAAAGCCGCTAAATGACGGGCTTGGATTAGCCCCTCCAGTGACGAATTTAAGGTACAAATCTTTTCCATTATTTGTAGGTTTTGTATACACAAGTCTTTCGTTGCCACAGTAATCCTTTTCTCCACCTATTCCATCGGAAACCAGCAAATAATCTTCTCTGCAAGACCCTTTTACACGATTTCGCAATTTAACTGGAGTTTTGCAGTTGATCACTGGAATGCACTTTCTCGAACCCTGTTTCAATGATTTAAATTTCACTTTAACATTTCTTAAAACGGTACAACTTAATGCGACAAATTAAAACTTTAAAAAATTAAACAATTAAATTGACTCTAATTGATCTTATTTGAAAAAAAGCGCTGCAGGTTATGTTTGCGTCATATGTTTCCCCTTATTACCAAAATTAGATGTCTTCACGGTGATTCGTTTTCTAAGTTCGACATCAAAAGAAGGTTCTTCACAACTATCAATTTCAGTATTGTTTAGTAATTTGGTTGAGTCTGTTACTACTGTCTGCTACTCGGATTTTTCCCCGGCAGTTAGGCTTTGATCGTCTTCATTATTAGCTAAGTTTTGAATTGTATTCTTAGCCCCTGCCTGATGTTTTTATATGTTACTGAAATAATTATAATTTTAGTCATCGCTATTATCTATTTGTAGTTGGGAAAGCTACAATTATACGCTAAAGTAGAAAATAATATGAATGCATGTTATTCTCACCAGTCGCATAGATGGTATTACTACTATAAGTACAAACACGAATCGAAAATTCAAATAGAACGCCATGGCTTGTAACCTTTTGAAAATTAATGATTTCTTATGTTTTTGGAATGAAATTTAATAAATGTGTACAAGGGAATACAACCACAGAATATTATGTATTTGTGTAGCTAGACTTGTATTTAATATTATATTTTAGTATTGCTTGGTAGTACTCCACAGACAGACTGTGTTGCAGTAACTGTCGTAGTTTTTATCTTCTTATTGCATTAAAATATGTTACTTTTATTTATACTCAGAAACAATAAAATTGGTTTTCTACGATGATTCCATATACTTTAAAAATGTATAACACTCTAATATAACTCTTTATCAAAAAGCGATTAACATCCTTAAAATTAATCATAAGCTAATGTCAAATGCAGAATTTAGATGCCGCAATAGGAGTTGCGAAATGAGAGAATTTCAATTTTTTAAAAAATCGATCAGTGTTCAAAAGATATGTTGCATAATTATTCCTCACTATGGGCTGAATCCAAATTGGTTATCTGTAAGAGTTTTGTTCTCAAAATATTTATAGTATAAACATTTATTTAAGGACCCTAATTACTAATTACCGTATGCAAAATTAGGCCATCGAAAATAAACTACACGATTTAGGCCAACGGTGAATGCACTATGAACAGGAAGAAAACCGTACAATTGTATGGTGCCCTACTTATCAATTTAAAAATCTATTGGGTCATAGAGCAGTAAGCACTGATTTTGTTTAAACTTATAGAAAATATATTTTAATTTTACACAATTGTGATCCATAATATACGGCGAACCATGAAGATATTTGGAAGGTGCACATTCATTTACGTTTTTGTATTTATGAGTCCCTTATTGGAATTTTCTGATTCCTCTCCTTGCGTTTGTGGTAAACGAAAAAGTAAAGCCTTCAACGTAGTTTGCACCTCGGACGGAAAGATGTTCAGTAGTGCGTGCATATTAAATTGTACACTTCAAGACAATCCAGGTAAGCATTAATGTCATTTTAGATAACATTAAATTTGAAATGTGTTGTATTTTAGTACAGTATTTCAAATATATCGGTTTGCTAAAATCGTAGCCGTCAATTCTAAAATACTGGAATTTTTACTTGTTTGATGACGTTTGCATTTTAAAACTTTAATTGGAGCATAGTCATTGCAGCACGACCTTTCGCTAAATGATGTGTTTAAAACCAAAAGGGATATTTGCATGATATACTAACATCATGAACATGTAAATCATCTTTTGTTTAAAATAGGTCTGAAGCTAATGTCTTTTGAAGAATGCCAAATCTTAATCACAAGAAAACAGGAAAAATTAGAAAAAACGCGGAAAATGCATAAAGATGCATTGACAGCCGAGGCCTAATTATTATTATATTCCAATATATTTAAAGGACAACTCAAATTAAAATGAATTGTTGAATATATTAAATTTTACATAATAAAGCACAGACAGCTAATAAGAAAATGTAGAATAAAAATATGTTTCAGGTAAGAAATGCATTCCAATAATCAACTGCGAAGCTCCAAATTAATTGCAAAACCGTACACAGAGTCTTATTTGTTATATATGTAATATAAATATGGGTGGGTTTATTTGGTAACCAAATAAACCCACCCTGAGTGTAATGTACGTACTTGAATTATTTTCTTTGCGATGAACAGATGAAATCGGAAACTTTTTAATGAACAGCACTTGGGCTACATTTTAAATACACCTCAAATTAAAATAAACAGTGAAATTGATAAAAAATTTACAATGTAGTGCTTGGGCAGATGTAGAATAAAAATCGAGCCGCTAGGGTTATTCTGTACTTTGGGTGAGGGAGGTGGAGGTGGGGGATGTGGAAATGGTTAGGCAGGTGGTGATTTAGCAGTAAAAGGCAGCCAATATGATTGACTGCCCTCCATTCAGTGTACTGGCATGCAGTGCATACGGCATACATGCATAAAATGCACTGCATTTAATGCATAGTGCACGCATGAATTGGAAAGTGTACAGTGCACACCATGCTCGTTCAGGCTGATAACCTCAACCCATAATTAACACTAATGTAGGAATTAAAGAAAATTCAAAAAAAAATAAAACATTAATAGATTTATTGATATAAACCTAAGTAATAAACTCAACAACAAAATTGTTACTACAAAGACAAACTTATCCCCAGTGTTACCCTTATTAAAAATTACCCCTCTTCTCAAAATTATTAAAATTCTAATTCAAGCTCTTAGAACTAATAATAATAAAGACAACCTATCTAATATTATTATCTTATTTAAAATTTTATTTACAGAACCCGTAAACATCTCACCTATCAACATAAATATTAATAAAAAATACATATAAACAAAACCATAATTTATTTTTTTATTAACTTTATTCTTTTTTATATTTATTACCTTATTTAATAATCAAACTATTAAAAGCAACAAAAATGAATTAATTGAAACAATCTTTAAATTATTTTCAAAAATATTTATAACTATAACAGTATTTTCAATAATCTACCTTCTACTTACTTTGGTCGTAGTAATTAAAATCACTTATGAAATGCACGAATTAGGAATTACCATGGATACCAGGATAAAATGGCATCCATGTTATCCATATTCATGTATTTCTGTGCGTTTTATGCACTGTGCATTTCGTGCAGGTGCACGCATGAAATGAATTTCGTGCGCACGAGTTAGAGCACTGCCTCCATTATAACCCTTTGGCGAACTTCTTATCCACTAGTAGAAATGGGTTTAGAAGATTTCAACATTGTCTGCTTTTCAAAATTTTGCATTCATTGAATTTATGTAATAGGACAGAAAATTGGAAATGAGCTTTGAGAGCCGAATTTTTAGATCTTAGAAGCAAATTTTTGAAATATATAAGGCGAATTTTTGAATTTTGTAAAGTAAATTTTAAAAGTGTAGGGGAATTTAGCAGCTGCGCTGTTGTGTGGGGATACAAGAATGGGAGGACGGAAGAGTACGTTGACTTCTATGGTCAGCCATATTGGGGTGCATTTTTGGCGTTCGGCTCGTCGCTGCTCCGCCAAAGCTATTTAGTTGAGTGTTGTGTGTAGTTTTACTTAACTTGGATTTTAGATCTTCAGTCGTACGGGACGTGTGTTCTGGCTGTCTCTTATTTCTCTGTTAAATTATTTTGTTCTTTCCTGATTGTTCTTCAATTGTCGTGCTGACCTGTGACCCAACCCGGGCTAAGCGTAACATTGTTGTATTTTCTTTCTTATTATTATTACTATAATATTTGTATCATTTTGGGCATTCTTATTTTTGTTTGTGTATGATTAATTGAAGGTTTGATATTTTGTGTTCATGCAATTGTAATTATTATATGTAATTGGCTATCTAAATTGAGTTGTTTAATTAAATGTGTACATAATCTAATTGGTTATTTTTCTTGCTGTTCATTTAAGGGAATTACATCAATAATGGAGAATAGGTTGAGTAATAAACCCTTATAAAGGTGATCTATGCCAGGGAATCGCATATTTCGGGCAGAAATCATCCCATTTTATTTACAAGATGCGGGGTAGTTCTTCCGCAGCGGGTATTTTTACTACATGGAGGAGAATCGGAGGAAGGTAAGCATTCAAATCATTATTGGTGTTGAAATTCCTTATTTTCCCCTGGTAGTAAAATACTTGTAAGCCTCTCTGTTACTAAGCTGAGTGTTCCACTATTTGTGCTACTCATCCCAGACAGCTGTTAAACGGTATTGCATTATTTTTTCATAAATTCGAAAGAAATTCCGCGCAGTAGTTACTTAATTTCAGCACGGTTTTCGGTCGAAGAAAAATAATTGAAGCACGTTTGTCATTTTATTTAGTGGTCGCAATAGTACATCACGGTTCAGTACTTTTGATCACCACGGAGGTAATAGAAGAATACGGTTTATTTTGAAAAATTTAGATTTCGAATTTTTTTCCCTTCCGGCATCGTTAATCAATGTAGGTCGTTCGTATGCACTTGTAGGATTAACGCAAGCACGGAAATAAATTATTTTTTTTGTTGTTAAATATTTGAAGAAACTAACAGGAAATAGAGCAGCAGAACAGCACGTAGACGCGAGTAGTAGTTTGTATAAGTAAGAGCTAAACAATTGCATACGTAAAATTGACATTTTTTATTGGAGTCACTAAGCTAGATGAAACTGGGCAAGAATCCGGGGTTAATTTTTCTTTGGCCCTATAGCTGAGTCAGATACGCTTAGAGTAGTGATCCAATCGTTGTGCAAAATATTTTATTGACGTTTCAGTTTTGTGTAATGCTAAGAATCTTTACGATTAGAGCCAGGCATTCATAGACCACCATGAGGGCTTTTGCCACTACTTACTACGAGCTACTACGAATCGACGGAATATAGTAAGTCGTAAGCCGCCACTGCCTCTTCGATATTCGGCATCAACTTTAATTTGTAACGCACCGAGGAGTAATTACTCCACTTAATTACATATTATGGAAGCACTACGACAAGAAATTGCAGACTTGCGAGCTGCATTAGGTGCGTTACAAGGCGCAGACAGAAATGCACATAGAGTTGTGCATAATGAAGCAATTTCGCAATTACGACATTACGATGGCACTTCTTGTGTCCATCAGTTTCTCACTCGTCATGAATCTGATCTACAGTATATGCACTTGGATAGCAAGTGGTTGTTAACAAATCTAGATGGAGTTCTAGATGGAGATGCAAAAGCATATTGGTCTTCCGTATGGCCTAACATACAAGTAAGAATGAATGCAGAAGGAGCTGATTTTGATTTGATTTGGCAAGAGAGCAGAGCAGAATTTGTTCAACTTTTTGATCATAGAAACCAAAAAGCAAATTATAGGGCACAGAATAGGGCCTTGAAATACAATCTTGGAGGTAATGCACAGAAGTATGTGACTAGTAAAATGTATATTTTATCTATGATTAATGCCAACATGTCGGAAGAGGAAAAGGTTAGACATCTAACAACAGGTTTACCTATGGATATACGAGTTTCGTTAGCGCCACAAGTTATTAACACATGCAGGGACTTTCTTTCCATTTTGCGCAAAATTTCTGAGACTGTCGTAGCACAGAAAGTGGAAAGCAAAGCTGGAGGTAGCAAATGTAGTACCATTTAACCTTTTTCTTACCCATCCCATTCCGTTGCACCTATAATGATGAGAATTGCGCCATTCAATCAAAATAATCGGTATTTTTTTGTGAAATATGCAGTAAATTGTCAAGACGTAGTGAGAAAAGCCGCGAAAGGAATCCAGATTCCTATCCTATTTCCATTTGTCCCTAAAGTACATACATAGAAGAAGAGAATTGTTCTAACATGATTTTATGACGCTCTAATAATTTTTCTTGTATCTTTTGTTTAGTGTCGTTGCCCTAAGATTTTCGGCGCCTTGCCGCCTGTAGATAGAAGGCCGATGAACCCAAAGTAAGATAAAATGCGTTGCGTATTAGCTAGGAAATAGACAAACGGGACAAAGGAATAGTTTAAAGTAAATTAGTTGTGAAAGGAAAAGGAGAATTTGCATAGTGTTTAGGAAAACAAATAGTTAGATGCAAAGATGTTCTAATAGGTAGTACAGATTTAGTGTAAACCTAAGTTGTACTGAAACAAAAGATTTGACCCCCAATGAATTTAAATAGGTAGATTTATTCAGAATTGTAAATTACCTGTAGCCGCTCTTGCAATAGTAAAATACAAAAGTCAGACGCACTAGAGGATTACACCATGTAATATGGTAGCCGCACTTAGTAATAGTTAAGTAGAAAATGAATTGTCGTTTACACCATATGGATTATGGTAGCCGCTCGTAAAATATAAAAGTTTGACGCTCACACCATGATGATAATGGTAATTATCAGAAGGTAGTACACCGCGGAGTACTTTACCTAAGCCGCACTGTTAAAAAAGTTTGATGCTAAAGTTAAAAGGAATTATGTTAAAATGCTAATCTTGTTGTTAATTATGTACCTAATCTTTTGTTGAGTTTACTCCGAGTTTGCAGGTTACACTAATGTCACTTAGGATTACAATTTGCCGCACGAGACATACACGGAAGAAAAGACAGTGCCACAGCCGCGATAACGATAAACTTCACCACGGATAATCCATACAGGAGTAATGACCTGTAATCGTAATATTCGTTTTGCCAACAAGTAGTAAGTTGTAGATTATCCATATCTACATGGTACGGTAATTGTATCGAAAATTCTAAATGATGGTTGATTTAGTAGAAAATGAAGTGCGGTGATGGCCCTTCTTATTTTCCAGTATGATTCTCTACTTGAAAGAATTTTCTTGATGTAAAGTAATGTATTGTATGATGTGAATAGCAGTTTGAAGTTGTAAGTCGTAGTTAATTATTATTTTGGTTTGGTTTAATTGAGAAATAGTTATAATTTTGGGCCATCACGGGAAGTACAAAAAATTAAGGTGATTAATTGAGATAAATGTGCATGGTTAGTTGTAATAAGTTTTCTAATTTTGTCGTACAATGTTTTCTGTTGCAGTTAAGCCTGTTCTTACTTGGGAATCTTTGAAATGAGGATGTACACCACGATGAGCGATTTTCACCACGATTGAGCCTACTCCAGAGGAGGAAGCAATGTTGCTAGTATACGATGACGATCATCACGTAGACATTGAGAAAGAGACCCATCACGGATATCAGTCGCAACGCACAACACGTAGGAGACTACAATGACGAGACGGAAAGTTGACGGAACTGAATTATACGCTTGCAGCTCTACATCAATGACGAGAATATCCCAACTGTCCTTACTGGAAACCGGAAGTGGTAGATTCACAAGGGACTGTGAACGTGATGAAGGGGATAAAAGTGTAGGGGAATTTAGCAGCTGCGCTGTTGTGTGGGGATACAAGAATGGGAGGACGGAAGAGTACGTTGACTCCTGTGGTCAGCCATATTAGAGTGTCTTTTTGGCATTCGGCTCTCGCTCCTCCGCCAAAGCTATTTAGTTGAGTGTTGTGTGTAGTTTTACTAACTTGGATTTTAGATCTTCAGTCGTACAGACGTGTGTTCCTGTTGTCTCTTATTTCTCCGTTAAATTAATTTGTTCTTTCTGATTGTTCATCAATTCTTGTTCGTGCTGACCTGTGACCCAACCCGGGCTAAGCGTAACATTGTTGTATTTTCTTTCTTATTATTATTACTATAATATTTGTATCATTTTGGGCATTACATTATTGAATTTGTATGATTAATTGAAGGTTTGATATTTTGTGTTCATGTAATAATTATTCTGTGTAATGTATGATCTAAATTGAATTGGTTAATTAAATGTGTACTTAATCTAATTGGTTACTTTTCTGTTCATTTAAGGGAATTACATCAATAATGGAGAATAGGTTGAGTAATAAACCCTTATTGAGGTGATCTATGCCAGGGAATCGCATATTTCGGGCAGAAATCATCCCATTTTATTTACAATTTTAACTATTTAGGCAGAAAATATCGAAATTTTGTAAATTTAAATTAGTACTAAAACTAAAATTTAGGGAAAAGATATTAAAATTTGGGGAAGCGATATTAAAATTTGAGGAAGCAATATTAAAATTTAGTGAAGTGATATTAAAATTTAGAGAAGCGAATTTTAAATATTTGAGAAGCGATTATTGAAATTTTGGAAAGTGAATATTAATATTTTGGGAAGCAGATTAGCGCTGCGGTTATGTTTGCGTCGTACGATGTATCCTTATTTCCAATATTAGATGTCTTCACGGTGATTAGGTTTTTAAGTTCGATATCAAAAGAAGGTTCTTCGCAAATATCAATTTCAATATCGCTTAGTAATTTGGTTGTGTCTGTTATTACTGTCTGCTCCTCGGATTTTTCCCCGTCAATTATGCTTTGATCGTCTTCATTATTAGCTAAGTCTTGGATTGTATTCTTATCCCCTGCCTTATGTTTTTTTAATTGTATCCACATTATTACAATTTTAGATATCTTTATTATCTGTTTCTAGTTAAGAAAGCTGCAATTGTTTGCTAAAATAAAAAATAATTTGAATGCACGTTATTCTCAGCACTGGCGTAGATGCTATTACTACTATAAGTAGAAACACACATCTAAAATTTGAATAGAACGCCATGGATACACAGGTACCTTATGTACCTGTGTAGCATGACTTGTATTTAATATTATAATATTTATGTATGTCTTGGTAATCGTCCATTGACTATGTTGCAGTAACTGTCCTAGTTTTTATCTTCCTTATTGCATTAAAATAGGTTACTTTTAATTATACTGGGAAACAATAAAATTGGTTTTCTACGACGGTTCCATATACTCTAAAAATGTATAGCACTCTAATACAACTCTTTTATCAGAAAGCATTAACAAAGCCGCTTTTCTATGGGAATATTCATTTTCCTTAAAATTTATCATAAGCTAGTGCTAAATGCTGAACTTAGAGGCTGCAATGGTAGTTGCAAAATGAGAGTTCTTTTTTTGAAATCGATCAGGGTTCAAAAGAAATGTTGCATAATTACACTAATTACTAATGCCTGAATCCAAATTGGTTATCTGTAAAACAGTTTTGTTCTCAAAACTTATAGAAAATAAATATTAATTTTACACAACTGAGATCCAGAATACACTGCAAACCATGATATTTGGAAGGTACACATTCATTTACATTTTTGCATTTATGATTCCGTTATTGGAATTTTCTGTTTCCTCTCCTTGCATTTTTCTTAATGCATAATTTTCCTTGTTGCCGTTAATAAATATACATGCTCATTAATGTACGTTCTAAAGCATTTAATGTGTCAAAATATATGCATAAAGCAGAAGTAATTCTTCCCCGCAATTGTTAGATATCAGGATCTGGTATATGACTGGGTTTTATTACTTACATCTCTTAGGTTACGGCAAGATTTTATTACAAAATCTAGCCTTGATATAGAATATAACGTCATATGACGTTGTGTTTGACTTTTGTGTACTATTTCTGTAAATAATGGAATTACTTATTTTTTGTTACTTCTTGTTGCTATTTCGCAGCTTATATTCATAAGTTAGAAGTTATTCCTAACCTACATACCTTTAATGCAGATAATAACATTAATCTAATCTTTTCTTTGTGCCGTTTTGTCACTATTATCATGTTAATGCTACCAGGCAGTCCAACAAAACCAAAATGGTCATATGAACGATATATTAAACATTCGTCAGGATATTTGTAATATAATTCAAGGAATTGAACCTAAAATGAAGGTAAATTTTGAATGACGTATGTCCATATGGTGTACGGATTTAATTATCTCAACTTTTATCATCGTAGCCTCATGATGAGGATTTCAAACCAAACTCTGACGCAAGTCACAACCATTACTGATTTATTTTATTATTTAACACAAATTGACAAAAGGAATTAAAACCAGAAATAAATTATTCATGAAAATGTGGCTTACTTTTGTAACTATTGTCAGTATATATTGATTATCATTTACAAATTAAAGTTTACATAAATTATGATAGTATAAAAAGAGCATAACTGCCGCATTTTACTCCAAGCTTTACAGTGAACCTTAAAATTTCAAGTTACTAACATGTGGACATTTCATCTACTGTGCATAACTTGCACAATTCTGTCCCTCAACGTAAAAGCATCTGGTAACCACAAACTTGTAAATTTAATAATCATATATTTGCTGATCTTGTGTTGAAATATTTTATTCATCTTTCTAGTCGGACAAAGCGAAAACAACACACTTAAAATTGCAAAATCTTTATACGGCAAAGATTTCAAACAAGGTACATTTTTTAGTAAATATATCTAAAAATTCAGGTGAAAAGTAAAAAAAGTATAACAATTTGCATTTTTAATACACCGGTCTACGGTGTTTTATTGGTGTAACTTTGTGGGGCACTAATGAATATATCCAAGACCCTATAGCAAAATTTTAAATTTGAAAAATTGTAATTATAGTTTCACAATAGTAATAATTTATT
Source organism: Yoshiicerus persimilis (assembly GCA_020352615.2). Classification (NCBI taxonomy): domain Eukaryota; kingdom Metazoa; phylum Arthropoda; class Collembola; order Entomobryomorpha; family Tomoceridae; genus Yoshiicerus; species Yoshiicerus persimilis. The sequence continues at coordinate 103,323,571 of CM036940.2, forward strand.
TTGATTCTGTTTCAGGAACTTCTTGCGGTGGACATTTTGAGGGTCCAGCTGGTGTAATTAATTACAAAGTGAATAAACCTTTATCGACCGATGGAGAAACATGTGTATGGACAATTTTAGTACCTAGAAAGGGGGCCATTCGGTTCCGGATAATTCAAGACGGGTTAGGCGGAGATTGTGGAAATTGTGACCAAATCACTTATTTAAAGTGGGAAAGCCAAGAGATGACCACGGCGTTTAAAGTGTAAGTCACTTTTTTTAGATATGAAAATTCTGCGCCGGTTAGTTATTAAGATTTCTTGGTATGCCTCGATCTTGCTAAGCTTCCAAGAATTTTCTGCACACCTGGATTTCCAAATTGAGGAAAATTAAAATGGATTATTATACAGTACGACGCAGAAAGCATTTAAAGTACCAACTATGTTATCTTATTCCTTTTTTGACATAGAGATTCTCATCCTAATCATTCACCCATTGACATTTCTGGAGATTCCTTCTTCCAAGTGGTTTTCACAAGTGGTAATGGTAATTATGACGGAACTAGAACAGGATTCTCTCTGTTTTTTGAAGGCATTGGAGGGGATACAGAAACCGGTGGCTATTACAAACCAGTGTTTAATATTGTCGAACAATTACCACCATCTCGCCAACTTGATTATTCAGGAGATTTTTACAGAAACACATGGGAATTTTTCATGTTGACCATTCATCCGGAGATTGATAAACAAATCGTACTGACGATAGAAGACATACAGCATCATGGTGTATTTTGGTATCCTATTGGATGCTCAGTTTTTGGAACACTGATGGTACATGAATACGGTTGGGGTGTGCAATTACCAACACCACGCTTCAGGTATGTTATATAATACATTTATATAATACAGTATGTCACACGAATCAGCTGCCATATCCGAAAACGACTGAAAAACTACAAGAAACTACAAAAAATTTTTATGAAAGTTTGATTTCTTTTTCAAAATTGCTTCTGAGGTCTTGCTTGGTGTAAATCATGTGTTATCTCAATTTGTTTTTTAAGGAAAAAAATGTTTTCTCAGATATGGCAAATGATTCCTGGGACATACTGTATAATTTCAAATTATTAAGCTTTCCGTTTAAATTAAAAGCTATATTTTATTATTTTTAGCGAATGCCGTAACAGTATCACAAACAGTACGTCCATTCAATCGTATGTACCATTGCAAATATATTTGTTTACTAATGGGAATTACAAACAGTCATTTAAATTGTCATGGAGAATGACACCTGTAGATCCTCCATTCGGTTAACGTCAACAGCACCTATAGCAGTTCTTACAAGTAATGCATAAATCAAGTTTTCTTTATTAGATCTTTTCTTTTGTGTATCTTACATTTGATGTGTCATCTAGAAGTTGTATCTTCCACCTTGGCTGTAATATTTATGATTGCTAAATTATAGTTTTAAAAATGTGTTATTGAACAACTCTCTTTAATAGTGAAAATAAATTTGTGAAATAATTTGTCCCAGTATAATTCAAAAAATAAGTTCGGCTGATATTTAACGGGCCATAAAAATAATCAGTTTACCATAAACAAAAATTGTCATTTTACCATAATAATAAATAGTTTAACATAAAAATATTATTATTCCATGGGAAACTATACATGGTATTTAAACCAGGTAATATCAAACTTGAAAATTATTCTTTATTCATTGCATAGTTCTATTTTTCGTTGTAATGGTCTATAATGCCATATAAGTAATTAAAGTTCTTAGTTGCACTAAAACTACAATTAATTTGTCATAATCTACAGTATTTTATCATTGCTTCTTATATTTCAGAAGATTTACCCTAAAAATGTAGAGGAAGACCAAATGTTTAGTGGAATCACTATCGCCGATCTTCTTGCAACGGGATACTTTCGTCTTGTCTGCCAAAATGATGAAATGCTTCAGTACTGCAAGATTTAGTTCTTAGAGTTTCAGGATGATTCAATCCCAGGACTCTTTTTCTTATTTCGAGTACTTTATTAAACTCCTTTAAGGCCTCCCTGTAGTTTTTCAGTTTAAATTTACAAGATGCAATGTTGTGCTTAGTAGTCAGAGTATCACGATGATCCTCTCCTAACACTCGTACTTGCACCTCCAACACTTGTTGATACACTTCGATTGCTTCGTTTAACTTATTTTGTTCACTAAAGGTATTTGCAATGTGGTTCCATAGCTTCGACAAACTTCTGTACTCAATAGTATAAAAGTCCTAATCCATTAATGGTCTTCAAATAATCATTGTCCTCCTCCCCAAAAATGAGTTTTTGCCTTTTGCTAGCATCTTTGAGCACTTCAAGAGACTCCCAGTACTCTTCTAATTTCATAAGTGCTACTCCTTTCCAATATTTCATTTGCAATGCCCAACGAGTATTTTCCAGCGATTCTAACAAATCTCCTGTTTCACAACTGAAGTGCAGCAAATTTCTATATTCCCCTGAATAGAACCTGAATGGAACAATATTCCCCTGAATGGAACCTGAATGGAACAATATTCCCCTGAATGGAACCTGAATTGAACAATATTCCCCTGGATGGAACAATGGAAAGCATATCCACCATGGAGGTTTTCCAAGTTCGTCAAACATTTCACTATATCTGCTTATATTTATCCAGGTATTTTGCAAGTGAACAAGTTCCTCCAAAGACATTTCCTTTCCCATTAACATATTCTGCTTGAATTTCGCAATCCAAGACACTATTACACGAAATTCTCCTACTGAACCAGGTCTGGTGATATTTCGCACTAGTTGATCGAAAGATAATACTTTTACTCCAGAGTGGTTGATCATTAAATGATTTCGAATTAGACCAAAGATAGTTTCCACATTAGTTGTATTTGATATCTGACGTTTCAATGCTTTAATTTCTTCGCTGTAACTCTGAAATTCTTCCACACCATTATCTAAATGCTGATGATTCTCTTCTTCTTCAGGATTTTTTGAATATTCCAGTGCTTCTGTTGCTTCCAAAGGATTTTCAATATTGTTTACGCCTTCATTATCTCTTGGAAGTTCTGGATACTCCATGTTTTGCGGAACATCAGATGTATCGCTGGAATTTCCCTTCTCAGTTTCACGTTCAGAATTAGGACCAAAAAGTTTTGATCCTAGAGCTGCAATACAGTTGCAAATCAGTTTTATTCAATTTACTTTCGCATTTTGAACACCGAGTCTTCCGTCTTCCTTAATATTGTTTAGCTTAAACAGAATTTCTCCAAAAGTATTAAAATTCTGTGTAAAATTGTGTCCTTCCCCTTCCAAGTCAAACTCATGAATTTTCAATTCCAAAGATTTCACTAAGTAAGATAACTAAGTACCTTTTACATATAGGAGATATACAGGGCCGAAATCGGTTCAGCACAAATTATCCATATTTCTTAGTTATAAATATATATGTCAGGGTGATTGAGAGAATTTAGTAATTAACAGAATTTTCTATGTACTTAAATGCAGTGTGATCCATGTAGATCAATACAAATATCTCTGTACAATGAAGGAAAACCCAAATATGCATTAATACCACTTTAAATATCATTAAATATGAAATATGTTGATTAATACAGCATTTAAATTTTGATCATTATTATTTTGCAGATCAGAATTTTTTAATGAACAGTCAAATATCGAAAGCTCAAGCTACATTTGGTAATATTAAAATACTTCATTGTTTACTTCTTTAAAAACCGTGTGATTTTAAATTTATTGTTACAGCGAAAGTCAATGAACTATTGATAATTCGCTCTTTCCATAGTTTAAAAGCGAAAAGGATATACTATCATTGTTATACTAACATGGCATACATAGAATGCTATTAGCTTTGTGATTAAGAGATGAATGAAAAACTTTTTAATGAACAATACTTGGGTTACATTTTAAATACATCTCAAATTAAAATAAATAGTGAAACGGATCAAAATTTTTCAATGTAGTGCATGGTGCAGAATAAAAATTGATGGGTTATTCTGTACTTTAACGCCGAATTCATTTTATCTACATTAACTTTAATTTATGATTAATGGAAGTTTAACATGTCCGTTTAGAGAAACATTTTGCACTACAAAATAATATTTAGCACATTTTAATAAAAAATGTCGTATTTTACAATTAATGAGAGCATTAAATATTGTGCTAAGATGTTAAGGAGTAAAGAATTAATTAACAGGAAATAATTAATGTAAAATTTAGGATAAATCTAAATCGTATAAATTCTTTAGGATATTTCATTTTCGGTTTCCGTTACATCAGTTGACCATAAATTACCCAAATTGTATTTACGTGCATATGTATCGACAACCGCTATGTGTGGTTAATTGGGAAAACCCTCCGGAGCGTGAAATAGTTAGTCCTAGTACATACATGTTGCTGTGTGCGGCATCAATTATCAAGGATTGAGGTAAATCTTCTCCGTCGTTCGAACGAAAGCAGTCATTTTCTTGGACATGAGAATAATCTGTCCACATGCACGCTGCAATAAAAATGTAATTCACACTACATTATCTCTGGTACAAAAATTTAGTTTACTACCTTGATATACAGTGAGCGCCACTACAAAGTTTCCATGGGAGTATCCATGTATAAGGAAATATCACGGTATTGTTATACGTGTTGGTTTTGATTTCCCGCTTCAAACCAAAAACGGACAATTTAAAATACACATGTACTACTTTATACACTTGTAGTTCGATGGAAACGTTGTAGCGGCGCTCACTGGAATTTTACACTTGCTCATTGAATTGCCCAACTGATTCAGCAGTAACAAACATAGCTAGCATATTAAGTAAATATCAACAGTGCGAAGGTTCTATCTCACTAAAGATATTATTTTAATTTTAGACAGTTCGGAAAAATAATTATACAAATTAGGGTTTATAGTAACTTACAACTTATGACTAGATCGGTCAATCCTTGTTGAATAAAGTCCAACTCTTCGGTTCCACCAGTCATCCTTAGTAGATCAAATCCTGCATTAGAGCATTCAGTACGAGCCATATTTTGGGTCACCTAAATAAAAAGGAAATTAATGAAAGGCACTTTGTACTTTACTTTGTTAAAAGATCATACGGTATTGCTTCCAAGCCAATATGTTTTCCCGTTAAATTGCCCCAATTCTTGAAGAGCTAAAGGTTCAACTTGTCCGTCATTCTCTCCTTCTATCAATTGCAAAATACAAACCAAAATGGAATAATACTAAATAATAAATCTGCACAGTGATATTTTCTCCGAATGAAATAGTTTGTAACTATCTTTTGCAATTGGAAAACAAAATTTAAAAAAACTGAACGAATGTCCAAAAATTGTAATTTTACAATACATTTTTCCAAAAAGAGTGATAACCAGTAATACCAAAGATTTCTCATCGCCCCTGTAATTCTATACAGAAAAGTATACAGCAAAATAAAATGCATAATTTTATTTAGAATATCATGCATTGTTTGTATATTTCTTCTTAAATTTTAGCATACCGTCGCTTAGTTATACAAAAATTGAGAAAATGATTTAAAAAAAGTAAACATGATAATTGTACCATGAGATCTAACGTGCACAGCCCCATTAGTTGGTGTTCCTAATACTAAAAGTTGGTCTGCAATAGAAATCACAAGAAGACAGACGATAAAATAACTTTGAGACATCGTGATTTTTTTAAATTTTTTGTAATGGTACACCTGCAAGCTATTACTAAGAATTTACTGGCCATGTAGACCTGAAGTCGTGATATTTAAATATTATTTTATCTTAAAACATTAAAAGGGTTATCTTTTTCGATTTGATACGAAATTCTTTATTTCCCAATTAAATGTATGACCATTATCAAGCACATTATGACATGTCAGAGCTATTTAACTCTCAATAAAAACAACTTGATTGATTACACTTTCACATTAAATTAATTAACTCCAACAAGTGCACGCATTCCATGGAAAATGATTAACAAATGCCGAAATGATAACGCGGACATAAATAAGTTGTTGAAGATAATCATGATTTTCGCACACAACACACTATCGTGCCATCATACTTACAGTGTGTAAGGAAGTACATATTTATTGAAATTGCCTTGAGAGTAAATTGTAATACCTATGCTGTTGACATAATTTGTATTACAGCTTTATAAAGTTGTTTAAAATATGTTATACATATATTACATATCATAAATTATCACTTGAAAATGTATGAAATGGAAAAACAGTAAAACAGTATATAGCAAAAGACACAGTAGATTGCTGGTTGTGTTACAGCTTATTGCTGAATAACAACAAAGAGATAAATGTTGGCCAAGTATACAGATGCTGAATATATTTCCATATCTCACTTTCGAATTTATCTTGTCTGGATATATGTATATGTCTGCATATATATGTCTCCATTTAATATATTTATGCAAATAAAGTAACTAAAATTCTAATAATGAAAAATTTTAAATGCACCACCAAAGAACTTAAACTCCTAAACATGAAAAACCTTAAAATGCCTATACTTGAAATACGATCCTGGAGCTAGATTTTGGATAGTAGTAAAAATGTGTGCAATTTTATTGTTTCTTCAAAGCTTAAGAGAAAAGGCAGATTAGAAGAAATATCTTAAAGAAAAGCAGACAATATATTAAAGAAAGCTTTTGATATACTATTCCCTAAGACGCCAGTTCAAAGAGACAAAGTCAAATGTCCTAGTTGAGAAACTAAACCAACTTATATATTAGGCACAGTCATTTGACAATGTCTCCATAGTTCAACAACCATTTATGGCGTGTTTTCTTATTTCCTTTAAACTTAATTTATGCACAGGTCAGTGGAACTTACTGCGAACTCATAGAGTGGATGGAAACAAGTTAAGCTTTCCATGTGTATTCTCCTATTGCGTTTCTTTTACTTTGTTTTCTTTTCTTGTAGCTTAGATATAGGCGATTAAAGCATTCATGACTGAACTGAAAGCCGACTTTTCTGTAGAACTAAAAGCCCAGAAACTTCTGTGTTTAAATTAAATGCTAAATGTTGCAATCATTCCATGTTATTCCTTTGAAGTGTATTTACAAGCTTTTACCTTTTAGGTGGGACTAGCCTGAAGGTGTACCAAAGAAACAGTAGCACCCATAGCATATAAACTCTAGTGGACCCTTCTTTGGTAGCAGAATTGCTTGCGTGACATTTAGCGTTTCATTTATACAAATAGAAGTTTCTGGGCTTTTAGTTCGACAGAAAAGTCGGGTTTCAGTACAGTCATGAATGTTTTAATCGCCTATATCTAAGCTACAAGAAAAGAAAACACAGTAAAAGAAACGCAATAGGAGAATACACATGGAAAGCTTAAAATATTTCCATCCACTCTATAAGTTAGTTCGCAGTAAGATCCCCTGACCTGTGCATAAATTAAGTTTAAAGTAAATAAGAAAACACACTAGAAATGGTTGTTGAACTATGGAATTATTGTCCAATGAATATGCTTAATATATAAGTTGGTTTAGTTTCTCAACTAGGACATTTGACTTTCTTTGAACTGGTGTCTTAGGGAATAGTATATCACAAGTTTTCTCTCAAATACTGTCTGCTATTCTTTATAAAATCTGCTTTTACTCTTCAGCATTGAAGAAACAATAAATTTGCACATTTTTACTTTTATCCAAATCTAGATACAGTTTTATTGAATATCGGATATCCAAGTATTCTAGAATTCTAAGATAAAAATTACAGTTATGGTTCCACATGCAAATTACATCCAAGTTGTTCTACTACTCTCTGTTTATATCGTCACTACCGAATGTCAAAAAATATCCCCACCACTAGCAAATTATGATTTTGACATTGTTCTCTACCCAAGTAATTTGACCGATGATGTTTTTGAAAAAATTGAAATCTCCCCACGAACCATAATTGCTGCAGCAACTCTTAATTACACTAAATGGAAAGCTAAATTTAAAGGAGGACATGACTACCCAAGTTCATTGTCAAACACAAATAGGAATATCTTAACAGTAGCAGTGGAACCACCTGAGAAGAAAATACAAAATATTCCATATTTTCCAGTTTGGTTTGGTCGAGAAATGAATCGACCCAACGACAAGTTTCTACTAATTAGCACAAAGAATCATTTTGATGAAATCAAACAGAATTTCTTGGATCAATTGAACTGGAAGTTGACGACTGCAGTTTATTTTATGGTCTTCAATTCCAAGGACGACATTGAAGTACTAACAGTGTCACTATTTACCAAAGAGTTTGCAAAGATTGATATCACAACATCAGAAGAACAACAGAGTGGAATCACAAGAAAAGGTTTACAAAGAAATCTTCATAAAATACTTATTCGTAATAGGGCGTGGGACCAGAATGGAATAGCACGGGAATGTGCTTCGTCCCCATACGTTATCATTAAGAAAAGGATGTTTGATTCATGCATTAGCAGTAGAGTACAGTACCCACTCTTAGAACTACTGGCTGACTATGTAAATTTCACGTCTATCTATTGGAATAGAAAAACGTTCGGTACGATGTTTCCAGAAAGTTTCTATTTGGAACAATTTCAGTACGAAAGGACAAAAGTTATATATTTCTCATTCCCCGGGCAATGGAGATTCCTGTACTGTATAAAGAAAGAGACGTATAAGGATAAGCCTTTGTCTATCTGGGTGGACATAATTGACGTGAGTACGTGGCTAGTATTGCTAATCTGTTGTCTCCTAGGCAATGCACTAATATTTCAATTTACAAAACAAAAACTGACATTTGAATCTATTAGTAACTTCTTCATTTCCGCCATTGCCATTCTTCTCCGCCAAGATCACAACCAAAGAAAATTCCTCCTCTATGCAATTCTTTGCTTAGTACTAAATATTCTTGTAACTGATTATGAAAGTTACATCACAAATGAAGTTGTTGCTCCTGTGGACAAAATAAAAATGAACAATTTCAAAGAACTCATTCTTAATGGTTATAAAATGGTTTCTGTCATTAGATCTTCTCGAGGATTTGCTCCCCAAATTGTTGGCCATTCTTTCATGAGTCCCTTTTTCTCACAATATGATGTTAGGAACAAAGAGAACTCGAGTGTTTACATTTATGATAAGGTTAATGGGGTTTTATATTTCCATGTAATCGCATTTTGTTTGTCAGACGTGAAACTCAAACTCTTTTTTGCAGTAGGAGTATATTGGGAAATGACGCTTTACCTTACGCGACAAAAATTCCCCTTATTGAAGTGTTTCACAACAAAAGAACATGCAAATCGTGAACCCCTTTTATGGATGTTTGACGGATCTTTTCGACATGAACTTCTGAATGGTGTCCAAGAACTGAATGAAATGGGACAACTTGACTTTTGGCGACAACTTGGAAATTTCAGACCTGATATAAGGAGTTTCGACGAAAACGCAAAGCAATCTGAAGGGGAAGTTCGGAGTCTTAGCTTCGACATGAAAATTGGTGCAATTTTTCCTGTATTTGGATATATGGTCATTCCTCCTGTTTTAGTATTTCTGATTGAACTGCTTGGAGGATATTTGACAAAGATATATCAAAATATAAATGCTGTTCATACTTTTTAGTTGTAGTTGACCGATAATTGTTTCTGGACAAAACGTGTAGAATGCAAATACGTAGAGAATTTCGCTCCTCTGCCTACCAGGTGTTCACTTAACCGAAATAACAAGAAATTGGTTGAATCCCAAACTGAGTAACAGTTTAAATACATTAACATTTTTGAAAAATAAATCCTGGAGACCAAAATTGCCATTATTTTTTTGGACGAACTATAGATCAAGGTACCTGGCAAAAGTGGCTTCACAAAGAAAAAATCAAATTATATTTTAAAAACTTAACAAGAGGTTACCTAATTCCCCAGTAACCTATATACTACTCAAATATCTTTATGGGCCAAGTGATAAATATTATAAATATCGCAAGACATTTAAAGTAGGAACCAGTTATCAATCAAAATTGCCTTCTATTGAAACCCTAACATTATATCTACCTCTGTAACCCAATTTTACCATTTCTTGAATTATTAATACTCGGTAATAAATAAATCCAAAGTGAAATTAAAAGTGCTATTATTAAAGTTGCTGCGCTTTTTCATTATTGTTTAGATTGTGCATTATCTTTATAACATATCGTAACGAAATAGAAAAATTAAGTTGGAGTCTAGACAAAAGAACTCCTCAGATTACGAGGTTTAATAAATATTGCCAGTGTCTGCTACAATCAACATACAAAACGAAAATTCACTGTGTCATGGAAAATTTTCCTCGCATCAATACATAAATACAGAGAGTGTTCGGGAACATTTTGTTATAATTATAGGTCACTGAAATCGGTAATAGCAAATTTGGGCGGGTAAGTTTTATGTACCGATTATTAGATTGACTTGTGAGCTACTTGTTTGCAAAAAGTCAAATCCCCAAGTTTTGCAATTGGGAAAATAATAACCCCCAAAGTTAAAGACTACAAAAAACCAGTTTCCGGGGCTGTATTCAGTGGCTATTCAGTCTTCAAAAATCTTAAGAAGGGGTAAGTCACTGTTTCACACTGAGAAACTTCCTGGGTATTGATTTCGCAGAGGAAAAAACTCCAAGCAAATGATGTTGGAGAAAATACACTTAGGGAAACTCATCCCGGCAAAATAAGAATTTTGACTATTATTAAAAAAGTTAATAGGATATCATGAAAATAAACCCCACCCACCCAAAGAGAGATTGCACGTACTCTTTAAATATCCTAGAGTACAGTCAATAAAATAATACATCAAGGTTTGCAGTAAAAGACAGAGTACAGGCCCTTAAAAAGTATCGCAAGCAAAATTGGCAAATGAAATGTAGTAAGCTATACGTAGGTCACCTTGCATGGGGTTTATAGAAATTCATTGCTATTTTGGAGGAGACTTTGTTCTATATAGGGGACACCTTGGGAAAGAGTCGTATCTGTTACGTACGTTACCCAAAAAACCTAAATGCTCGTGAGTGAATAAAATAAAAGTTTGATAAAAAAATTATGGTGGTAGGGACTCTGACAGGAGAAAGAGTGCTTCCAATAATTAAATTTTCTCCAAAAGTTAAAATAAATGTAGTTTATTATATATGTGAACATTTAAGACCACTTATGGAACAGGGATTACCGAGATTTTATAAAGCGGGTTATGATAAAGTTTTTGTTCGCCACTTTTCTTCTCCGAGCGACACAAGTAAAACGGCACTGACGTGTGCAAAAATACCGAATGAAAATTTTGGATTCGCATTAATTTCTAATAGAGAAATGTTTGGGAAGTTGACTGACGCTTTCCACTTTAATGTCTGTGGGCTTGGTGCCCTAAAACAGAAAGTTTCTTAAAGAAATGCATGCACATTGGAGGGTCTTTGGAAACTTATTTAAGATGAGTGTACCAAAATCACCCCTGAAAAATGTCGTTTATTTTTCGATTCATGAAAACGAAGACTGCATGCCATATCAAAAAAGGATGGAGAACACGTAGAAAACACTAACAATAGCACCCGTAGGCGTTTACACTTTTGAAACGGCAAAGAAAACTATTCCAAAATGTTCCCGAACAGCCTTCTGTAATGCATAAGTGCACAAACCGAATTGAATGTAATCAATGAATGCATAAATTGCATTTCATTGTCAGGGCCGGTTCTATGACCTGCAGAAACTAACAGCAGCATCTGACTTAATTACCATCATTTCATTTGCATATAATAGAAATGTACCTAGAGATTATGGATTAATGTGCAGAACAACGGGATTAGTAACTTGAGAGCATCAATGGATAACACATTGTTCAATGATGTAAGTATGTACACTTATTTTAATGAAATTATTACTTTTATTTTGAAATTTCTTACTCGAAACACATTTTTTTTGTTATACAGGGAAAATATATTATTTATATGTTTGCCCATCGCAATTCAATTTCTCGTAACTACTGAAGGGAAACCAAAATGTAAAAACAGTAGTCCTTGCAAGTGGTTTGGGAGTTGCGGAGCTGGTCAGTACATATCTGTTTGTCCCAATGGCTATGAAGAAAATTCCTGGTACAGATGTCTCGACCCCTCTACAAATCGGACAACGGGGGAATACGAATTACACTGCTGTTTAAAAAACACGAATTGGTCAACAGGTGGTTAACTGATTTTGTAGTCCAATTATATAATACACGAAGATTATTATAAATATGTTATGTGTATATGTATTTCATTTAATTCCCTTTTTATGGAATTTAATGAAATTTTGTACATAGAACACTTAGATTTCTACAGTAATCTAAGTGAAACCTTTAAAAATAGTTGTTGTTGTTGTACGGCCACAGCCTTTACATCATATAGGTATTCATCATATTAACTTTTACAAGGGTTGCCTAATTTAAAATCTAGTTTTGTGAACATTTAACCAAAAAGAATACAGTACATTTAATTTTTCTTTTGATGTAATATTATATATGTCATAATATGACTGTATAGAATTTAATATTAAAGTATTTCGTATTGCATAGTAATACGGGCAATCAAACATAATATGTTCAAGAGTTTCGCTTTCACCTAAATTACATGTATTACAATAATCTAATTTACTCTCGTCGTAGAAATTAATTAGCGAGTTTAATTTCACTGTCTTGCCATTGATTGAAATTTGATTTATATTTATCTTGAGTTGAAAAAACAATTTGGTTATACTCCACGGTTGTACGCAGTTTAAGTAATCTTGGGGAAGCACATGTGTTTTTTGCAGAGAATATAATTTGAATTTGTTTGATTTTCTCATGCTAACTATATCTTCACTTTGGATTTCACTGTTAATTTTACATAATGCTTGCTTAATTTCTACATAGAACTCCTTTACTTCAAAAATTTCATTTTTTAAATCTACGATTTTATCCAGTTTAAACTTGTTGACAAAATTTATTAATTGACTATACCAGTTATATTTTCTATAATTATTACTATGTTGCTGTTTTAATTTTAGATAACATTGATACATCAAACTGCTCTTATCCTGGCTTACTATTTTTAACCAAAAAGTACTTACAAGCTTGACAACAAAAGACTGTATTGGGGTGACCAAGGTTTCTAAACGAAAGACCCATCTGGGCGTCCACATTGGTGTATTGAACAGTCTTCTCAAAAAATTAATTTGAAAAATCTCGAATTTTTCCAGAAACATTAGTCCCCAAGTAGGCACACAGTACATCATAACAGAACGCACCAATGACTCGAACAATTTATAATGGTTTCTAAATGTCTTCAGCCGCGATCTATAAAAAACTACAAAAAGACTGTTTAAAGCTTGCTTAGCCTTCAAGTTAAAATAATCGAACACTTTTTCTTGGCTATAATGACCATAGAATGGGACACCCAAATAAATATATGATTCTACAACTTCAATTTCATTGTTTTCCCAATAGCATTTTGGTATTATTTTTAAATGTTTTTGCTTTCTATAAACAACAATTTTTGTCTTCTGCAAATTCACCTTTAAAAATAGTTAAAGGTAATTTTCCGTATAGTTCCTAAGCAGAATTACTTGACCCCAGAAGACAAAAAGATGGCCGAGACTACACGAACACTTCCACCGTTTGACGATATTCCTTTGCCACACCCGTCAAAAAATCGGACTCAAGGGGTAATTATAATTACTCTTTAATTTCCTTAAAGTGCTGCATATAAAATAAGAGTCAAAAGAAAAAACATTAAAGAAAGTTAGAAATTCCATAAATTATGCGGTTTAAAAGTTTATGGCGTTTTACTGTTTTTAATTACAGCACAGACAGGTTTTTAGACTGCCAAATTCGTGGCCTGGTGCGCAGGCTACATACTCCGTGGACGTAGAACACTTTTCTGATCAAGATCGAATAGAAGTCTATCGAGCATTTCAAAACTACCATGACAATACATGTTTCAGATTTTACCCTCGAAGACCAAAGGAAACCAGTTACATTTCAAAAGAAAACGATCCGAGTTCCGATACGGGTAACAATTGCGGTATTTCCGAAGTTTGTGGACCTCTGGGATACGGGCAGTTTTCCCGATTTGGAGGCAGCTGTCGGCGGTCGGAATGGATGATCCACGAATTGGGACATTCCCTCTGCTTCGACCATGAACAAAATCGTCCTGACAGAGATAGATATATTTATTTTGATACACTTAAAGTAAAGAATTGCGTGAAAGAGGAAATACACACAGATGACAGGTACAGCACTCAAGGCATCCCGTGGGATTGGGACAGCATAATGCTGTACCCTGGAGGAAGGGGGTATGGGGATTGCATTAAACGCCAGCCATGGCAGGGAAAGGGAAGGTTTGGCGCTAAGGGGGATGGTACTGGCACAATGTCCAATTTAGATGCTCAGAGATTCAAAAAATATTTCAATTGCGACATTATCAACAAAAGAAAACGTCAAAAATTCTAAATTTATTGCTATTGCATCTTTAATTAAATCATCTGACACATTTTAATTATCGATAGCTCTTTTAAATGAATTTTGTACTTTCTGCACATTTTCACGCATGGCTTTAAAATTTAAAATAAACCATAGGTTAATTCGCATTTATTCATGAATTTTGCCGCAAACACAAATCAACCTATGGGATTGCTCCTAAATGACAACTCTCTCAAATCGTTGCTAATATATATTTTTAACTAAAAATGACAATAAGAATATACTTATGAGGAACTCAGATTGTAAATTACTCTATTATGTTAAGCTAAGCGGAGCACAAAAGTCCGACTATTCGAGAAAAGCTGATAGAGTCGTGTTTTCAAGACTTTTGCTTTCTTACTTCGGTATAGACTATTTTATTATGTACTTTATTGCAGAATACCTTTAATTTATATAAACTTTAAATACCTATAAATATGTGTATCCTGAAATAACTTGCCTTGTGCAAATTAAGGTTTATGGCCGATGGAATCTTAATACGTCCGGTTGGAAAAACATTTTTCAACAAATAATAGTATTTAGTACATTTATTAGAACTCAATGCCAGCTACCCTGCGATGCTTTGCATTTACAATTCATGAGACCATTAAATGAGATGTTGAAAATAAAAAGGAAAGAATTAAATAGCAGGAAATAGTTTATTTAAATTTTAAGAGAAATCGAATTCATAGAAATTATTAGAATATTTCAGTTTCGTTTTCCGTTACGTAGTGTTCACACGCATATGTATCGAAGACCGTTTGTAGAAACAACAGGAATCAAACCTGGTCCGGTGCGCAAAACAGCAAGTCCTATTATGGTGCTAGGAGAAACTGAAGGGACAATTGGGACAGCGTGAGGTAGAACATCTCCTCGCGAACGAAAGCAGTCATTATATTCGTAAGTTGAATAGTCAGTCCACACATGCGCTACAATAAAAAAGCACTCCACATTATATCAACTGTACTAAAATATTTTACAGCGTCCGTCTTAAGTCGCGCACCATAGGGAAATAACATTAGATACTATGTTTGAAAATGAAAACAGTTTGAGGAGCATTTTCAATAAACATTACATGCATTTTCCTACGGTGCGTGACTTTTGGCACTAACCGTATTTATAAGTAATTTTGGTAACTTACTTCCTATTCCTAGAGCAGTCAATCTAGTTTGAATAAAATTGTACTCGTCAGTTCCAGCAGTAATTTTCAGTAGATCAAATCCTCCAGCAGTGCATTCGGCGCGAGCTGCAACTTGGGTTACCTAAATGAAAAGGAACTAATGAATGTGATTTAATTGTTGGAAACACAATATTGCGATATCTTACGGAATTGCTTCCAATCCAATATGTTTTTCCAATAAATCGCCCTAATTCCGTGAAAGCTAAAGGTCCAACTTGTAGAGTCCTTCCTGTATTCACTCCTTTAATCAAAGGCAAAAACCAAAAACTAAATCGAATAAAGATAAATAGTAAATCTAGATAGTGATGTATTCTCCAAATGAAATATCACGCAGCAAAGTTTATTAAAAATTATCATCCTGTACCGTAATTATAAAAACACTGAGACAATAATGAAAATAGTAATTTGTACCTTGAGATCCATTAGCTGATGTTCCTAGTACTAAAATTTCGTGTGGAATTGAAATTACAAGAAGACAAATGATGAAATAACTTTGAGACATGGTGATTATTTCTGTTGGATTCTTTTTTCGTGGTGTATTTACAGAGTATTACTAGTAATTGACTGGCCATTAGGCCTGAGGTAGTAATATTTAAAACGATTTATCTTAAATATTTAAAAAGGTTATCTGTTACGATTACGAGCTTAACCCTTTTCTCCGGACAGCGGAGAAAATAACTATGTGTTGCTATGGACTTCGTAAATTGTTTGCATTACTACGGAGTAAGGGAAATTCTCTGGGGAAGGTTATGCTGAATGAAATAATATCATTCAGATGCCCATCTGCGGACACATTTTTCTGCATAAAATCCCTCTGTGAATGTGGCAATAATGACATTTTCACGATTTTTAATTGATTAAATGCAAGTTGTTATAATTTATTGTGCTATTAAATACAAGTAAAGTATACTGTATAATAAAATACAAAAATTTAGGTTGCCAATATACATATATTGCACAAAATAGTTGTGCTTAGCCAGGGTAATTTAACAATTTGTAAAATTCCATATGGATTAAAATATTCTACATGGATTCAAATATTCAACATAGATTGTGTTTATGTATGTAATATGTACCTTAAACCTTAAAATACTTTTAAAAACATTTACGTATAAGAACACAAATACATAAGAACATATATCGAACTACTGAAATCAAAATTCAATTAAAAATAATTCTGAACAAGTATTGTAAAATAATGTGTCTACATTGTCATCAGATCATAAATTTTTTTTGGTATGAAATATTTCAAAACAAGGTTCAATGCAATAATGCATAATGGCGTTTCGCATGTTTTACACATAAACACAGTTCTTTTTTCGGTTTTTGATGACTTTTTATTCTTTGAGCAAACATAGCACCGACGTGCACCGTGACTTGAATTCTTTGTTGCTGCAGTTTTTGTAGGAAAATGCTTTCCTATTAGTCTAGTTGGAATATTTTCTATTCCACGGTTTACGAAATTTTCGCTACAACGAGAATCTTTCAATATTTGGGAAACAATTTTCATTCGAAATTGAAGGAATGTATTTTTGTTTTCAAAGGAGCGGTGTAGTACAAAGGAATTGAATAGGCACATGTCAATTAAATGGAAAAAAATCTTTTTGTACCACTTGGATGTTTTTTTGATTATTTCATAGGTATGCATTTGCATATCTGCCAAGTCAATAGATCTAGCTAATTTGTTATACTGAAGAACAGTATTCGGCTTTAATTTTACGCCTCCACTGCTTACAGGAACTTCTGTCATGCCGTGTTCAAAGCCCGTGGAAATCATGTTAACTACTTTTCGATCTTTCCACCGTTCTATTACAACTCCGTTACTTGAATACACACGGATTTCTCCTTTTTTCAATTTTTCTTTCATTTCCACCTTTGGAAGATTCTTTCTGTTGGGCTTCATGGTTCCGCATACTTGAGTTATTTTACGGCTAAGTGCCACTGCCAAATTTGGAGAGTTAAAAAAATTATCACAGTAAACAATGTGATTTTTCATGAAATACTTTTCTACAAGCTCAATGACAATTGCTCCTCCGTAGCCGAAATCCTTCGGGGAAGCCTGTAGTTCAGATTTACCTTCATATATTTTACAGTTGAGTATGAACCCAGTTGTGACGTCAACTAATCTCCAAAGTTTGATACCAAATCTTGATCTTTTTGATGGAATATATTGCCGAAAAAATAATCTTCCCTTAAATAGAATTAATGACTCATCTACATTTAGGTTTCTTAGCGGTGTCAGCAAACTTGAAAATTTGTCCATACAAATGTTCCATAAATCTCTAATTTTGTGGAGTCTGTCTCCATTGTGTTGTAATTCATTATTAGAAAAATGCAAGTATCGCAATATTTCAAAATAACGATCTGATGGCATAATTGCTGGAATGATTGTTTTTCCGCGTAAGCTATTTTTGCTCCAGTAGTGCCGTTGTTCCGGTTTTTTGTCGTATCCCATGATAATTCGGATACTCAAAAATTTCCAAAGCTCTTCTTTGGTCAGAGGGTACCATTTTTTCATTCGTTTGGTTTTAACACGGGCAGCTCCGATACACTTTTCTGCATACGAATTAGTTTCTTCTACTACAATATCAACTGCTTCTTCAGGAAATACTTTTTTCAATATTTCTAGTTCAGTTAGTGTTGAGGCATCCAACGTCCAGCCACAATTTTTCGGATTAAAATCTTGAAATTCTTCGGGATGACAGCCATTTATCCAGTTCCATGTAATGTTTTGTCCATCCTGCTCGTCCTGCTGGTTTTCTGAATTATGGAAACTGAAATTATCGTCATCCCATTCTTGGTCAATATCTTGGCTTTCACAATTAGTGTAGATTTCTGTAAAAGTAAAAGCAGATGTAATGCATTTATGTGAAATGTGTTTATATTTACTGCGCACTGACTGAGGATAAATATGCGAAATATTTAAAAATGAAACAAGAGATATTTATCTTAATGCTTAATTACAGTGACACGAAAACTATTAGTAAATAATACAGAACAATCTACTTTTAAATTTTTTAGTGCATATTATTACTTTACCTCCACCTTCGAGGAAACTTGAATTATGGTTGGATGTTATTGAGCTGCCATCACTGTCATTGTTCGTACTTTCACTACTCGTTGAACTGGTATCATTGTTCGTAGTTTCACTGCTCATTGAACTGGCATCATCGCTTTCCGCATCCGGTATTTCATCACCAGACCACAAATTTATATCCTGAGATCCCGCTTTTCTTTTTCTAATTGAACTTGACATCATGAGTTAAGTTTACTAGAAACACTGCTTAAAATAGGTGCTTGGAATACGAGTCGGTAACCAACAATGATAAAAAGTGCAATCGCATTACTATTGCGTATCATATTCAGTGAAAAAGAATTCAAAAAGGAAAATGGGAAGAAAATTTCCCGGTCCGTAGATGAGCAACATAAAATGCTGGGAAGTTTATATCCCACTCCATAGCAACGCAACCAAATACTCTGGGAAGTAAATTGCCCACTCCGTAGTTTCGACATGCAAATGTCTGGGGTATATATATCCCAGTCCGCTGTTTAGCAAATATTTTGCTGGGAAATATATTTCCCGCTCCGCAGGAAAGGGTTAATTGGCATTAGCACACAGCAGTATTTAGAATGTCAGGGTGCTTTTATGTTCTCAGTTGATAATGACATGTTCGAGATAATTCTGTTTCATCGATTTGATTGATGTTTTGCTAATTTGGAGCACTGAGTAATGCAGTAATACAAATAGTTGACCGTGAACAAAAATATTAACATTACATTAACATTATATTTAGTAAATAACAATTTACACCATATTAATTGAGACATTACATGAATGCATGACGATTTGAACGTAAAAACCCAATAACTTTTGGTTTTCAATTTTAAATTGACCAAATATTGCATTGAAAGTACCAATTAAGATTTATTAGAAGACAGAACACTATTTTAAGCCGTCTAGAACTTAGTGAAAGTGAACAAGAATTTCACATTATATATTTGTCCAAGATATTTTGCCCGTTCCGTCCTGTGAATGGATGGTATGAATTAAATTAAGCCAGAAGGCAAAACCCTGACTCAGATTGATAACGTGTTAAACACTAACACGGCTAGTAATACATAACATTGCTTTTGTTTTAACGCATAAAAGCACGGAAAAGCTGGATTAGTGAAGTAGTTACTGATTCTCTAATGGAATGCCATTCATCTGGCACAATTAAAAAAAATATTTTAAGCGTCTTCAATGTTCCATTAGTCTGAATATAGTTTCGCAATAAACAGAATTAACATAATTTTGTTGATTTATTTATAAATTCTATTTAATTTAGACATTACATCACCATTATCATCCACAATATGTGACTCAATGAAATGTCAGTGTTATCCTTCAATCGGTCACTGAAAACCAACTTGATTGATTACACTTCCAAATTTCATTAATTAATTTCAGCAATTTACATGAACTGAATGGAGAAAAGATTAAAAAGTATAGCATGGGTACAAATATCATGCGTCACAGTGTTATTACTTAACACTTTTCTTAGACTTGAGAATAATTAAATAAAATAATACCTAATAATGTACCTTTATTGACACATTCTATGGTTTTCGAAACAAATCATTCTCCACTATTGTTTAGTTTAATAAAATGTGGTTAATCGTTGCTGATTTTTGGTTAACAGAAAATAACATTTTTCATTCAACGCTGGCCTGAGTCACCATCGAATTGCATACAACTATAGATGAGATTTATCCTTGCCACTCAGCCAATGGACATTCAGAAGGAAGTTAAAATCAAAATGAAATATTTTGTATCCCGTATACTTATGTAGGCATTTATCATTTTGCCCTTTGAGTCTGTTTTTACTTCTGATTTCGTGGTGTGTAGTTTGTAGTTTTGTGCGTAGTATTAGATCAAAATTATGAAGCAAAAATATTTTTACATACACATAAAGAAACGTATTTTATTTTTATAAGTGTGACACATTTTTAAACAACGCATTTTTTTCAAAGGAAAGCAGGTGATTAATCTCCATCTACTTACAATACGTTTTAGACAATACTTCACAATGAACTTGTTAAATGATAAAAGTTCTTTCCGTGTCATTTTTCATTATGGTGATAAATAATTGAATTTGAATTTCTAATTTTTAGATCATTTTACAAATTTGAATATTTTTTTTGAATTGCAGGTTGGATATGGACAGAACACATTATCCGAAGACAAGGGTGATTTTATTAATAGATGTGGACTGCTTTGAAGTCCAAGTCTATGATGAAATTAACCCGCAGTACATCGGTTTCCCCAGGGTGGTGGCTAATTGTGGATATAATGGGGGCAGGTAAGTAAAGTAAACATTAAAACATTTAGTAGTTTCTGTCAACTTTGATTACGTGTTATATATTCTTGCATGAATACAGTAAAATACGATAAAGAAAGTTAGTTGTTATTTAAATGATATTTAAGGGTGTTTACTTTAAGGTACCAGGGTTTCTGAGTTTACTAGGGGTATGGTAGGCTTTTCAAGCACTTGCTTTTTAATTGTCGTTTTGCTTAAAATTGTTTCTATTTTACGTAATTTTTACAGAATATTATGTTAAGCGATTTGCTAACGCTGAACACGGGCGATAATTTACATATCATAATTTCCACCTGTATTAAATAATTGTTTTATTGTTATTGTGCGACAATGGGTACATTGTTATTCAAATGTGCAGCAGAATGACTTATTGAGTTTCTAATCTATGCATTTACTATTTTAGAATCGTAGCATTAAGCTACGAGGCGAAATATCGTGGAGTTACTAGAAAAATGAAGTTGCATGAAGCCCGAAACCGTTGTCCCGAATTGAAAGTGATCTTTAAAGACGAGCGATGGGGCAAACCAGATACAAGGACTCATTTTGTGTTACATTTGGACATTCGGATATACCTGTTGAATATTCCTCTATGGACGAGTTTTACTTAGATGTAACAAAAGAAGTCGACTTCAGAATGGCACACAGAACAAGATTTCCTGTGGAACCACTGTCAAATTTTCATTTGGAAGCTGGAACAAGAAAGTTCATCGGCAATTCCATAGTGTACCGTATGGAGGAGGTTTATCCACAAAATTCGATTAAATACGAAAATGAAGAACGCCTTATTTTTGGAGGAATGTTCGCCCAAGAATTGTGTGAATACGTTTGGAAAGAACCAGGATATCGAATCTCTGCTGGAGTTTCAAGTAACAAACTGATGGCCAAGTTGGCATGTCCAGTACACAAACCAGGCGGGGTGACAATAATTCCAAGAGTTGGACTTGAGAGAATAAAGTGGCGCATTAAAATTGAAGATATTCCTGGTTTTGGCGGGATTAGTGGCCAGAAAGTTAAAACACATTTTAATGTTTCAAATATGAGTGCCTTCAGTAAACTCCCAATATCAGTTCTACAAAATATATTCGACTCTGAAAACGCTTGTCGATTTTACGCTCTTGGTCAGAGACTATGTGACGAAGCTGTGATGCATAAAGTAACGCAGGAAGAAATCAGCGTCGGAAAATCCGCAATTGGTAACTAAAATCATATTTTTTGATATTATTTTAGGAAAGAAATATTTCATTCGACAAACAAGCGAAGATATATATTAAATATATTGAATTCTTTTTAAATCTGTATTATATCAACTCCAATACTATTTGTATCCTTGTTGCATGAAAATTCTATCATTTATTTCGAGGAAAACATCTATCATTTATTTATCATTATTTCAGGGAAAGCATTTGGACCGAAATTGATGAACTATCTTTATAACCTTTCCGGAGAAATGATTGAACGTCTCAAAGAAGAAGAAAGTCGTAATAATCGAACAACTACAATTCTTCAAATAAAATGTGAATATTGGAAAAAGAAATTCGGATCTTTATCTTCTACGTTCACGATAACCGGATTTTCAACTGAACAAAGCATTGCTGAACAGGCGTATGAAATATTAGCAAGCGATTCCAGGACAGAGAATACTGCAATAAAATTTCTCAAATTGACTGCGAAGAACTTCCAAGAAAAATCTCATCATTCTCAGTCCTTGTAAGCATTTATAAGAAAATGTAATCTTTGTAGGTGTAATTTAGATACATTAATTATATATGCATTACTTATACTTTGTACAGTACGACTTCCATTTTAAGAATATTCATTGAGCCTAACGTTACCAATCAAACAAATGAAATTACCACTTAAAGGCATATTTATATTGAGAATGGCTTTAATATTTAAATATGTTGAAATATGTTACTTATGTTAAAAAAGAGCATATTTCCAGTAACATGCGTTAATCAAACAAAATCAGTAACCTACATGAGCAAGTCTAGATGTATGTAATAATAATAATACCATGTGACCAGTGGGAAAACCTTCTCCGGAGCGCGAAATAGTTAGTCCTACCCTGTACTGGTTGCTTGATGCAGGGGAAACTGTAAATGGTTGAGGTAGACTTTCACCGTTCGAACGATAGCAGTCATTTTCTTGGACAAGAGTATAGTCAGTCCATACGTACGCTGGAATAAAAATTTAATTCACATTACACTATCTATATTTATTATTGTATATATTATATTTATGTTTTATTTATTTATTGCTGTATTTTTTCTTATATTTTTATTTTTATATCATTTTCTAGACCCCAGACGGGAAAACAAACGGTAAACATAATAATTTGGAGAAATAATTATAGAAATTAGTGTTTATACTAGCAACTTACTATTTATGAAATGAGCAAGCAATCTTTTCTGAATATAATTGTACTCCTCGCGTCCACCAATTCTCAATAGTTCTAATCCTGCATCAGAGCATATGGAACGAGCTCTTTCTTGGGTTGTCTAAATGAAAATGAAATTACTGAAAGGGACTTTACCATTGTATAGGTAATTGTAAACACATTATTGAGAGACCATACAGACCAAAACATTGTCTGAAATCCAATACGTTTTTCCTTCAAATTGCCCCAATTCCTGGAGAGCTAAAGGTCCAACTTGTAGAGTCCTTCCTTCATTCTCTCCTTCAATCAAATGCAAAATACAAACCAAAACAGAATAATACTAAATATTACATAATAATGATTTCGCCAAATGAAGTAGTTTGTTATTATCTTTTGTAATACGAAAACAAAATATCAGAAAATGAACCAATAGCAGTAATGGCAGCCCGAAAAAAATATAATTATACAATACATACAAAACTAAAGATGACACTTCTCATCGTTACCGTAATTCTACACATAAAAGTTTATATAAAAATGCATCAGTTTTTCTATTATAATGCAAGGTTTGTGATTTTCCTTACTTGTTATCAAACCTGTCCGGTTTATACAAGAAATGAGAAAATAATTTTGAAAAAACCAAAAATGATAATGCGTACTTTCGTACCATAAGATCCTAGGTGCACAGACACATTAGCTGGTGTTCCTAACACTAAAAGCTGGTCGGCAATTGAAATCACAAGAATGGAGACGATGAAATAACTATGAGACATTGTGATTTTTTGTTTAATTTTTAGTGGTGCATTGGCAAGTATAACTAAAAATTTACTGTCCACAAAGACCTGAGGTCGCGAAATTTAATTTTATCTTCAAGAATTAAAAGTGTTATCTTTTACCGTATTCTATTTTACCGTATTTGATACCTTATTCTTTGTTTCTCGCCTAATATATGACCATTATCACGCGCATTATGACATGTCTGTGTTACTTAACGATCAGTCTTGGGAAAACCACTTGATTGATTACACTTTCATATTAAATTAATTAATTTCCATTGATTGCACGCACTCAATGGAAAATGATTAACAAATTCCGAAATGATATCGTGGACAGAAATAAGTTGTTGAATATAATCATGATTTCCGCACACAACACAGACTGGCCATAATTCTCCTAACAGAAACTGGCCATAATTTCGGAGCTCCAAATTTGTGCACTTCGGCATCATACAGTAAATGGATTTGATATTGTTGATTAAAACCGTAGAAGTCTGACAAAGTTTTTACACCTTTTTTGAGTTCTTCAAATTTTGGTTTTGTCTTAGTGTATCTGAAGGTATTGATGTTCGGCAGGAACTAGTCACGGCACTTCAAAACCAACACGTAGATACATACTATGATTTATGCTTCATTCGACCATTGCCCTATAATAACTTATTGTATATTCCCGCGTATACTAATTCAACCACATACTTTAAAGATGATTCAATTTTCTGCTATCCACGGCCACCATCTACAATACAGCTCCATTCTAATAAGTGTGCTAAAGCAACTACATACGAAAATTCTTCAGCAAAATTTTTGTAATTTTGCCAATAAATCACAGGAGGAAGAGTACTGTATCTGTAAGTTTTTTTGGTAAAACATAAGGTATTTATTTGAGTTCATCCTTTTTTGCTTCTCACAGTAACTACAAGTAAAAAGTACTTGATATATAATATCGAATACTCAGTATATTGATTTCAGTAACGATGAGTGACTCGAAAGGTGACAGTCACAGAACGAAACGTAAAAGCAAGAAAAGGAAACATCGATCAAGGAGATCATCGTCGTCGTCAAGATGGAACATTGACGAGATTGGGAAAAAGTTGGAATCACTGGTACAAGTAGTTTCAAAGCTGGAGGCAAAGAATAGGGATAGATCCCGTTCCCCTCAGCATCGTCGCTCGGAACGTACTTACGAAGAAGAAGAAAAAAAGAAGTTGCTCTCTTCTTGTTTACTGCCCTCTAATTGCAAATCAATTGGAAATCCTATTTTAAATAAAGAAATTGAAATAGGAGTTTCCACTTTTGTTGTCACACGAGAAAAGGAATTGTCTGCCTTACAAAAACAGTTAGGAACTGGTATCACAGGCGTGGGAAATGTTTTAACTACACTACTTGCCAAGAAAACCATTCTGTCAGCATCAGGCCTTGACGTAAAAGAAATAATAACTGGATTGAGTGACAGTGCTCTCATTTGCCTAGATCTGGAGAATTCCTTGTCAAAATATCGCCAGTTGATTTTGCCCCATCTAAAAGGAAGGAGCAAGTCAATAGCTGCGGAAGCCGAAATAGGCGTAAAGCTATTTGGCGAGGATTTACCTGAGAGAATAAAAAGTTCTCAGGATTTGGAAAAGCATAATGCCTCAATTAGCCGAGAACCGACAGTCAAGTCAACTGTAAAGGTTGTCCACAAGGCTAATGCTCCCAACGAAAACCCTCGGTCCGGCAATAATTTAAACTTCCGACGCCCGTTCCTTTCCAGACGGAAGAAGAACGGGCGATACCAAAACAAGGAAGCCAGATTTCAGCGTCGCCATTAAATACAGAGGTAGGTAACACTGTACCCGCCGGTAGACTTAATCTTTATTCAAAAGAATGGAAAAATGTCACTTCAAATAATAAGATTCTCACTGGCATTGCCGGCTATAAACTACCATTCTTGATATTTCCAAACCAAAAATTAACTCCAAGCGTTCCTAAATTAAACAGGGATGACGAAGTTAGTATGATTGAATCCATACAAAAACTTTTAAATCTGGGAGCTATTCGTGAATGTATTCACGAAGAGGGTGAATTTATTTCATCCTATTTTTTAGTTCCTAAACCAGATGGATCAAATAGATTTATTTTTAGTATGAAAAAATTGAACAAATACTTACATTTCGAACATTTCCAAATGGAGGATTATCGAACAGTAAGAAAAATGATTTACAAATCCTATTATTTTGCATCCGTTGATATTAAGGATGCGTACTTCTTAATTCCAGTATGGGAAGGGCATAGGAAATATCTAAGATTCCAATGGCAATCGAAGTTATTTGAATTTACATGCCTCCCGTTTGGTTTGTGCACTGCCCCTAGATTATTCTCCAAGGTGATGAAACCAGTAATGACCATCTTACGGAAGAATAATATTCATTCTGTCATATATTTAGATGATATTCTTTTAATATCCGAGACCCGTTGTTTGTGCAAAGAGCACATTTATTTTACAACTAATCTACTCGAGTCGCTTGAATTTGTGATAAACTATAAAAAATCGTTTATGGATCCATGTACTTCAATTAAATATCTGGGATTCATTTATAATTCAGAAGATTATGAAATTGCCCACGGAAAAACAGGAAAGGATTCAAAAAATTTTAACGAATAATTTATCTCAAAATAGTTTAACAATTCAAAAGTTTTCTGAGATGCTAGGCCATTTAATAGCAGCTTGTCCAGCGATTCCATATAGCTGACTTTATACAAAGTGATTTGAAAGGAGGAAGTTCTTAGCATTAAAGCTAAATAATGATAATTACAGTGCATCAATGGACATTACTACTGATATAATTATTGACATGATATGGTGGCAAGATAATATCTCAAAATGTACTGTGATACGTGACGATTATTATTCAGTAAAAATACACACTGATGCATCAAAATCTGGATGGGGTGCCACCTCCAATGGAATAAATATTCATGGGTGGTGGACCTCAGAGGAGCAGAAACATTTTATAAATGTACTAGAATTGTCAGCAGTTTACTTAGCTTTAAAAGCGTTTGCAAAAGGCTTAGAAAATTGCCAAATACTTTTCCGGGTTGACAATACAACTTCCATTTCTTGTGTAAATCGGATGGGTTCTATTCAGTACCCTATTTTAAATAATATCGCAAGAGAAATACAGCAATTTTGCAAAAAGCGGAACATTTGGATATTTGCGACATACATTTCATCTAAAAGCAATTACATTGCAGATAGAGAATCCAGAACCATAGATTATGATTCAGAATGGCATTTAAACTTTCAAAAATACAAATTTTTGACAAAGCGATTTAATTTTTTCCCTGTAATTGATCTTTTTGCCTCCTATCAAAACAGTCATTGTCAAAGGTTTATATCATGGAAACCTGATCCGTGTTCAGAAGGCGTCGATGCATTCACAGTACACTGGTGCAGACCCTGTGTAAGCCTTCCCTCCTTTTTCTTTAGTTCATCGGACATTGAAGAAAATTAAACATGACAATGCGAAAGCATTGGTGGTAGTTCCCAAATGGGAAAACCAACCTTGGTTTCCTCTATTTAAAGAACTTCTCATCAAAGATATGATTATTTTGAAACCAGATCCTAATTTTTTCTTACTGTATTGGATAGGAAACACCCTCTTCATCAATGTCTTTCTCTGGTTTACGGACTTTTGTCAGGGAAGCTTTAAAAATTCAATCAACTCCTATCGATGCTCTGGAAACCATTTTAAACCCAATTAGCAAGTCCTCATAGACTCAATATGAATCAGCACTACGTCTCTGGTGGGATTTTGCAGGAAAACAAAACTTGAACAAATATTGTCCGACAATGCCAGCAGTTCTTCAATTTCTACACGAACGGTATCGTACTAATGTTGGATATAGTTCGATAGGGACTGCTCGCTCAGCACTGTCCTTATTAGTGCCAGATATAAGCAATTCTACAAGTTGTCATCATTTGGTAGGTCGTTTCTTGAAAGGTGTTGCTAGAGAAAGACCTCCGAAGGCAAAATATAAAAATATTTGGGATCCAAATCCAGTGCTTCTTTACTTAAGTAAACTGGAACCTTTTAATGAACTTTCCTTGAAGTTACTAACGTATAAACTGATAGGTTTAATGGCTCTTGCAACTGGCCATAGAATTCAAACTTTTGTGTCAATAGAAATAGCCAACATTGTTTTCACTAACGATAAAGTAGAAATATATATACCTATATTACTGAAAACGAGTCATCCTGATAAATGTCAACCGTGTTTATACTTACTCAGATTTACAAGTCAGCCAGAATTGTGTACTGTAAGAGTACTGAGTCGTTACTTGGAAGTCACTAAGCCCCTTTGAAATGAAAAATGCAATAAGTTATTCATTTTACTCAATGGAGATAGGAAGTGTGTCGATGGATTAAGGTAGTATTAAGTGAATCAGGAATTGACACTTCAATTTTTTCAGCGTACAGTGTAAGGCATGCTTCCACAACCGCTGCCTCGAACAGAGGAGTGTCTATAGATTTAATTAGAGATAGAGCTGGATGGTCAGAAAATTCCCTAATGTTTGCAAAATTTTATAACAGACCAATAGATACTCGAGCTGCTTACAGTGAAGCAGTAATTAACTTAGGTTAAAATGATTCGATTTGTTAAACCAATTGATTGTTGAAACATAATAGCAGTCTTTAATAAAATGTAATAAGTCTGCGATTTGACGTTTTACAAATCTCTAAACATCATACAATAAGTTATTATAGGGTAATGGTCGAATGAAGCAGAATTGTACGATTAAACGAGACTTACCCTAAGTTGATGTTTGATCGCAATTCTGCGAATGAAGATCATTGAAAAATAATAACTCCCACCCTCCCAGATCTAATTTACATAAAAATCAGATCTTCCCAAATTGTAAAACGTGCTTTGAAATAATGAAGCTGTATTGTAGATGGTGGCCGTGTTCAGCAGAAAATTGTATCATCTTTAAAGTGTGTGGTTGAATTAGTATTCGCGGGAATATACAATAAGTTATTATTTTGCAATGGTCTTCATTCGCAGAATTGCGATCAAACATCAACTTAGGGTAAGTCTCGTTTAATCGTTCAAATTTCCCTAAACACTATACGTGCCATGGTTACTCCCTGGCGAACCTCGCTGTACGTTAGATATTGGATCCATATGTATATCGAGGAGAATTTAAACAAACGAATACGTCATAATCAGTTTTGTTTTCCGCATTGACATTTTTATATCTATATTGTTTGGTTCCTGCAGAACATTTATATGGCGTTGTGATAACAAAGTTTTAAAAAAAGCCCATACTATTGGGAGTAAATTGTAATATACGGATGAGATAATTTGTATTATAGCTATATATATATAGTTTTACAAAATATGTTATATAAAATAACCACATGAAAATGCATGCATGAAACCGAAAAAGAGTAGTATAATACTATATCAAAAATACAGGATACTACAGGTTGTGCTACAGTTTGTTGAATGACAACAAAGCGATAAATGTTTGCATTTCAATGTAAATGTCAAGTATACAGATTGTAAAAACATTTCCGTATCTCGGTATCGAATATGGCTTACGTCTGGATATGTATGTCTACATATATATGCTTGCATGTAATATAATTATGCAAATAATGTAACATAGTGTTTATTGAGATTCAATTGACAGTAGGTAGCCCGTTTTTTCAAAGAGGTCCGGACACTAGCCGGTTTTAATATCTCACCGTAAATCATACAGGATAATTATTCTGTTTTAGATGACATATTCCTGATTCAGTTTGGTTAGGAAGTTTTTTCAAAATAATCATTTGGGTGACCTCCAAAGCCTCCCACAGGTCGCGTTTTTGGTTACTTTTTGGTATAAATATGAGTGTATCTGGAGAACGGTAATAGCTAAAGATAAAAGTAGAGTAGAATAATGATTTGTATTCAAAATTTGAAAACCCCTATTTAAAGGTCCCACCCCTCCCCACTCCAAGTGGCAAAAGGTTCATATTCACACTGAACACACCTTATGGCTTCCTAATTCACACATAAATCGCATATAGTATTTGAACGGTCCGTTTGAACGTGTTCTATTAATAGTGTAGTGGTTTAAGATCGAAATCTGTAAATAAGATTTACAGGGGTATTTATGATCTTCGGAATAACCTACATTAAATCATAACACTTACTGGTATTTCAGTTGCACCGAGGTGACATTAATTAAGAATGATGGAGTTGGGTTGAGGCAGTGCAGCAGCACACATATCAGTCTGAGTAGTCTGTAAGTTATTCAATTATTTTAAGAGACGATAAGTATCCTTGTATTAGATATTTATATCATTGGAACCCAAATTGAACAATTAAGAGTTCTAACTTTATTTAAAATCTGTACCACCTCTAATTTGCTTAGAAAATTGAAATTTCTTGAAATTCTGTTTGTAAATTAGTCAACTATTATATTTTATCTTCAACTGGAAATGTGTGAAGTCATCATTCTGCAACATAAGCAACTATCAAGTGTAAAATCACGAGTGAAGGGAGTGCTCAAGAGAAAAATGTAGTAAAGTTCCAGACTAACTGTAATAAAAGCCAGGATACTATCGCAATCACAGCCAAGGACGTTTACAAAAATGCTGACACCGCAAATCTACACCGTGTGAACGAAGGAAACTCGAAAGTTCAATAAATAAACTGCGATTTAAGGTAATTTTGACATTTTAATTTGAATGATTATTTTCTACGTAATACAATGAAGATGCTTTCGACAAAATGTTATGAAACTATGAATTCAACTATTTACTATCCTGTACTGTCTTACATGATGCTAATATACTAAACAAAATGAATTGTAAAGAAAGGTTTTGAGGTTTATTAATCTCTTGTAAAAATGGAAAATCTCATGGAAAAACGATTTACCTACTATTTAAGCAAGGTTTTGAGGTAACACCTACTTTTCAAATCTGTACTATATTTAGTTTGGCTAAAAAATGTTATTGTTTACACGTAATGGTATAAAGAAACTTTTTAGTAAAATTTTGTGAAATTAAATGAAGTCAAATGATATATTGCACTGTCCCAAATGAGCTTATGTTAATGTAAATTACAGAAATTGTGAAGAAAGGTTTTGAGGTTTATTAATCTCTTGTAAAAATGCAAAATCTCATGGAAAAACGATTTACCTACTATTTAAGCAAGGTTTTGAGGTAATACCTACTTTTCAATGTTATTGTTTACACGTAATGGTATAAATAAACTTTTTAGTATAATTTTGTGAAATTAAATGAAGTCAAATGATGTATTGCACTGTCCCAAATGAGCTAATGTTAATGTAAAATACAGAAATTGTGAAGAAAGGTTTTGAGGTTTATTAATTTCTTGTACAAATGCAAAATCTCATGGAAAAACGATTTACCTACTATTTAAGCAAGGTTTTGAGATAATACCTACTTTTCAATGTTATTGTTTACACGTAAAAAAACTTTTTGGTAAAATTGTGTGGCATTAAATCATCCAAATTACTAGTAATATAAAAAGTAACTATAATTCCTTATGACTGCAGCTTAGTGATGTAGAGATTATTCCTGATACGTATTACCTATATAAGTGTTGGGACTGATCACCCCATGTAACATTGTTTGTTAAAGTGAAACAAATAGCCTTATATTAGTATTATATCTGTGAAGATTTTTATATACGAATCAATTGTAGTTTAATTAAAAAATCTACCTGCCTCAACCCAACTCCAGCTTCGATATAATATGTTGTAATAACACATTATGTTCACGATGTAAAGACTCCGGTCACATCATCAGATTTAAATGAATAATAAATAAAAATAAATAAATAATTAAGAATGACGACATAATGTTCTGTGCAATGTAAGTATTCATCATTCAAGTATGCCAAGATTTGATTTAGAGATTACACCGTTAGCAGAATGGTTAAGTAATAACAAAGTTAGTAACTTAATTAATATGAGGATAAGAATAGGGTTTAACAGTATTATTCAGCATATTTTGTTAGAACTTAAAGTCATGTTAACCTGGTCAGCTTTTGCATTTACAAGTCACGAGATCATTAAATATTATGCTGAAAATGTTAAAAAAGAATAAATTGAATAGCAAGAAATAATTTATTTAAATTTTAAAGGAAATCGAATTCATATAAATTATTTAGAATATTTCAGTTTGGTTTCCCGTGACAACAGTTTACCTAAATAGTATTCACACACATATGTATCGAAGACCACTTGTAGAAATAGTTGGAACCAAACCTGGTCCGGTCCGCAAAATAGAAAGTCCTATTATGGTACTAGCAGCAGTTGAAGGGGTAATTGCTAGAGAGTGAGGTAGAACATCTCCTCGTGAACGAAAGCCGTCATTATATTCGTAATTGGCATAGTCAGTCCATACGTTCGCTGCAATAAAAATGTAATCACATTACACCGCTTCTAGCAGACAATTTTAATTTGCCACCATGAGGTAATTTCACGCTTGTTTTCTGACTTCTCCTAGAAACTCCGGCGAGTTAGCACATGCGCGTACGCTACTCTCCGCAAAATAAATTTTTATAGTGGTTTTAATCGGCCTAATTCAGTAAAAGTTGAGTGGTACAGTGACCCTGTGTCGTGACCGGTGCGTTGTGATTTACATATCTACTTGAAAATGAGAGTTTTTAAGTGCCCTTCGGAAATATCGTAATCACAAAATGGCTGAATGTTATCGTGGAGGACTTTGCATATGAACTATTGGTATAACTATTTGTAATTATTAATTTGCGATTGATGATGCTTTATAACAATCAATAATGCTTACTACTTCCACACTTGCTCACTGAATTATCCAATAAATTGATTCGACCATTGCAACCATAGTTAGCTATTTCATTTCCATTTTGTATTTCGAAAATTATTTTTATTCAATACCTAACTTGGAGAAGTAATTATAATAACTTACTGGTTACTGCTAGAGCAGCCAATCTGGTCTGAATAAAATTGTACTCATCTGTTCCAGCAGTAAACTTTAGTAAATCAAATCCCCCTGCAGTACATTCGGTACGTGCTGCAGCTTGTGCCACCTAAATTAAAATGAAATTAGTGAAATCGGCTTTACCTTTTTAAATACATTATTGCTAGATCTTACTGAATTGCTTCCAATCCAATATGTTTTACTGGCAAATCGCCCTAATTCCGTGAAAGCTAATGGTCCAACTTGCAGCGTCTTTCCTATATTCTCTCCTTCAATCAAGAGCAAAAACCAAAATAGAATAATACTAAGTAGGTCTAGATAACGACGTTTTGTTCAAATGAAAAACTTGTTATTGTCTTTTGTAAAATCATTTATTAATTTCGGCAAGAATGCGTTTCTAATTTATAAGAAAGTCGGTTTAAACAAAAAACATTCGATGCGAAAGAATGTATAAAAAGCCATTGTTGAAAAATTTGTAACTTTACAATACATTTTTTGTAAAACAATGAGAGCCAGTAAGGCTATATTTCTCATCGTTATTGTAATATTACATAGCTTTGCTCACAGTCCAAAATTCATCGTTTCATTCAAAATAATATGCAAAGTTTTTAATTTTTAAATTGTTTAGCAAACCTGTACGGTAGTTATAAAAAAAATTGAAAAATAACGAATATGCCAAAAATAAAAATCGTACCTTGAAAGCCTGCAGGCAATGATTGAATAGCTGGTTTTCCTAACACTAAAAGCTGGTTTGAAATTGAAGCTACAAGAAAATAGACAATGAAATTACTTTGGCGCATTGTGATTTTTCAGTTGGATTCTATTTTTGTGATGTCTTTGCAAAATACTGCTAATTAATTACTGGCCATGTAGGCTTGAGGTCGCGATATTTATATACATATATATTTTAATTAAAAGGGTTATCAACTACGATTATAAACTTGACTTTAACAGATAGCAGTATTTAAAATGTCAGGTCCTTTTGAAACTTTTTGAAATCAATTTGGCCTGGATTGCTTTGGACCAGGGCGTATGTGCCCGTCACTGACCTTGAGATGTTTAACATAGCACTCTTTTATCTAATTGATTGATGTTTGTCTAATTGACTAACTGGTGCAACTGATTGACGCATTCAAATAATTAATTTTGACCGTTGACAAGTAAGTTTCCGTGAAACCATAATGGCCATCACATCAATTGAGACAACATATTAAGACATGACATGACAATTGGAATGTTTATATCCAGTTTGATAATCATTATAAAGGATGTAGTTGTATACCTTACGTGTGTTATTATTACCTGCGCCTATCGGCTACAGATAGCGTACCTACCTAACGCCTAACACTGGTTTAATGTTTGCTTTAGATCAAATTCGGAGGTCGGATAAAAGAATTGGTTTTGTGTTCTTCCCTTTTGTAAAGGTTGATGGATAATATCCTACAAAATCATCATTTTATCAAACCGCAACACCATTTGCCTGTCAAGTGTGAATTGAAGCAATATTGCGCTAAAGTATAGTAATTCAAATTATAATATATTAAAAGACAAAACAATATTTTTCGCTCTCTGCAAATTAATGAAAGCAGGTATAAAAAATGTCAACGACAATTTCTACATTGAATTTAACAAAATATTATCCAGTCCATTTAGTCCAGTGAATGAATTAAATTAATTTAGTTTCATCCGAACGATACAAAAAAACTGATTGGAATCAATAACGTGTTAAATACTATAGCGGTTGGTAATATAATATTACCTTAGTTTTCCACATCAACGCGTTGAAGAACTACATCAGTGGAATATTTATTAGTTTTTAGTGGGTGGTATTTAATCGTTCGTCTTAAGAATTGAACGTTTCGTCTTTTTCGGCTGAATATTTCGTCAGATGAATTTATCGTCTGATGATTTATTGTGTCGTGTTGCGAATTAATGTGTCGTCTTGCACGTAGTGAATATTTAAGGTATTGAGGGAGCATTGTAGCTATGCACACGGAACGTGCACATGCACACAGAACATAATGGTAAATCATCATATCATTATCATGTATGCTCAGCATAAGCATAAGATAAGATAAGTTTGGTAGTCGTGTACCTAACAGCCAAGCATCAAAAGTTGTTAGTCTGTTTACAAATTTTGCGTTGTGAAACATAACATAAATGACGATAGTCGTACTTTCAAAATTGTAATGTCAACTAAACGGCTTATCCACTCCCTTACCCTAGGGGTCAATATTATTGCAGCTACGCGTCAACTGCTGGGCGCACATTTAAATGAAAACTGAACAAAATTGCTAGCTAAAAATACTAAAAATAATGTATGTAAATGCAAGACGACACATTAATTCGCAAGACGACACAATAAATCATCAGACAAAATATTCAACCGAAAAAAACGAAAAGTTCAATTTTTAAGACGAAACATTAAATTTAAGTCGTTTTTAATGGAACGTCCAAGGTATTTCAATTCACGTCGTCATGGTTACACATTCTTGTGGATCCCAAAAACAGTTGGGCTTATAGCGAATCGAGAATACTTTTCTTCAATTTTTTAGTTGTTCGTCGATTTTATTTTACCTTATGCTTTGGGGGTAAAGATTTGGCTCTGAATTATCAAAAGTCGAGCTAATTTAAATAATGGGAAATTTCATTTTTTGCTTTCACTATCACTCTACCTTTATACAAACTACCATAGCCACATATCTTTGTGTCGCATTAAATACTTATTAACATAATTTTGTTTGTTTGCCATTTCTATTTGTAAGTTACATGCATTTAGATATTGTATGACAAATATCATGAACATTTTCCGACGAAATGACATGTCAGTGTTATCTAACGGTCAGTCATTTGGAAAAACAATTTGATGGATTACACTATCACGTTCAATTAATTAATTTTAACAAAGTACATGTACTCGATGAAGAATAATTAACATATTAAAAAATGATAATTTGGACAGAAAGATTATTAGTTAATATGTTATTATTTAACCCTTTTTATTACTATTAATTACATAAAATATTTTGTATAATTATATGATGAAAGCAAAATTGATGATAAATATAATCATGATTTGCCGCAAGCAACATGCCGCCCTAAAAGACGCTGACAATTATTCCGAGGTTGCCAATTTGGACACTGGGTCATCGAGTAAATGTGGATTTAATTTTTGATTACAACCGTATAAAGAAGTATTATTGACAGCATTAGGTGTATTTTAATTTTTAAAAATTAATATTTTAATTAGACTTCGAAATCAAAGTTTTGACAAACATTTATTTCATTAATATTTTTAAAAAAAAACAACAGTACACAACTTTATGACAGTCACATTGTTTACTATTGGCGACTACATCATAACTTTGTAACTAACCGTAAGATTAACACAAATGTATTGATCTAGAACGGTCTAATATACTGTATGTATGCGTAATTTTAATAACATAACCGTGTAGAAGTGTATTTGGCTTAATTACACATGTATGCACTATGGTAGAATAGTTAAGAAAAACGACAGTAATTTACAGATATATTTCCGATAATTTCCTGTTTTGTAAAAATCTTTCTTTTCAAATTCGCTAACTAAAGGTACCCATCATTGATAAAATTATTTATAAACTTCTATTATATAAAATAGGATATGGAATGTAGTATACTGATTTTTAAAATAACAGTACTATTAGTTCAATAACCCAACTCCACCTTACTTTGTAGTCCTAGAATATATTGTAATACATATTATCTGAGATGTAAGGGCTACAGGCCACATCATCATGAAATACATAAATAAAATTAATAAATACTGTATGAATGCGATCGAATTCCGTAATACATGGGGACAGTTGTGGATGGTTTATGTTTTTCTGTATATCAAATATTGGTCACACAATGATAATTTTATCATTTTAGTGAATATTTCTAAATTGGCACATTTTAATATCATTTTGCAGTTTTATCCATTTTTTAAAACTTTAACAACACTTGTTTGTTCCAAACAACTATAGGTATTTTAGGCTTTGTTGCTGCATTTGTTCATTCTGTCATTTTTGCCCATTTAGCGTTAGTGTGCCAACACACAAACACAAGCCCATAAAGACAGTGCCGTTCCTTAAGCCCTCGGTCGGGCTAAAAACAGTTTAAGTTTTATTGTTCCTGACAACTTTTCCCTTATTGATAAGACTCAATGTGTGATATGATGATATTCTGTTAATATTTAGTGTAGGGTTTATGTTTATTATTTTGGGTGAAGTCTCATTTGTGCTTTATCTATTATTTACTTTATACTTTTATTTAAACTGCAGTGTAGTAATAATGATAGTGTCATTATGATATCACTGCTGAATTAAAATGGTTGTTGAATACTTAAACTGACATGTAATATGTATTACCAAACCTCCTTTCCTTATTTCTATTGACACTAAATACTTTTGTCACCACTAATACTCGTCAAATTCAGTATATCAACCAGGCGTACTACACAAATTCTCAACGTTTAACTATTGTAGGGCAGAGATAGAGATATGTTATAGTATACCAGAATTCATTCAATGTACCGTGATTATAAGCATATTTAAAAACTGAGATTTCGGCCTAATTTAACTAATTTTTTCATGCTGTTCTTTCATAGACTAAAGAAATGGCTTTCTGCATTAGATCGACAAATATGGAAGCACGCATTATTACCCTTGGAAGCTCTAAAGTTAACTTACAGCTAGCGTATAATTAACTAGTTCCTTTAAGTCGTGTAACACAGGCATGTTTACTGCATCAATACGCTTAGATGGAAATTCGATCAACTTTTAGTAGAAACTATGCGGATTGAAGCTATATTGGGTTTGCTTTCGCTCACACACAGGAAAACCTTGATTTGAGACTTGACAAGACTTCCAAATGAAAATATTATTCCATTATGTTTTGGCTCAGGCTTACAAGTTTACAATCATGGTGTAACTTAAACCGTGGTATTATCATTAGTTATACTTATTGCAATATCTATCTTTATGAACCAAGGATAACTTTTACTCAGCTATGCCAGAAATCGCAGCACCGATCATAATTCAACTTTGTCGTTTTTGACTTAATTGATTATATACTAATTAAATTTTTACATGTGTAAACATTCATTGCATACTATTTGTCTCATCAAATATAGAAGAGTATCTGAAAGAATCTTCCAGACTCTCAACTTAGTTCAGGGTATTTTATATAACCTGCCTTTACATCATTTTATGGAACGCCATGGACCGTTTTTGTAAAACATGCTTATTTGATGGAACACTTTAGGTTGACAACCATTTTCTGATAGTAGCTTGTATGCTTTAATTAGTTTTGCAACGTACTCTTAAACCGTTTAATAACATATTTTTTGTCGGGTCATGCATTCTCCATGTTTTCACCAAGGTACATTTAATTGTATTAAAACATTTGAAACTGAAACGTTCTCTCTATGAGCTCATCAAGTTGAGTATTATAATAAGATTTCTATTTAATAACAGTAATACAGAATCATAACTAACCGAATTACGTTATCATTAGCATTCAATAAATAATAAATAGTTATCAAAGTTATGCTCACTGGATCATTGAAGCAGATAATGGACAAGGATAATGATTGTCAATTATAATTCACTCATTGTTTTTCTAGTGACACTTGCAAAATGGATAGCTACAAGCGAAGTTATTTAAAAGTGCCCACAGGTTGAAGATTATCTATACAATGAAAATTGTGTTATTTTTGATAATCGTATCTGCAGCTTTATTATCAAGACATTTTGCCAATCTAGCGGTTTCTTCAATAACCTTAGGTAATTCAATTTGACTGTGGTTATAATATTTTTATGTTACTGTATGGCTTAAGACATTTGGAGAGAAAATATTAAAAATTAAAGTAATTAAAAGTTTAAAATAAATAAAATGAGGTGTACTACATTAGTCACTGTTGATCGTATATTTACTACACTAATTATTTTAAGAAGCTTTAGTAATACATCTTCAATATGTTTTGCTGTAAACCTAAAACATGCTGCAAAAAATTCGTATGCAAAGAAATGAATACCAACGACTGCAGCCAAAAAGTAAGCGATATGTTGAATTAAAATATGTAGCGCCAAAATAATTGATTTTATATTTCTCGGTTTTGCACTTTCTGCTGCAAAAACGAAAAACCCGATTATGTTTTCAAAAGCCCGTTTCTTTTTCTAAAAGCCTGTTTTTTTTAAAAAGCCTGTTTTTTTTAAAAAGCCTGTTTCTTTTTTTAAAAGCCTGTTTCTTTTATTAAAAGCCTGTTTCTTTTTTTAAAAGCCTGTTTCTTTTTTGAAAGCCTGTTTCTTTTTTTAAAGCCTGTTTCTTTTTTTAAAAGCCTGTTTCTTTTTTTAAAAGCCTGTTTCTTTTTTTAAAAGCCTGTTTCTTTTTTTAAAAGGCCTGTTTCTTTTTTAAAAGCCTGTTTCTTTTTTAAAAGCCTGTTTCTTTTTTTAAAAGCCCATTTATTTTTGTAAAAGACCATTTTCTGTATTTTAAAACTCGTTTCAGTTTTTAGACCGTTTATTTTTTTAAAAACCTGTTTTTTAGGAGACCGTTTTCTTTTTAAAAGACGATTTCTTTTAGAAAAGACAGTTTCCTTTTTTAAAGACCCGTTTAATTTTTAAGAAAACGTTTCTTTTTTTGAAAGTCCGCGTCATTTTTAAATGTCCGCTTTTTTAGTAATCAACGAGACCCGACTTTGACCATTGTGATATAGTTACACGCGAACTTATGATATTGAACTCCTTTTGCTTTTGAGTAAATGCCTATAAATTGCCTTATATATAAATATTGTATACCAGACTCAGGGACAGCAATAAAGGATTCCATAAAAAATCGCAGCTGGTCATTGATTGGTCAATATGGCAACAAGTGTTATTTCTCTGGGATCTATTCGGTTAGTCAATATAACATATTCTTTTCAAATCACAAATGCTAGTCACTATTTAACGTTTAAAAATATATTGGTAATACTGAGCTGCAATATATCCAATTATATATTAATGCTTTAAGAATTAATCACCTGAAATATTTCTAATTAGTTTGAATGTTTCGTTATGCACTACAAATTCTATGTTTTGGTCTATGTCCAATTCTAAAGAGTACGATATGGGAAACAGCAAAAAAAGCTTGCGAAGATGATGGAATGAAAATGCTGACCATTGATTCCGCAGAAGAATATGAGTACCTTAGATTTTTAAACGTTTTGTCCAGTAAGTTTTAAAATGCAAATATGAATATAAACAACTCATTTTACATTATAATCAACAAACCTAACTGTTGCAGGGTATTGGACGTCAGCTAGAAATGTAAAACTCTACAAGTGGGAGGACAACACAACCGTTCAGTTTGCCATCATTGAAGTGACTCCTCGTCTTTGCATTATCTTGCATGGTGGCGCACTGTATGGGGAACCTTGTGACGGTTCTCTTGGCCATCCGTACTTATCAATGTGCCAATCGGAACTTAGTATCTGTAATATCCAGTAACTATATTGTAAAGATCTATATAATTAAAGACGAATATCTCACCAAAATAGGAAATATTTCAGGAATTATAACACATGGGACCTTTAGGTTTGCATTATTTTGACCTACTGTCAAAGATTAAACTTCCCCTAAGTACGAAGAACCTTGTAGTTTTAAATAGTACGCAAATTTACAAGTATTAAACGTTTACATCTCCGCATTTGTATATTAAACTTATGCTAACTAATATCAGGAATAGTAAAGTTTAATAGATTACAAATACCGTATTTACATAGTACTAATAGCGTATGCCGCCACCAAGTCGGACAAAGAAGGAACACAAAAATTCCGAGTGCAATCTCCGAAAAGCATTTAATGGCTTTACAAGGTGCCTGTTAGATTATCGAATTATATGTAATGTTGTGATAATCAATTTCTAAATCCTTGCGTAGTATTAAAGGATACATTCAGACTTTGTATCTTTCACTATCTTCAATAATGATATCGTTCACAGTACGCACACTGATGATCATACTAATTCTGTTTTAAAGAAGTATTTAAGTAAGACTAACATGAGTCAATTCACTAATAATAAATTCCATTACTATCGTTAGTATTTACAATTTTAGGAAAGGGGATTGGCAGATGTGTGAGTAGTCAAATTATACATGTGTAAGTTGTTTTGTTCTTAAGGATGAATTTGCAAGGTACTTAAAATTAGTTACTAGGCTCACTGCGGTAAGTGCAGTAATTAGTAATAATTGAATATAAAAAATATACAACTATTATTTACGAAATAAAAATTAATAATGAGTCAAATCTACAATGAACAAAGTATTTTATATTTTTCTATTTTAAAAGGCAACAAAAGTAACTTTTTAACTCGACAGTTAGTCTCAAATTCTTATGGAGCTTCAATGTTGTTCCAGTTCTCGCCAAATTCTTTTCTCTTTCTTAAACTCACAGTTAATAATACTCAACAACTTCCAATGCTACTTTGCTCAATTCTACTTTCAACAAACAATTTTTTTAAATTAAAATACTTTATGATTCATTATATTACTATTACTGTTGACAACTATGCCAATATAGCAAAGCGTTGTCGGCTATAATAATGTTTTGTAAAACTTTGAGCTAAATATCGTTTTCTGCCTTTTTTATGCATATACATCATTCAAAAAGGAATTAAAATGGTTTATAACCATTATTTGATGTGGTATATGGTTAATTTTAGAATACCTAGCAAGAAATGAATATTAATAAGATTGAATCACATTACATTTTGGAAGTGGATTACAATATTACTATTACTCAAAAGTCATTAAACTTTAATTTTTCGAGACTCTCTAATAAAGTTGGTAAACTAGGACGCCACTGCGTTTTCAAATTGTTGATCATATTTGATAATGCCTATACTTTAATTAATATGGCTACTGTCTAATATAAACATGTTTCATATGCTATAGTGCTTTCTTATAGTGCACACCTCACGGTTTCGTGTTTTATGGATCCTGAGATGCAGTAGGAATAAAATGGATCTACTATATATAACACGGTCGACGTTATTTATGCGTTTTCTGATTAGGTACAGCTATCGAAACAACCACTGAAGTCATAACTACTGAAACAACAACAGAAAGTGCAACTAGTGAAGTAACAACTACCGAAACAAGCACTGGAGAGACAACTACCAAAACAAGCACTGAAGGAACAACTACAGAAACAACTACTGAAAGAACAACTAGCGAAACAACTACTGAAGGAACAACTACCGATACAACTACTGAAGGTACAACTTCCGAAACAACTACTGTAAGTACAACTTCCGAAACAACTAATAAAGGTACAACTTTCGAAACAACTACTGAAGATACAACTTCAGAAACAAGCACTGAAGGCACAACTACCGAAACAACTACTGAAGGAACAACTACCGAAACAACTACTGAAAATACAACTACCGAAACAACTACTGAAAATACAACTACCAAAACAACCACAGAAACAACTACTGAAGGTACAACTACCGAAGCAACTACTGAAAGTACAACTACCGAAACAACTAGCAAAACAACTACTGAAGGTACAACTACCGAAGCAACTACTGAAGGTACAACTACCGAAACAACTACTGAAGGTACAACTACCGAAACAACTACTGAAGGTACAACTACCGAAACAACTACTGAAGGAACAACTACCGAAACAACTACTGAAGCAACAACTACCGAAACAATTACTGAAGGCACAACTACCGAAACAACTACCGAAACAACTCCTGAAGGAACAACTACTGAAGGTACAACTACCGAAGCAACTACTGAAGGTACAACTACCAAAACAACTACTGAAGGTACAACTACCAAAACAACTACTGAAGGTACAACTACCGAAACAACTACTGAAGGTAGAACTACCGAAACAACTACTGAAGGTACAACTACCGAAACAACTACTGAAGCAACAACTACCGAAACAATTACTGAAGGCACAACTACCGAAACAACTACCGAAACAACTCCTGAAGGAACAACTACTGAAGGTACAACTACCGAAGCAACTACTGAAGGCACAACTACCGAAGCAACTACTGAAGGTACAACTACCGAAACAACTACTGAAGGTACAACTGCCGAAACAACTACTGAAGGTACAACTACCGAAACAACTACTGAAGGAACAACTACCGAAACAACTACTGAAGCAACAACTACCGAAACAATTACTGAAGGCACAACTACCGAAACAACTACCGAAACAACTCCTGAAGGCACAACTACCGAAACAACTACCGAAACAACTCCTGAAGGAACAACTACCGAAACAACTACCGAAACAACTCCTGAAGGTACAACTACCGAAACAACTACTGAAGGAACAACTACCGAAACAACTACTGAAGCAACAACTACCGAAACAACTACTGAAGGTACAACTACCGAAGCAACTACTGAAGGTACAACTACCGAAACAACTACTGAAGGTACAATTACCGAAAGAACCACTGAAG
Organism: Yoshiicerus persimilis; assembly: GCA_020352615.2. Lineage (NCBI taxonomy): Eukaryota > Metazoa > Arthropoda > Collembola > Entomobryomorpha > Tomoceridae > Yoshiicerus > Yoshiicerus persimilis. The sequence goes on from CM036940.2 coordinate 103,367,147, forward strand.
GTACAACCACCGAAACAACTACTGAAGGTACAACCACCGAAACAACTACTGAAGGTACAACTACCGAAACAACTACTGCAGCTACTACTGAAGTGACAATTATAAAACCCAGAGAAAATAGTCTACTTGAATTTGAAGGATTCACGATAGTTGCATTAATGATTTCTATACTAGTAGCATGTATGGTGTTGAATTTTGCACCATTTAGAAAAATATCCAGCTACAAATTTAGTGCAGACGAATTGGAAGCGTACTCTAGGTCACCTGAGAATGCTTAACAATTCCACAGTAAAGTAGATGAAAATAACAAAAGGTTAATAAAGAAGACTAATTTTTTGAGTTAGCAAAACTTACTAAGCTTAATTTTAATTTTTTAATGAAAATTATAACATTATGTCCATATTTCCGTAGTTGTATCTCATTGCAGCAGCTAACCACTACTGTCCTATTATGTGTGTTATTATCCAACACAGAATTATGAACTTATAAGAATAAACCATTGCAAAACGGATATAAGACAGTAGCGGAAGCAAAACAAATGTATTTATTCAAAATATTTTGAATTTACATGAATTTATTCAAAACATTTCGAATTTATTTGAATTTATTCAAAACATTTCGAATTTACTTGAATTTATTCAAAACATTTCGACTTTATTTGAAGTTATTCAAAACATTTCGAAATTATTTGAATTTATTCAAAACATTTTGGATTTATTTGAATTTATTCAAAACATTTCGAATTTACTTGAATTTATTCAAAACATTTCGAAATTATTTGAATTTATTCAAAACATTTCGAATTTACTTGAATTTATTCAAAACATTTCGAAATTATTTGAATTTATTCAAAACATTTCGAAATTATTTGAATTTATTCAAAGCATTTCGAAATTATTTGAATTTATTCAAAACATTTCGAAATTATTTGAATTTATTCAAAACATTTCGAAATTATTAGAATTTATTCAAAACATTTCGAATTTATTTGAATTTATTCAAAACATTTCGAAATTATTTGAATTTATTCCAATCAGATTTTAATTATTTCAATTTATTCAAAAAACGATGTATAGTGGTCACCAGTGCCGACTACGACATATAGCGGCCGCCAGTCAGACTACGTCATGTAGTGGTCACGAGTGAAGACTACGACACATACCACAACATACACACAACATTAGCAATATAACACATAACATGTGGTTGGACATAAATGAGGTTAAAGGTCAGAAAGGAGTTACCGATTAACACCATTTTTGAAACATGACCTACACTTTGTCCCTAGAAGGGCCACTGAAAGTTTCATCAAAATATTTCAAAGCGTTCCTGAGATATGGCATATACTCACTAACTAACTAACAGACAGACAGACAGACAGACATCCCGAAAACATACAGTAGCTTTCCGCTACTGAATAACTGTGACTACTGTGACTATCCAGAGTTTGTGTATTGATTTATTAGTGAGAAGAGTTGAGAAAGACTTATTGGAAGGCATTGCAACTAGGAAGAGTATTGCAAATACTTTTATTATTAAAAGTATAGTCTTGGGAAGACTGTTAAAAAAACCTTTTTATTAGGAAAAGTTTTGGAAAGACTTTTATAGTTTTGTGTCAAAAAGCAATGTTTTGATCAGACCTGACTTTCCTTTCGGAAAGGAAAAGAGGCTTTATTGAATGAAGCTTTTCCTTACTTTTTGAGAGGAGTACTATGCAATGGTTTGAATGATTTGGCTTATTACTATTCTATAATTGGTTACATATGTAAACATAATTTTTTTAAAATTAATGTTTCATTAAAAGACTATAGTCTTTACATTATAGTCTTTACGTTTACTGAAGACCTGTTTATATTAAGTACTGCAGGTGTATGCAGTTATGTTAGTAATAATTTAAGGCTCCTATTTAATGGGTCTCATAAATAATTGGTTTACCTCAATGAAAATAATTACTTTACCTCAATGAAAATAATTACTTTACCTCATATAAATACATTTACCTAATAAATATTTATCCCGCCTCAAGTTTTGTCACTAGAACTGATAATATACCTTTGCCTCAAGTTTTAGTACAAATTGCTAATACAAAAGTACTTTTGCCTCAAGTATCCTCGATTAAAAGTGACTTAAATAGTTAAATCAATTTTTATATTAACAATTTGTACTAAAACTTGAGGCACAGGCATATTATGAGTTCTAAGTGACGAAACTTGAGGTGGGATAAATATTTATTAGGTAAATGTATTTATATGAGACAAAGTAATTATTTTTATTGAGGTAAACCGATTATTTATGAGGTGCGCTTAATATTCCCCCATAATTTAATGCAGACATGTTATTTTACTCTAAGTGAAAGTAGATATAACGATTGTAATTGCCAGTAAGCCGAAAGGAACTTCTTTGAAATGGAAATTATTTGGATAATGATGATGTAAATCATTTTTTAATGCGTAAATGATGAAACTTAATATTATTAACGTTACCACATTTTATTATTTATAATCACTAAAAATTACTATAAGATCCAAAACTTAGTTATAAATGTAAAATACTCTGAATTTCTTGCAACAAATCTTTTGCTTCGATTGTATACAGATGCTGAGGAACCAACATATTTTCAACAACTTGTTTAGCATGTTGAAAAGCCATTTCATATTTTCCCATTGATTTCAACGTGAGAGCAATGAAATATTTTGTTCGAAGTGTTATAGGATGATTTACTCCCAGAATGTTTTCTCTTTCTTGAAGTACCATTTCAAACTGGTTTAACGCTTTATTGTATTCCATTTGCTTTAGCTTAATAAAAGCTTTGTTGTGCTGCACAGTCAAAACCTGCTTTTTATTTAAAACTCCCCGTCCGTCAGTTAAGACATCATTAAGGTATTTTAATGATTTGTCTGTGTTGCCCATTTTCTGTAGAACCAGAGCAATTTCGATTTTTAAATTCAGAAACTCCGTATGCATCCTGTTGCAAACCCCTTTTCTTTTTTCCATAACCTTTAGTTTCTTGTACATTTCAATTGATTTGTCATACTCCCCTTTCTTCATGTATGTGATTACAATATCTCGGCCTATCAGCAGCCAGAAAATGCTTGTTTTCCCAATTTTTGCCTCGCATTTTTCGTGAACCAGGTTAAGAAGTTGCAGTGATTGGTCGTAGTCCCCTCTTTCACGAAGGCCAATCCCATTCCATCTCATCATCAATAGCGTACCAGGATGGTCGTCACCCAAAATAGCTTGCAAAATGTCAAAAGCTTTAAAACTAAAGTTGTACGCTGTAAAATATTTGCCGTATTCGTGCAATTTTCCACAAATTACATCAGCAACGTTACCAAATTTCTCAGCCAGACTATTGACCTTAACAACATGTAGCCAAAGTTTTTGAACATGGATCATTTGATTGTCAAGGATTTTATCTATGAACTCATTCCTAATGCAATTCATTAGTTTATCGAGAAATTTATGTAATGTATTATCAGTTTCTAAAATATTTCTGGTAACTTCTTGTATCTTTTTGTGGACAGAAATACTTTCGCCATTCAGTGTAATCAACAAGTCTGTTTCCAAATATTGGAAAACGGTATTATTTAAGGAAATGTTTTCCATGCTTTTGATGACGTTTTTGACAAAATCAATAGAAATGTTATCAGGGGATAGGAAAGAAATTGTGGTCATGACAATCTTGTATTCCTTTCTAAAGTGGACTATTTTTTCTTTCTTTTCATGAAGTATTTCAGACAAATACCTGGACATTTCTACTTTTAAGCTCAAACCTGGTTGCAATCTTTTGTTAATTAAAGCAATAGCTTGAAGAACAGGTGTGGAAAAGTGAATCAGAGCGTCACATGTTGCTTCTATATCGTCTTGAATTTTGTCTTCATTTAAATGACTATCAAAAACATTCAAAAATAAGTCAACTGACGACGTCTTTGAAAAGATTCCAAGCGGAACCTCAGTGTATGTTAACCCAGATAAAGATTCAAGTTTTTTTGCATTTGACGTTGTAATGATAAAGGTTTTAAAACCTTCAGGTTGTGTCGTAGCCAATCCTTGGAGCAATTCTATGATTCCGGTGTTGTAAGCATTATCAATAATCACCAAGCAGTTTTCCTCATGAATTTTTGAATATATTTCGGTAAAAAGCAATTTAATTCCGACACTTTCTATGGTTGACACATTTAGTTGGCTTGCCAATTTGTAAAACGACTTTTTAATAGAATCTTTATTTGTACCGTTGATCCATAAGCAATGACCCGAAAAAGATTGTCCGTAATAGGCGGCTAAATGGCTTTTTCCAACACCTTTTCCTCCGGTAATTGCTACATGCGTGGGATAATTTTCCTGATTAGGGTTTTCCAAAATTTGCGCTATTGTTCCTATTTCTGTTTGCCTTCCAACAAAATAATCGTATTCAGGAATTCCGATTTTAAGAAATTTTAACGTCTTTAGGTCGTCAATTAATTCGCCTTCATTTTGACGTTTCTAAAATTATACAAGGTTCTTACATTATACTGCATTAAAGACTCTGTCACCTTTATTTCCTTATTAAATAAGCTTAGTAATGCACCGTTTCGAAATAAAGCAATTTTCTAAGTTTTTCTTTACAAAAATGTATCGCATTAAAATTGTGGTTATATTTTAAGTTATCCTTAAGTTAAGTTTCCAAACATACAAAAACGATACGCATGTCGCTGGACTTTTTCTACAAACCAATATACCATGCTGTCAACTTTACAAAAATCAGGTAAGCAGTTTTTACCACTTTTTCAAACCTGCAAAAAACTACTATTTTTTAGAAATAACGGCAAACTAATTTTTATTTTTGAAATTTTCTGATGCCCGATATTTGTTTACTCGTTCCTATCAACATGACAGAAACGTGCAATTGGCCCCCATATTCCAAAATCTGTGCTCTTTTGGTTAACAGTATAGCGCTTTCAAGCACGTTTTTTGACATGACAAATGATAAGAGTCGCTAGTCGTTATTCAAAAATATGATAAAATTTGTTTAGCGGAAATTCCAAAAGAAAACAAAGTGTGGTATACCATATTGGGGAATATAGGATACTATTACAGCCCTTCAGCCCACTTTTAATATTCATAACAATGATAGTATTAATTTATATCACTTACCATAAACTCTTGGGAATATCTTTCAAACTCAGTTTCTGTGATGGTCATCTTATTTCGAATATCGCCGTGTTTCACCAAATAGAAATAACATTTTGTATCCTTTGGGCTCTTTAAACTAAATGTCTCTTCCAAGTGAAATCCCTTAAAAACTGCATTTTTGGATTGTTGGATTAGCTGGAGTACATTTTCTTTTTGGTCGTTATTTAAAAAAATTGGCAAATTGATGGACAGGTTTTTAGTTACAAATGAGGACTCCAGTTTTGCTAGCTCCATAGTAGTGTAAATATCGTTTAACATCAGAGTTTGAAGCTTTATTTGTGGTTGATTTGTATTTATTTCTTCGCCTGGACATACCGTTGATGTTCTTAATGTAGAAGAAGAGGTATTTGTAAAATTTAAATCGGTACATTTCAGCTCCACCGTTTTGAGTTTGGGATATTTAGACAAGACCATTGAAATGCCAAGACTATTTGCGGGGTTATATAATTTTAAATCGGAAATTGAAGATTCCTTTAAAGCTTCTACGTTAGATACACTAATTCCTGTGTCTTGCAATTCAAGTTTTAACATCGATTTTGGCAATTTAGAAAGATCAACATTAATTTGAGCTAAAGAACTCTCGCCGATGATCTCTAAAAATTTCGGTTCAAATGGCAACATGGAAAAATCTGCATCGATGATATTTTCATTTCTGCAATCAACAATTGAGCATTTGTCGAGTCTCAAGTAATTTTTTTCTGTTTTTTTAATGTTATCGTCAACATTTTCGCAGAGGATGGTTGCGCTACAAAGGTTAATAATATCCTTTACACGGCTGATAAAACGTACATTTAGAGGGATGTAATTTCCCTCAACTGTTAAACTACGCAGTCTTCCGAAGTAATTACATATCTGTTTAACAGTTTCTGAATGTTGATCATTTTGTTTCTGTGTGTAAGCTAGCCACAAGGAAACTTCATACTTATTTACTAAAGTATCGAATGGTGAAATTATTTTCAGTCGAATCTTCACTGTGCTTTCGGTTGGCCATTTTAATTGTCTGAACAGGCATTCGAATATACAAAGAGCCTCCTCATTTCGTCGGTTCTTCAGCAAACAAATTCCTAAATTGTATTTACAATTGAGTGATTTCTCAGGGGTGAAATATTTTACATTCAATTCAGCTAATGCAACAGCCTCGCCAAATTTGTTCTTATTTAAAAGGTTTTGGATTTCCAATTTACCGATTAACTGCTTTCGGACGACATCAAAGTCATAGTGTTCAATTATTGATGGATACCTTTTAGCAAAGGTTAATTTTTCTTCCAAAAAACCTTTGCAATTCAGAATACTTTGAATTGTTTCTAATTCGGAACATTTGGTTTTCGATTGTATTATCTTCTGAACCGAATTGTGCATACCACAAAATTCAAAGTTGTCAATAGTCTTCTCATAGACAAAAGCATATTTATGTAAGAGTTTTAATGAATTGGATGCATCAGTTTTACTGACGTTCAGAATTGATTCAAGGAATTTTCTTTTAACGGTACTTGTCTCTATGCACCCAAATATATTCAGCAATTTCATTGCATAAGTGTCTTTTGCTTGTTGTAGCATTGATAATGACAAATTTACAATGGAATTGAGCCTTTGTAAGTTATTGTCAAGTTGTTCATTGTTCAGGGATATATTTTTACAATCAAAATACTTAATGTATTCTTCGATAGAGCATTCTTTTGCATTTATGCAGGATACGGACATTTGCAAACAGAGAGGCAAACCTCCAATGGCGTTATAAAGCTTACGGAGCTCAAATTCTGTATATTTCATTTCTTTCCTAATGGAATTTTCAAAAAATGTAATACATTCATCTTCGTTGAGCCACTCAAGGATAATTGTTTCTAATTGGTCATCCATTGTACGCGTAGATGTTATAATTGTATGGAATTTTGTGTATTGATTACCAGGTAAAATATCTTCAATTTCGGAATAGTCTTTTGCATCATCAAATACATAAAGACATTTGCGGTTGGAAAGTTTTTTGTATATTTCATTTGCCAAACTACGGACTGGATTTAATTCTCTTTGTCGATTAGATGCGCCCAGGACTTGTAAGCGTTTTGACAAATCAAGAAAGGATGAGAATAAAGGACGCTCTGAGCAATTAATCCATACGATGTACTCGTAATTTTTAGAAGAAGTTGAACAAAACGAGTTTGCTAAAGTCGTTTTTCCAATTCCTTCTATGCCAATCAGGGCAACTGTCAGAGGAAGGACAATATCCTCATTAGTACTGCACAGTTTCATTTTCATTATTTCTGTCAATTCGGGTTTCTGGTGTAATGGACGAAAAGGATGGAAATTATTAACATTTGCCGACCAAAAGTTATCTTTCAATAACGTCATGTTCATGTAATATATGTACTTGAAGCGTTCGGGACTCTCTGATTTGTGTCATTAAAGTTTGAACTGTCAAAAGTTTGCTGTTTCCTACATTAATTGCAAAGTAGAAAACAGCAATTAATTTTGTACTACAATATATAATGTAAAAAGATCAACAAATTAGTTGGGCAATTCGCTTAATATCACCGCAGCATAAGTAGTCTGCCACGTCATATAAATTCAAAGGTTAATTTATTCAAAAGGTACATTATGTTGCACCATATAAAGTGATAGTCTGGTATTGGAGAATTTACCTGTAATTTGTTGCCACTTATGCATTTTCATACGGAACACTTTGCTGCAGGGCCACCTGACGTCCACACCCTTAATTTGGCAATGAACTGTCAATTAATTCAATAATAGTAATAAATCAAATAACTGTGACACTTTAAAAAGGCAGTAAATTTACCAGCTAAAACTTCGTTTTGCTAATCAAGAAAATTATATCAATGAGTGATTGCTTAATATTAAAGTACTTTGACAAAGATTATAAAGCTACAGGATAAGTGTATTTGAAGGAGCCTAAGGTAGTCTGAAGAAGAAATGACAAAAACTTTACTAATAACTAAACAGCATTCCGTAAAAAAAGAGCAAATGAGCCGATAAAGCAAAATACGCATAACCATATTTAGAATTCACTGTACTACATTTGAACTCACGTTTCCAGCAATTGGAAGCGGCACCTGTAAGAACTATGATTGGAAAATCTGAGATGTTGTGATGTTATGAATTCCAGTAAGGAAGCCTTGTCTACATTAATTTTAAAAGTCTTTGCCGTAGAATCAAAAATAAAATCTGCCAGACAAATAACTGGATATAACATATTTATCACCACTAGAACATCCAAAACCGGTGATGAATTTCAAAACCGGATTTTAATTTTTCACAGCTCAAAACCGGTTTTAATATGACAAATGTATGGCTAAGTTGATATAATGCCAGTGCGTTTTGTCTTCAAACAGTTCCAAAATAAAATTTGCCTACATTGGATTTTAATTCCGTCGCCCCATGAGTTTATCAGTAGGTATTGAACAACCAGGTATTCGGTTTTCAAAACCGGTTTTTGATTTTACAAATCTCTTTTAGCCGGTTTTTGGAATGAGAAAAATCCGGAGTTGGATACTCTAATTACATGTTATCAAGCAATCTATTAGTTATTTCCCTGGATGGATCATTGTATGGATAGATTAATGGATTTTTTCTGATTTGATAAATCTCAAAAAATTCCATGAAAAATTATTTCATCAACTTCAAATAATCTCCATTCATAGCTCTCAGTCAATTAACTCGTTAGTAACTTAGTTGAAATACATACATAATCGGATATGCCTTCATTTCTAACGCTGCGCCAAACTATGCAATTGATTAATAAAACCAGTGAAATAAAGAATTGTAATTAGTTCTGGAGAAGGTACTTCACAGTGGACCTGGAACATAACAATATAATTACCTGTTCATATCAAATGACCTCTACCTGTTTTTTTAGTTGAAAAAATAAGCCATATCACTTCCCATTCTACTCTGACAACTGACATGGCAAGTTTAGCACTTGAGTATCTAATCTGCCAATTTTAAATTATGATACTGTTCAAGTCCAATTAAATCAAGAGACACCGTCCAATTTAATGACTATTATAAATAGATCGTTGCCTGAGTGCAAAGCAATATTGTGAACAAATGAAGCCCAAAAATGATAGCAGAACAGCGAGCAGTTACTGAAGCTATAGTAGGGTATTTTGTTTGTTTTTGTCTGCAATTCTTCAGTAAGCCTATTTCTAAAGGATGTGTTATTTTGAAATCTAAATAGAAAACTTGATAAAACAGGTAAGTACTACAACTTTAAATCAACTAAATATATATGTTAAAAGTAATAAGCCAAATTAGGCATTTAATGAAAACACCTAGGCTAAAACGCCTTAGCAATTTGTCAAATTTGTACTGAATTTTGGTTTTTGTGGTCAATTTTATATAAGACAAGACAGTGGGCCCGTGCACATCAACTTGCTTAATTCCAAAGTCACTGAAATTATGACATCTTTTTTCTTTGAAGAACCCACAATATTGCCTAACGTAACTTAAAAATGTAATATGCCGCATACTTGAAATGAGGACTTTGGAATTAGGACAGTTGATATAATGACCCAATGACTTGTTTTCTATAAAATTGACCACAAAAACCAAAATTCTGTACAATATAGATTAATTTCCTAAACACTTTCCTAATTGCCTAGGCATTTTTCTGAATGCTTAGGCATTTTTCTGAATGCTTAGGCATTTTTCTGAATGCTTAGGCATTTTTCTGAATGCTTAGGCATTTTTCTGAATGCTTAGGCATTTTTCTGAATGCTTAGGCATTTTTCTGAATGCTTAGGCATTTTTCTGAATGCTTAGGCATTTTTCTGAATGCTTAGGCATTTTTCTGAATGCTTAGGCATTTTTCTGAATGCTTAGGCATTTTTCTGAATGCTTAGGCATTTTTCTGAATGCTTAGGCATTTTTCTGAATGCTTAGGCATTTTTCTGAATGCTTAGGCATTTTTCTGAATGCTTAGGCATTTTTCTGAATGCTTAGGCATTTTTCTGAATGCTTAGGCATTTTTCTGAATGCTTAGGCATTTTTCTGAATGCCTAATTAGGCTTACTACTGCTAACATATACACATAGCGTGTTATCAATACCGTAATATTTCTCTAACATCAGAGATAACCACTCCACACCACATCCTGAATCCACCAAATTTTTTATCCGGTATATCGTGTTACCACATCGTGTTGCAGACACGTGTTTGCCATTAGGAATTTTAAGTTTGTTAGAACACATTGAATTTTGAAAATTTTTCTCCAATTGTGGAACTTTTTTGTGTGGGAACGCAATGCACAAGTCTTTTACCTGGTACACCTATTTTCAATTTTTTTAAAATTCTAATTTTTTATCTTAAGTATAATTATAAGCTAAATACTTCTATTAAAAATCTGAACTACAAGATTATAAGTCATTTTAAAATAGTTCTGAGAGTTGATAACATTTGTTATGTAATATATTTCCGTTTATAAGTTGTGCTTATTACAATAATTTGTTATTACTATTACTATTAATATTAATATCATGTAGGTTTACATAATTCATGTAAAAATAACTTACCTTTTGTTGTACGGTGGAAGACACGCAATTAGTTCTTTAATTTTCTAATAACTGATGGTTAACTGATTTCATAAATATGGAAAACAATAGAACTCTTAATTTAATCACTTAATTTAACTGGTAGGCCGAAGTAAAGAGTGAATGAAGTGTACTAATTATATATCCAAGCAATTAATCTAATCAAATTCAAGGACTTACTGACAAGATACCAATATGTAACAGTAGATTTAGAATGCACATCAGGAAATCAACGCACAGGCTTCAACTAGGTCATCCAAATTGGTGAGTCCATATACATTTGAAAAAGTATTCTGTCTATAGGAATAAATCGAATTAGGTTCACAGCGTACCAGCATTTACACTAACTGCGTTGCAATCATTTACACTAACTGCGTTGCAATCATTTACACTAACTGCGTTGCAATCATTTACACTAACTGCGTTGCAATCATTTACACTAACTGCGTTGCAATCATTTACACTAACTGCTTTGCAATCATTTACACTAACTGCGTTGCAATCATTTACACTAACTGCTTTGCAATCATTTACACTAACTGCGTTGCAATCATTTACACTAACTGCGTTGCAATCATTTACACTAACTGCGTTGCAATCATTTACACTAACTGCGTTGCAATCATTTACACTAACTGCGTTGCAATCATTTACACTAACTGCGTTGCAATCATTTACACTAACTGCGTTGCAATCATTTACACTAACTGCGTTGCAATCATTTACACTAACTGCGTTGCAATCATTTACACTAACTGCGTTGCAATCATTTACACTAACTGCGTTGCAATCATTTACACTAACTGCGTTGCAATCATTTACACTAACTGCGTTGCAATCATTTACACTAACTGCGTTGCAATCATTTACACTAACTGCGTTGCAATCATTTACACTAACTGCGTTGCAATCATTTACACTAACTGCGTTGCAATCATTTACACTAACTGCGTTGCAATCATTTACACTAACTGCGTTGCAATCATTTACACTAACTGCGTTGCAATCATTTACACTAACTGCGTTGCAATCATTTACACTAACTGCGTTGCAATCATTTACACTAACTGCGTTGCAATCATTTACACTAACTGCGTTGCAATCATTTACACTAACTGCGTTGCAATCATTTACACTAACTGCGTTGCAATCATTTACACTAACTGCGTTGCAATCATTTACACTAACTGCGTTGCAATCATTTACACTAACTGCGTTGCAATCATTTACACTAACTGCGTTGCAATCATTTACACTAACTGCGTTGCAATCATTTACACTAACTGCGTTGCAATCATTTACACTAACTGCGTTGCAATCATTTACACTAACTGCGTTGCAATCATTTACACTAACTGCGTTGCAATCATTTACACTAACTGCGTTGCAATCATTTACACTAACTGCGTTGCAATCATTTACACTAACTGCGTTGCAATCATTTACACTAACTGCGTTGCAATCATTTACACTAACTGCGTTGCAATCATTTACACTAACTGCGTTGCAATCATTTACACTAACTGCGTTGCAATCATTTACACTAACTGCGTTGCAATCATTTACACTAACTGCGTTGCAATCATTTACACTAACTGCGTTGCAATCATTTACACTAACTGCGTTGCAATCATTTACACTAACTGCGTTGCAATCATTTACACTAACTGCTTTGCAATCATTTACACTAACTGCTTTGCAATCATTTACACTAACTGCTTTGCAATCATTTACACTAACTGCGTTGCAATCATTTACACTAACTGCGTTGCAATCATTTACACTAACTGCGTTGCAATCATTTACACTAACTGCGTTGCAATCATTTACACTAACTGCGTTGCAATCATTTACACTAACTGCGTTGCAATCATTTACACTAACTGCGTTGCAATCATTTACACTAACTGCGTTGCAATCATTTACACTAACTGCGTTGCAATCATTTACACTAACTGCGTTGCAATCATTTACACTAACTGCGTTGCAATCATTTACACTAACTGCGTTGCAATCATTTACACTAACTGCGTTGCAATCATTTACACTAACTGCGTTGCAATCATTTACACTAACTGCGTTGCAATCATTTACACTAACTGCGTTGCAATCATTTACACTAACTGCGTTGCAATCATTTACACTAACTGCGTTGCAATCATTTACACTAACTGCTTTGCAATCATTTACACTAACTGCTTTGCAATCATTTACACTAACTGCTTTGCAATCATTTACACTAACTGCTTTGCAATCATTTACACTAACTGCGTTGCAATCATTTACACTAACTGCGTTGCAATCATTTACACTAACTGCGTTGCAATCATTTACACTAACTGCGTTGCAATCATTTACACTAACTGCGTTGCAATCATTTACACTAACTGCGTTGCAATCATTTACACTAACTGCGTTGCAATCATTTACACTAACTGCGTTGCAATCATTTACACTAACTGCTTTGCAATCATTTACACTAACTGCTTTGCAATCATTTACACTAACTGCTTTGCAATCATTTACACTAACTGCTTTGCAATCATTTACACTAACTGCTTTGCAATCATTTACACTAACTGCGTTGCAATCATTTACACTAACTGCGTTGCAATCATTTACACTAACTGCGTTGCAATCATTTACACTAACTGCTTTGCAATCATTTACACTAACTGCGTTGCAATCATTTACACTAACTGCGTTGCAATCATTTACACTAACTGCGTTGCAATCATTTACACTAACTGCTTTGCAATCATTTACACTAACTGCTTTGCAATCATTTACACTAACTGCTTTGCAATCATTTACACTAACTGCTTTGCAATCATTTACACTAACTGCGTTGCAATCATTTACACTAACTGCGTTGCAATCATTTACACTAACTGCGTTGCAATCATTTACACTAACTGCGTTGCAATCATTTACACTAACTGCGTTGCAATCATTTACACTAACTGCGTTGCAATCATTTACACTAACTGCGTTGCAATCATTTACACTAACTGCGTTGCAATCATTTACACTAACTGCGTTGCAATCATTTACACTAACTGCGTTGCAATCATTTACACTAACTGCGTTGCAATCATTTACACTAACTGCGTTGCAATCATTTACACTAACTGCGTTGCAATCATTTACACTAACTGCGTTGCAATCATTTACACTAACTGCGTTGCAATCATTTACACTAACTGCGTTGCAATCATTTACACTAACTGCTTTGCAATCATTTACACTAACTGCTTTGCAATCATTTACACTAACTGCTTTGCAATCATTTACACTAACTGCGTTGCAATCATTTACACTAACTGCGTTGCAATCATTTACACTAACTGCTTTGCAATCATTTACACTAACTGCGTTGCAATCATTTACACTAACTGCGTTGCAATCATTTACACTAACTGCGTTGCAATCATTTACACTAACTGCGTTGCAATCATTTACACTAACTGCGTTGCAATCATTTACACTAACTGCGTTGCAATCATTTACACTAACTGCGTTGCAATGATTTACACTAACTGCGTTGCAATCATTTACACTAACTGCGTTGCAATCATTTACACTAACTGCGTTGCAATCGTTTACACTTACTGCGTTGCAATCATTTACACTAACTGCGTTGCCATCATTTACACTAACTGCGTTGCAATCATTTACACTAACTGCGATGCAATCATTTACACTAACTGCGTTGCAATCATTTACACTAACTGCTTTGCAATCATTTACACTAACTGCTTTGCAATCATTTACACTAACTGCTTTGCAATCATTTACACTAACTGCGTTGCAATCATTTACACTAACTGCGTTGCAATCATTTACACTAACTGCGTTGCAATCATTTACACTAACTGCTTTGCAATCATTTACACTAACTGCGTTGCAATCATTTACACTAACTGCTTTGCAATCATTTACACTAACTGCTTTGCAATCATTTACACTAACTGCGTTGCAATCATTTACACTAACTGCGTTGCAATCATTTACACTAACTGCGTTGCAATCATTTACACTAACTGCGTTGCAATCATTTACACTAACTCCGTTGCAATCATTTACACTAACTGCGTTGCAATCATTTACACTAACTGCGTTGCAATCATTTACACTAACTGCGTTGCAATCATTTACACTAACTGCGTTGCAATCATTTACACTAACTGCGTTGCAATCATTTACACTAACTGCTTTGCAATCATTTACACTAACTGCGTTGCAATCATTTACACTAACTGCGTTGCAATCATTTACACTAACTGCGTTGCAATCATTTACACTAACTGCGTTGCAATCATTTACACTAACTGCGTTGCAATCATTTACACTAACTGCGTTGCAATCATTTACACTAACTGCCTTGCAATCATTTACACTAACTGCGTTGCAATCATTTACACTAACTGCGTTGCAATCATTTACACTAACTGCGTTGCAATCATTTACACTAACTGCGTTGCAATCATTTACACTAACTGCGTTGCAATCATTTACACTAACTGCGTTGCAATCATTTACACTAACTGCGTTGCAATCATTTACACTAACTGCGTTGCAATCATTTACACTAACTGCGTTGCAATCATTTACACTAACTGCGTTGCAATCATTTACACTAACTGCGTTGCAATCATTTACACTAACTGCTTTGCAATCATTTACACTAACTGCTTTGCAATCATTTACACTAACTGCGTTGCAATCATTTACACTAACTGCGTTGCAATCATTTACACTAACTGCGTTGCAATCATTTACACTAACTGCGTTGCAATTGATTGATTGATTGATTGATTTTATTAACGTGACCACACATTAACCGTTACAACAACAAAGTTAACTTCCATACATAGTCACACTATCTAATAAAAAGAGAAAGAAATAATATAAAATATTGTGTAGAGAATTTCTTAATTGATAAGATCGTTATAATTAGTTGTCAAATTTATGGATTAAACCGCATATCAATCGTTACGTAACTGTATGAAAAATTCTCGAATTTGTTTATCAAAGGTCGTGTAGCAATCTATTTCTTGTATAGCAGTGGGAATTGAGTTCCAAAACTTTGCACTTCTGTAAGAAAAGGCCGATCTAGCAAAGGAGGTAAAAACATTTGGTATTAATAAATCCTTTTTCCTTCTCGAGGCCCTTTCCGATATTGGTTTAAGTACATAGTCATGGACTACTAGATATTCATGCATAAGAGACAAAGAATTCATTACATTTGAGTAGATAAATGATAGAGAGTAAATATCTCTCCTTTCATGCATCGTAAGTAAATTAGTGTTCTCTAAGAATATATATTTTTTGCACTTTTTAACTCGTTTCTTCCAAAGTATTCTCTCGCACATTCGAGTAATCAGTTTATTGATTTTATCGGTTCTTCCTTGGGAGATATTTCCCCATATCGGTAGGCCATAGTCGAGAACTGATAACACCAATGAGTTGCATATGATCTGTAATTTGTCACTACTGAAGAATCGTTTGTATTTACTGATCATATTTATTCTTGCCTTCATTGTGCACATAACTTTGTCCGAGTGATTTGACCATTTCAGATTTTCGTCTAAGATGAGTCCAAGATAGGTGAAATGAGGTACTTGTTCGATGAGTTCATTCTCCGAGTAGATTGTTACTTCAGCACGTTTCATGTTAACTGGTCGAAATGACATCACCTTTGTCTTAGTCACATTTAGGTCAAGTCCATTTTGCTTTCCCCAAATAATTAGGGCGTTCAGATCCATTTGTATAAAGGCTTCAGCTTTCTTTACATTTGGAGAAGAAAAATAAAGACAATAGTCGTCGGCGTAAAGTACGCTCTTGCAGAAAATTGGCACATTTGGGGCATTATTGATGTAGATAGTAAATAACAATGCCGATAGGGAGCTGCCTTGAGCACAGCCTCTTTTAAGCATTTGTTGATCTGATAACTTATTGTCGCCCGAATGGTCCGATTTGTCATAAATGACATGAGCCACGATTGAGCATTTTCCCGAATACCTACATCATCAAATTTTTCGCCGAATTTTTCCCATAAGACATTCTCAAATGCACGTTTGTAGTCGATAAAAACTGCGATTGTGTATTGCCGGGTTTCACCCGCAGCGTAAATGTCGTTTGTGAGCCTGGCAATTGCAGTAAAAGTTGAGAAACCAGCTCTAAATCCGTGTTGTGATGGAGAAAGCACTTTCTCTTTTTCTACATAGGCTTTCAGTTTCTGGTAGACTAACCGTTTCTGGTAGACTATTTCAGTTTCTGGTAGACTACGCTTGAGTTATATAGTTTATGTCAGTTAAGATGAAAGACACTACTTGACAGTTCCTGATAAGAATTACAATACTTTATTCGCAATTAAATTGCTTTAGTGACAACTGCATTTCGTGTCATCAACTGATACACACTGTAATCCTAAAGTTTCACTGCCAGCAAGCCTCTGGGTTACAAATTACCGGGTTATTGGCTAAATAGTAGATAAATAAAGTGTGGCTAAATCACTTTGTTCCTGGAGTAGCATTTTATCATCAAATTGTTTTCGTTACACGTTTTTACTGATTTACTCATTTAACAAATATTTTTGTGTAATTCAGTTGACCAAGCTGATTATTGGTAATTATCAGACCCCGGATATTTATTTATTAAAACTTCGAAAATATGTACTTAAATATGTGCTTAAAAACGACGAAATATGTGCTAAAAACAGCAAAATATGTGCTAAAAATCAGCTAAATATGTACTTATTATGCACAATAAAAAACGAAATATGTTCTTACATACAAATAATATTTTCTAAAATTTAAATTTTGGTAAAAATACGAAGTAGTGTAACATTTTTGTTAAAGAAAATTTTTCGATAAAATAATTAAGGCGTTTAAAAATTTTTTTAAGTGATATTTTAAGTCACATGACCAATTATTTTTCTTAAAATGCTAATTTTCGCCATTTTTAACGTCACGTGACGCCGAAAAAGGCCAAAATATGTGCTAAACATTTTTTTATTCCAAAATATGTTAGTAAATACTTTCTTATATAAAAAATATGTTGCAAAATGTTGCATTTTTTTATTCTCAAAATACTTTTTTATATGTGACACATTTTTTTCCTATGAGGTCCAGTGATCCCCAAACGTATAGATACGAAACCTCTGGGGGCTACGAACAACCACTGTGAATATGTTAATACCTACATATCCGGGGTCTGGTAATTATGATCCATCGTGATGTTTTGATACATGGATCTCTACCTACACTTGAGATATTAGTATTTTTTATTTTTTACTGGTGCAATACACAACATTACATTTTGCAATATCTTTTCTATCAAAAGATTTAGTAGTCGGACCGTTTCTTTTAATAAACCGGTTATTTTCGTTTGTTTCGTTTCGTTTATCGAAAATAAACGAAACGGTTTCTTTTTCAAGCGAAACAAAACGAAACGGTTTTAGAAATTAACGAACCGTAACGAAACGGTTTTTAAAATAAACAAACCGAAAGGAAACAAAAAATTCGATTATTTTCGTTTATGCGTAAAACCTGAGAAATGAAATTCTATTTAGGGCCAGATGCATAAATAATAGTTCACTCTTTACTTTGTTTGTTATTTATTTGTTACGTGATTTGAAGCTAACATTTAGCATTAAATACTATTTGACTTATGATCTATAAAATAACACATTTTCAAATATGGTGGATTAATTAATTTGATGCATCAATTAAACTAAAGCCTACACCTAGAGCACTAAAATGTGCATCTGCCTTAAAACATGACTTCATAATAAGAACCCTATTGTTTGAGCTGAAATAAAGAAAGCACTGGTTTACAAACTTGTAATTGTACCCTAAATACTCTAAATATGCCCTAAATACCCCAACTGTACCCAAAATACACTAACTATCCCCTAAGCACCCTAACTGTGCCCTAAATACTTCAACTGTACACTACATACACTAACTATCCCCTAAATACCCTAACTACACCATAAGTAACCTAACTGTACCCAAAATACCCTAACTGTACCCTAAATACCCTAGCTGTACCCTAAATACCCTAGCTGTACCCTAAATACCCTAACTGTACCCTAAAGTCCTTAGCTGTACGCTAAATAACTTTACTGTACTACTCTAAATTTTTTAAGTGAACCCAATGGTCAATAGTGTTTTCCAACTGTATGCCTAAAAATAATTTTACCTATGAATATGGAAATATAGATGAATGAATATGAATATAAATAGACGATATCTGAAAGGTGAATATTAGTCGAAATTATAATAATATTACATTTTATGAATAAGTATGCAATTTTCAGTTATAATTGAACATATTTTATTTAAAAATTTAATGCGTGTGCCTACCGGACAATTTTGTTAGTATGCTACTACTTTTACACCATGAGGCAGATCTATGTTTTGTTGAAAAGCTCGACGAGCAGCTCGATAAGGGTTCGGCTCGATAGCGGCTCGGCTCGATAGCTGCTCGGCTTAATAACCGCTCGGCTTGATATAGGCTTGCTAGGGGCTCGTTAATCAGCTCTATTTCAAGCAACCAATTTGTAGTATACAAAATTTTACAAAGTGGGTGCAGAATATTGATAGCTGAAAACTGCTATTAAAGAACGGCTGTCATTTAAGTGCACCTCATAATTAATCACTTTGCCTCAACAAAATAAATCACTTTGCCTCATATAAATGCATTTACCTCATGAATATTTATGTCGCCTCAAGTTTCAATCACTCAATACTGATAATATACCTTTGCCTCAAGTTTTAGTACAAAATGCTCATATTTAGTACAAAAACCTCAATTAAAAATGAACCTCAAAAAGTTGTACAAAATCCTCAACAAATAATCACTTTACCTCAACTTTATGTAAAACAAGAAACGTTATTTATTTACCAAATAAGAAATTATTGAAATGCTGTGTTAACAAAAAAAAATTTTCATAGTTTATATGATATAGATATTATGTATGAAGCATGAAATAGTAATAGTAGTATTTAAATGTACAATACGTTAGTAGATGTATACAAATATTAATGTTATAAATCAGTCATGTTATATATGTAATTTAAATCTGAGGTAATACATAACCATGATAATGTATTACAGTTACGAAAATTTGTATTGAATATGGATATCAGGTATGCCTAGGAGGCATGAAGTTTTAGTTTGTTATTCTAAAGAACTAACGCTGCTTTAGCATGGAAACATGTTGAATGTTTCCAATTATTGCCTGTGATAGTTACACAGTGAATTGACGTTATACAAGAAACGTAGTTATCGAAATTAGCCCATTTGCATTTTTTCGTCTGATTTATATATGTTGCTAGTTTCTTTTCAGTCAAAGGGAATCTTTTGGTTGCCGAGAAGTAATAGCAGCCTAGCAGGTATTATCCCCTAATGTTTTCACGAGTACGTTTCTTTGTTCTTGTACAAACTGATAATCTTTTGTCACTATTTTTAAATCATCTTGTGGTCCAAGTGCGAATTTCTTAGGATTTACAATATCAGGGTTTCTTTCTTCAGTCCACATTTTGGTGGTCTGAAGGTGGTCCATGGTCGTCCTAAAGTAATTAGTTTGCTATATATTCTACAAAAAACCCACATTTGCATGTATTACTATATTGCACATTTAAATACTACTATTAAGCAATGAGTTGGTAAAGCTAAATCAGCGTTAGTTCTTTAGTAACTGACTAACAATTAATGCTTCATACATAATATCTATATCATATAAACTATGAAAATTTTCTTTTTGTTAACACAGCATTTCAATAATTTCTTATTTGGTAAATAAATAACGTTTCTTGTTTTACATAAAGTTGAGGTAAAGTGATTATTTGTTGAGGATTTTGTACAACTTTTTGAGGTTCATTTTTAATTGAGGTTTTTGTAGTAAATATGAGCATTTTGTACTAAAACTTGAGGCAAAGGTATATTATCAGTATTGAGTGATTGAAACTTGAGGCGACATAAATATTCATGAGGTAAATGCATTTATATGAGGCAAAGTGATTTATTTTGTTGAGGCAAAGTGATTAATTATGAGGTCCATTTAAATACTTCCCTTAAAGAACCGACTATGAACTGTTGGTGCATTGATGCCACCAATTAATTCCCTTTGCGTTTATACCAATGTAACCGGTACCTATATGGTCTTACAATCATTAAACCTTACAATTGATAAACAATTATGACAACTAAACACTACTTAAATCACCGAATACCCTGTCAGGGTGTTGGTAAAAGGGTTGCGCAAGAAGTTCAAAGAAAGTTGTATTTAGTGAGTTAAATGTAAATGATATTATTTTCTGTTTCTTCCCTGACGCCTTCATCCAATTCGTCATCAACGATGAACATGTCATTATCGTCCTCTAAAATTTACCGGTTGAACGGCACGCCTAGTAGAAAGACGCAAATATCGAGACAGCAATCAAAGGACTCGTATATTTCTTACTTGTTATCAAGTTATTTACAATATCCTCTATTTCGGCCTCATTAAAATCTATAGGAGAATATAAAAATGTACAAGCAAGCAAAATTAATTTTCCGCAAGCAGTAGTTGACAATTAAAATATCCGATTTTTTATCAGAATAATTGCATTTTATCAGAATTGCAGATTTCAATATTATAACTATTAATTAACTGATTAAATGAACAGTACCAATTATATTTCACAGAATCTCCCTTTGCCAGAGTTTAAAAACGTTAATGACGGTGACAAACCACACAGTTTTTGGATTATTATCTTAAACCATGCACAAACTTCATTGGCTTCTCAGGCAGTTCATCTCGCGTGTATCAAATGCTTTGAATAATTGTCATCCCCAAATGTTAGTCATAATGTTAGTCATATTTTACAGTTTTATTATTGTGTTAAGTTGGAGCAATAGTCCGATAATTGTTTCGTTATTATTTGTTTTTTTTATATCAGATAGGCGTAATTATTGTTTTAGCCCAGTCTTTGTTAAGAGATTCATTTTTCCAAAATTCTTTGAAACAATAGTGATTGCATAAGCGTAAGGTAATTAAGGACGAAATCCAAATTTCGTTAGGCATGTTATCATTTTCTGGTGATTTTTTGGTGGACAGTAATTTAATGGCCAGCAATTTAAAGTTTTTGTGACAATATTTGTAGAACTATAATTGCTTTTCGTCTGAAACTACCTAAGGCAGCCCTGATAGGTTCAGGTTTTCTGGCGTATTCCAAATCCGAAAATTGATTTTAGAGTTAGGTAGTCCTTGTGGCTGCGTCCTTCTCTAGCTGCTGATGACTATGGTCATGACTATTTCATTTAGTTAAATTATGTACTTTGTTCTCGCCAATAAATTTGCCAAAAGAGGATAACCATACTACAGCAATCCAAAAGCTTATTAACCTACTTCATTAACCTACCAAACTTTTAAATTTTTTCAGAAATAAAGTAACATTATAACTCCTCCTGCATACCAATGATATTTATGCAGGTATCATATCACAGCTATTGAGAGGCTTGTGTAATGCTTGAAAATTCATGATTATGTTGCAGAATGGAGAAGAAGAACGAAATAATTGCAAATCTCAATTATCTGGCGAACAACATTAGTGACTTGAAAGCGATTCTTCGCCTGCTGATGCAAGAGGGTATTATTACCGGAAATGAAAGAGATGAAATAGTAAGTCACTTTTAAAATGAAAATGTTTAATGTAATTGATGCAATTGCAATTGCACTTATCAGTATAATACCAGGTGTCATATTACATATTATGTCCAATAAATCTCAGTGATATGATGATGGTTAAAAGTATTATGATCAAGTAATACAAGTGTTTACTAAAGAAGATGTATTTATACATGCTAGTAAACTTTAAATTAAATTATGGTACCTAATTATTAAAAGCATTAATAAGTTCACCTAAATAACAAGAAGCGTACTGTTAAGTGTAATAAAACAATATGCTGGAAATTTGGATTTATCGATTAATTAAAAAATAAGCTGTGAGAAATATTAACACCGAAAGTTCATTTGAATAAGGAATATCAGATGTCGTTTGCGCGACGTACGAATTGAAAGATAGATAAACTAACTACTCCAGAACGTAACTGTAGTGCATGGGGTGCAGCTCACGAGAAATTTCTGGTAAGGCAGGACACAACGACATCAGGCTGAAAAACTTGTATTCGTAGTGAATCTAGGAATCCGTTTAATGAAAACCTTTGATCTCTCGGCATTAACTAACTATAATTCCTGTCTCAGATGAGTTGGCAATGAGCTCGTTTATGTAGCCTGAGCCCTGGACACCTTTTCTATGGAAGGCTGTTCACCGTTTGTAGCAAAGCAGAAAACATGACAACAAATGCAACTTTTCACAGACAGCAATAAAGAAGGCAATAAAACAGTGATTTGATTTCTCTTTTTGGGTCACTTTACGGACTGTCGTGCACTACTTTGTACCTCTACGGCGCCCAAGTGGCATTTTTTGAGCTATTTATACATTTATAATATTGATTGATTGATTTTATTGTTTATACGGCCACAACCCACAATAATGATATTTCTACATAATAGAGAAAGAAAGAAAGGGAGAAATCAGAAAAAAAATTATTATTGTTAAAATTAGATATTTTTAAATTGCTTTATTCTTATTCTCCCAGGAGCCCAGGATCTTAATCTAAGGGTACGGGACAAAAATATATGAATTTGATTTAGTTCTTCTATACTTGGATTCAAAAATGTTTTGTGATAGTCGGTATGAAATAAATTGGTAACTTGAGGTATGAAATGTTAACGACACGGTTCAAGGATTTTACATGTTGCTATAAAATGGTACAGATTATCTTTCTCATCCAGATTACAGATTGGGCATCCTTCATGCAAATTAAATGCATATTTAAAACCCTTAACATTATTCTAAGAAAACACGTATTGCTTAACCTGACTTGGCTTAGCATGCGGATCTTATAAAGCGAAACATTATAATTCAGATAGTTAGCTCGACCAGGGGGCGTAAGATTTTGGTAGATAAGTAGATGGCTTGATTCATCAATTTTTGTTTTGTCTTCCATGAAAGCCACATCCCTCATTTTGGTGATAATATCATTAAAATTTTCTGCGAGAACTCCCACGCATTGCGCATTCCATACATTTTCGAATCCTAATTTGCATAGGTATTTTTTCAAGAAGGAGGCCCAGTTGTATTTTTCATGGTTTTGATTAGAATTCAGCATTGAGAGTGTCTTGTTGTATACCGATTTTGTAAATCTGTTTTCTTCTATTGATAGTAATTTTTGACTCCAGAACGCCAGGGTCCCTTTTAATATTTCTACATGCTGATATCGCCCCGACTCCGTCCTTATAACGTAATGTGGCGTTGATAGTGGTAGTTGTAGGATAGTTTTTGTAAAACGTCATTGAACTTTTTTTGGTTCCATTATGTGTTGTGAACTTCAGAACTATAGAGTGCAGTGCTAATTAATAGTGTCTAATAATTTCATTTTGGCATCCCAGTTTTACTACGCAGCATTACTGACAATAGTGCACCCTGTTTTGCAAAAACCTTTTTTTGCAAAGTTGTTACTCTTTTTGAGAAGCGACAAAATGAACTGAGAATAAAACGCAAGTATGTAAACTCTTTTACATTTTCCTGTCTTGTTTCATTGTAGTTAAATTTAAATTTTTATCCAGCTTGCCACCTCTGTTGAAAACCATAATTTTTGATTTGTCTGTGTTAACTACCAGGTCAAGTTTGGTGCAGTAATCGTGTAAAGTATTTAGCTTTTTCTGCAACTCGACTGGGTTATTTGCAAATATAGCTAGGTCATCACAAAACTCAAGTACATGTATTTCCTTAATGTGTCCAATATTGACTCCTCTAATATTGCTGTCTATGAAAATACTTGTCGTAAATGAATATATTAAAAAGCAGCGGACTGGCTGAAACATCTTGAGCCACACCTTGTGTTACTTGGATTGGTTTAGTATAGAGTTTGCATCGTCTGCTTCTTTCGTCTTGTGTTGGAGTTTGCAGTCTTATTTTCATGTTTAGGCCCTCTCAAGTGTCCCAACCATAATTTTTGATTTGTCTGTGTTAACTACCAGGTCAAGTTTGGTGCAGTAATCGTGTAAAGTATTTAGCTTTTTCTGCAACTCGACTGGGTTATTTGCAAATATAGCTAGGTCATCACAAAACTCAAGTACATGTATTTCCTTAATGTGTCCAATATTGACTCCTCTAATATTGCTGTCTATGAAAATACTTGTCGTAAATGAATATATTAAAAAGCAGCGGACTGGCTGAAACATCTTGAGCCACACCTTGTGTTACTTGGATTGGTTTAGTATAGAGTTTGCATCGTCTGCTTCTTTCGTCTTGTGTTGGAGTTTGCAGTCTTATTTTCATGTTTAGGCCCTCTCAGGTGTCCCAAAAAATACGCAAAGTTGGGCAACTAATTCTGAGCTCATTTAATCTCTGCCACAATTTAATGTAGTTAACAGAGTCAAATGCAGCGGCAAAATCGACATACGCGACATGTATTTTTTTTCTTTTTGACAAATTTTAGGTTTATAATTCCCGAGAGTGTAAATATTTGGTCAGTACACCCTATTTTCTTCCGAAAACCAGCCTGACATTTTTGAAGACCTTCGCCCGATTCAACATATTAGTTCAATCGCTTTGTTAAAATTTGAGTAAAGATTTTCAAGACTGTATTTAGTAGTGATATCGCGCGGTAATTGCGTGGAGCGTGATGACTGTTATGTCCGACCGAGCAGGTGGTGGCGTTTCTTCTTGAAGAGTTTTATTCAGAAGTTTTAAAATACCGTATTTACCGTATTAATGGCCCCTTCCGTAATAAGGGCCCCGGAGGGCCTTATTACGACGAAACATGAGTAAAAAGACTCACCAAACTATAAAACCCCCGTTCGAAATAAGAGCCCCTACCAAAACATATACGTTGAGTATAGCAGCATGTGTTCTTAGAATAAGTACACATATACCTATATGCGACAGATTAGGCAAATGGTAAGTATACTTACGAGTAGGATAATGGTTATCATAGGGGAATTGTGTGCACTGCACACATATTTAGTTCGTTGACAATGGCTAAAGAAGAAAGACGAGCGTGGCTTACTCCATATTTCTTACTTGTACAATTGATTTTGACTGTTGAATAAATTCGTTGAAACAATAAAAGCCCTCGCCGTTATAAGGGCCCCATGGGGCTTTCAATACGAACTTTACATGCAAAAAAATCAACTTGAAACAATAATAGCGGGGAGCATTAATACGGTATATACGGTATATGATTTTTAATTTACAGGCAGATTTTTGAGGAATACGTTAGTGATGTTATCAGTACCAGGCGACTTTTTGTTTATCGTTTTGTTTAAAATGGGGCAAAACTCATTTAAACTGATTTCTTTAGCAAACTCTTTTCTGAAGGCGTCTTGATATTCTGTTTTGTCTTTGCATGCAGGAGGCATAATCTAAGACTTTTCCCCAATTTTCGACATTAACATCCGCTTTTTGATTTGGATTATTTCTAAATTTTACAATTGTACTCCAACATTCTTTACTTTTTCGTGGATCAGATAGATTATTTTGAATTTCGTCGTAATAATTACTCTCCTTTTCTCGTAATGTTTTTTTAAGTTCCTCGTTTAGCCTGATGTATAGATTGAGGTCAGCTGGTTGAAACCCTTTTGATTTACATTTTCGTAGTTGTCGTCTAAAATTACTTTTTCCTTTTCTGCATTGACCATCAATCCAAGGTTTGCATCTATGAGTTGGATTTGCAGGAGCTTGCTTCAGCATGTTGGACTTTTTAACAGCGGATGTTATGGAATTGACAATATATTGATACATTTCTGCAGAGGCTAACTCATTCGCTTCATCGGGGTCTCATATGCGCTCGGTGAAAATTTCTAGATTTGCTGGATCCCATACAAGCTTGGGCAAGACTTCATTATTGATATTAGTATTTATTTGCGTGGTTGCATTGTTTAATAAACATAAAGAAATTTCCACTAGCCTGTGATCTGATCCAAACTGTTCTCCAATCTCCAAGTTAAGTAGTGTGCAGTTACCTACTGTACATGCAGTCTTTGTGTCATTATCCTCCACATTTTACATCTTCCTACATGATTATCTCTTTCACTCCTTATATGTGCAGCCTCTCACCTCACCCACCTGCTCTACCTTACAATCCTTTCAGTTGTCCTTTCTGATCTCCTTTTAAGGATCATTCCCTTTCTATTAATTTGGTATATAAATGAATCCACTGCGGAGAGAAGGAGACTGACAGACTAATAGACTAATAGTCATATACAGAGATGTGAACTCTGTTGGTGAGGAGCGCCTTGCACTGCCTTTGCCTCATTCAGTTCCTATCCTCCAAAGTTATAGGATGGAACTCTTTGTATTATTCTTTCAAGTAATACAGATTGAAACTCTAAAACTAAATAATAGTCTTTCAATTTATTGTACTAGTAACAGGGCTAGACCTAGTACAGTAGTGAGGATAGAGCACTGTAGTTTACCTAAACGAGGTCAATTACGCTGCTGCCTTTGCTTGTTAAGTTTGTAAACTCCGCTGGATTATCTCCGTAAGTTCTTCCATTGACAAGGACTAAAGACCGTTTTCCATAGTTTGGTTCCCAGTCGCTTTCGAAGAATCCAGTGTTGCCCACTCGTGAATAAAGTCCCAAGATATTACAAGTGGGATGTCTGAATAATTTTCGTTGATATGCTGCAATAGATTGTCTAAAAGTTCCATTTGTGGTTCGAATTGTTTTGCCTTGTTAGTGTATACAGTACCGTAAATCAGCAGTGAGTTGTCATCCATTGAACGAAATCTATCAAACATCCACAGAAAGTCAATTTCGATTGTTTCAATAAGTTCGTATTTTAGAGTTTTGTAATAAACTGAAATTCCACCACTAGATCTGCCCTTGGATTTACTTAAAAAAATACTCTGGTAATTTTCGAGGCGAGACGGGAGGGGTTTCGGGCATCCGTCACACCAAGTCTCTAATAGTGAGTAAATATTGCATTTTGAAAAGATAATTTTTTCGTTTGGCTCTAAATGCCAGAAGTTTTTCATACCGTTGACATTCCAAGTAATAATATTTTTATAATTTTAATAATTTGGGAAGAGAATTATAAGTATATGGAAAAAGAATTTTATATATTTGGGAAACGAATTTAGAAATTTCGCAACGCTGTTTTTCAAATAAAACTTTTAATGCTGTCCCACTAACAAAGTAGCAGAAGCAAATTTGTGTAAAGAGCAACCCCTTTTCATGACTTAGTGGTGTATAATTTTTAATGTATTATTTGTTTCCCTATTTTATAAAATAATTATATCTTATAAGGATATACCATTCACGAAAAGATGGCATTTTTGGAAAATGTATTTGTGCCTATTTCCTCCTCTTCCTCCTCCTCTCTCCTCCTCCTCACTACTCCTCCTCCCCCCTCCTTACTCCTCCTCACTCCAACTCCTCCCTCCTTCTCCCACCTCCTCCTCCAAACCCTCTGCCACCGCTTTATTTTAATTTTATGCATTATATTTATTTATTTTAATTTATTTTAATTTTATGCATTATATTTATTTATTTTAATTTATTTTAATTTTATGCATTATATTTATTTATTTTAATTTATTTTAATTTTATGCATTATATTTATTTATTTAAATTTATTTTAATTTTATGCATTATATTTATTTATTTAAATTTATTTTCCTACCCTAAATGCCTGGCTTATTTTACATTAATTACTTCCTCACTATTTCCCACTGTAACAAAACAAGTAGTGTCTTAGTTTTCAATTTGGAAAATCTGAGATAGTAATAACCTTCGAATATTAACAATTGTTGAAAATTAAAGACTTTAATAATCATTTGGTTTTCAGCATTTTGTATTAAAAGGTAACCCTTTTAATGATGAAATACGTCTGCAGAAATCTTAATTTTTGAATCATTTGACCGGGTATTTTTTTAAATTATTGAAGTAATGGCCTTTCAAAGCAATTTTGAAATGAAACGCTCCAGTTTTACGTACAAAAAGCAAATATAAAATTATGAATTATGATATGAAATTCCTCAGAATATCAAAATTATACAAAATTTAGATGACTACCGAGGCGCGAAAGAATAGAAAATGCAATTCCTACCACCCGGGTCAAATCTGTTACATAAGCTTTTTCGGTGCGTAATTACAAAAGCTGTGGTTTCTGCTGACGGATTCCTTCATTTTAGAAATTAGCATAGGTAGGTTACCTTGGGCCTTGCCTTAATTATCTCAAATTTGCGATAACCATCCATGCGAAGGGGTTTACCTTGTTAGTCGTATTCTATTCTCTTTCAGCGGTGGGTTTGCGAGGCTTGTTGGTACGGTGGAGGCTAGTTTGTTTTTATTAATTTTTTAGAAGTTGGCCATGGTTATTACAACAGTTTAAAAGAGCATTCGCGAAATAAGAGACTTTTGTGCTGAACCAGTCTAAGTCTGCCAGTCCCAGCTCAGTCTGGGCTGATGACGCGTACTTATGACCCGTCTTTTGAAAAAATTCAAATAAATTCAAAAATTTTTGAATAAAGCGAAACTTTTTTTCAATTTGAAATAAATTTTAAAGTTCTTGAATAATTTGAAATAAATTGAAACTTTTTTTAACAATTAAGAATAAACTAACATTTTTATTATTAATTTACAAAAAATTAAAGCTTTTTTAAACAATTTAGAAATAAATTTAAACTTTTTTGAGTAATTTGAAATAAATAATTTTTTAAATAATTTGAAATAAATTAAAGCTTTGGTGAATAATTTGAAATAAATTGAAACATTTTTGAATAAATTAAAATTGAAACTTTCTTTTATCATGTAAAATATTAAAGTTGGTTTACTTCGTATTGTTTTCTTAGTTGGCGGAGAAAACTGAGACCTGCAAATGTGAAGGACTACTTTTACTAATTATACGAAAAGATTATGAAACAGTTCGAGATAGATTTCTTACTATACTAAAAGTGACTGGAAATAAGCACTGTATCGACAAGATAAATGGAATTGAGCCAAAACAAAAAAGCGAAACTTTGTATCCAACTTTGCCTACAAAATATTGTGCAGAGAATGATGAAAATTGGAAACTAGTAAATTCGTTCATCAAAAGAAACAATTATGTAGAAGAAATGAGGATAAAATTAAAACCCTCAACAGATAAGAAAGTTATTCCTGGTAAAATTGTTATCACAGGCCTTGGAGGAATTGGCAAATCAACTTTGGCTGTGCATTTTGCAACAAAAAATGAAGAGTATTACAATCACATCATTTGGATTGATTGTAGAACTCCAATTGAGAGCTTTCATAATTTGTTAAATCAGCTTAAGTACTTCAAAAAGCGCACTCAAGAGAAATATCTCTCTCCTGAGAATAAAGCAGAAGAAATTTACAAAGCATTGGCAGATTTAAAATGTCTTTGGATATTTGACGATGTGGACAGCTACGAAGCAATTAGACAACTTCTACCACTTAGCAAGAGATTTCCAAATTTTCATACAATTATCACATCAAGAAATTGTCGTAAATGGGGCAGTCCAACCGGAAAAGGACAAATAGCTCAAATTGAACCAAAATGTTTCACTGAGGAGGAAGCCTTTCAATTCTTTCAGATTTCACTTAGGACTGACAAAAAACACAATAATTTTCATCTCCGCGAGCTATCAAAGCTGTTAGGTGGCCTTCCTTTAGCATTTCATATAGCCTCCGCTTGCATAAGTGAAAGTTCTGATAGTGTACCTGAGTACATTGCAAAATTGCGCTCTGAAGCTACAAACATTTTGCAAGAACATCATGATGATTACCCAAAATCAATACAAGACACAATCAGTCTTTCATTAGCACAGCTAAAAGAAAAATTTCCAGACTTCAGCAATTTATTCACTGAGCTAATGAAAGTCTTTGGATTTCTTTCATCAAGTCAAGTAAAACTACGATTCTTGGAATCCATTTTTAAAAACGACAAAAATTTAAACGCATCATTAGATATCCTTGCAAGGTATTCACTGGTCAATGAACGCGGCATATATTGGGATGTACACAAATTAGTTCAAAATGTCATGCAATGCAATTTCATAGACACAGATCGAAAAGTTCTGAAAAAAATTCTGAATTGCGAAGGTTTCCTGGAAAGCAAGTTAATTCCTTATAGCTGGTTTGCTAAAAGGTATCCTGAGGAAATTTCAACATATGCTGCTATTTTAAAAGCCCTTCTTAGGGATGTTGAGTTGTCTGATCTCGTAAATGAACGAAGGTTTGAAGATGCAGTAGTCCTGGCCAAGGAAAATTATCATTTTTATTTAAGAAAAACAAATGAATACAACCTTGGAGTTTGTTTGTTTAAAAATGAACAAATGGACTTTTCTGGTGACAAGTTTGAAAGACTCCTCAACAATTTGGTTACTGAAAAAGATGCAAATGCAGCAGATGTTCATCTAGAAATAATAAACGCGTCTGATACGCTAAATAAATACGAATGTGCACTATGGCTTCATTACATGAGGGAAAACCGAATTACAACTTCACCAAATGCTAGTTTGGATTTGACACTTTCTAAATTCACTGCGCTACAAACAATAAAAATTATCGGCAACTATATTCCGGTAGATGTAGCTCTTCTCAAAAATATACAAAACATACGATTACAAAACGCGTACATCATTTACACAGGCGAAGATTTAACTCCGAAATCCCATATTCAATCTTTGCTACTTTATGGGTGCTCGTTTGTCAATGCAAACGGTGAAAGCATAAGTGACGTAGCATTATCCAAATTTCCATTTCAAATGAAGCAGTTGGATATTATTGGATTAAACTCTTTGTTGCCAATCCACATTGATTTATCAGTACTACCAATTTCAATAGAAAGGACTGAAATACAAGATACAGTTATTGCTGCTTCCAATGACTGTGGAAGCCATGATTCCTCAATGTCTTCCATTTCTCTTAAAGATATTCAAAACCCATTTGGTGTTTCAAAATTTCTGTCAAATTACCCCAAAATTAATAATGTTGAATTACATGGCCACAACATACAGCTGAGCTACATTCCTCAATCTGTTCAACATATGACATTGCGAAACATTGTGTGCATAAATGAAAATGCGAATTCTCAGCAAATTCCCACCAACTTACGGTCCCTCAAAATCTTGGACAACAACACAATATCTGAATTAGAAAAACTCGGAACTTCAATTACGACAGACGATTTGGTGGTCGAGTTCGCAAGCTCTCCAACTAAGCAACAACAAGAAAGTGTAATAAAATTGGTTGATAAATCTAAGCGAGCTTTCTTCAATGGATTTTGTATGGCTGCAGACGGACCTTTGCTGCAAAAGTACGGCATCTACGATACTTCTAAAAACTACTATAAGATTACTGATGGAAAACATGGGGAAGCAATAGAAGAGTATGAGTTTATTGACAACATCTCATCAATTGGGGTAAGTTCAGAAAAGCAAATAATATGTTTCGCAGTGAGTAATATGATTTAGCAGAAGACCAATGATGCCAAGAAAGCGATCCAATTTTATCATTTACTAGTATTTTGTAGTACGACAAGAAGTACTTGCAGTGATTACTGGCTAGCACTAAAGCATGATGAATTTTTGAACATTTTATTTTTGACAATAAAACCTTCAATATCTCTATTGTTATCCATTTGTCTTCTCTGCCGTGGATATTCTACAAAATGCGTACTTCTATTTAGTGGGAAATTGCACGGCTTTAAAGAAGAAAGATAAAAAGCTCTTTTATTTATTTAGCATTTTTAAGTTTTGATTTCAAAAGACGTATGATGATAAGATTAAAAAATGCTTGATAGAAAGAAATACTATCCAGTGGCACACAAATGAAGACATCCCCTAATACGGCTGTGGGTACAAGACCTTGAATATTAAATGACCTAAAAATTTTGCTATTTGCCTTTCTGTTTTTAACCTGTGTAATTGTTCAAAATAGGGATGACTTTCATAAAGTGGCCAGTGTTGCGAAGACTTAATTAAAGGAAGAAAATATAAATAATAAAATCAATTTATATTTTTAACGTTTAGTGCACTAAATATGCTATACTTATTATTCTTTAGTGATTCATCTCAATGAATAAACTCAAATACTTATGAAATAAATTTGGGTCCCTTGAAGGTATTGGTGGTCCTTTACTGAACCATCTCTATCACGGTTAACTATGTACTCTAATCCCAACTCACAAATACTACTAAATAATAAGTTTCAGGTCATACACAATATAATTTAGGTATTTATTCATTTTTCATTGATGACAATGTTTTTCATATTACTAGCAAAATCGGCCAATTACTGTGGGAGAGAACAATAACCATACCCAAAAACGTACTTTAAGAAAAACCAAGAAACCACCAGTGCATCACTTTGACGGAAAATCATCATGTGAGAACTTCGTGGGAAGAGTATGCGAGATGGAAAAAATTAAAAAGTTTAACGAAGAATGTGTCCAAAAGAAAATTTTGGGCTGCATGGCAATAACTGGAAATGAGGGAATAGGAAAGACTCAGTTGACAAAGCGTTATGCAAACTTCCATAATAAGGATGCTAAAATGTGGATTGACTGCACCGATGATGACAAAATGGAATTGAGTTTCCGGAAGGAAGCAAAAAAGTTGAATATATCAACGAAAGGTAGTGATGGAAAAGATAAACCTCTGGATATTCTAATGGCAGACTGCTATAAAAAGATTGATAGCAAAAAGTACCTGGTAGTCTTGGACAATACAAACACTCATGGAAATAAGACTTTGAAATTGTTCGCAGATCAAGCATCTAAACAACTTGATTATGTGCATAAGCCCTTCGTAATTACAACTTCAAGAGAATATTCAGAGGAGTTCTACTCAGGTATTTCCCATTTGAATTTAACACTAGATGGCCTTTCAAAGGACGATGCTCTTGAACTTTTTTGCAACTATCTGAATGAGGATTTCAATGATATGGACGAAAAATGTCAGGAAATAATAAACGTTTTGTTTGAAATTAAAACATACCCACCACAATCTATTTACCACGCTGCGAACAACATAATTGATAATACCGAAATTTGTGGTTCGCCGCTTGCTGATGAATTGTTTAACTTCCTACTTGAAATCAAAAACGAAGTATATTGCACATTGGAAACCAATAGTGACTTTGGACAAGACCCCGTATTAATGATGAACATCATTGCGTTTTTAACTGAAGGCAAAATTTCAATGGATTTTCCAATACAAATTTATAAACAAATAAAAAATACGAACTCAAGCTCATCTCAATTATTTCAACCTCTGATTGCCTGCTCTATGATTAAAGAAATTCCTGAACATGAAATTTGCGTTAACAGTAAGTTGCAAGAAGCTATTCGAAAAGATTTAGAAAATCAAGGTAAGCTTAATGATACACTTGATACATTAGCCACCGCTGTAGGTAACATAATGGCTGCTGACATCGATTTAGAAGACATGGCTTACGTTAAAATGATTTGGCAGCATCTAATCTACTCAACAGAATTGGTAACAAAATATGAATCCTGGCCAAAAGAGCTATTCAACTTCATTCAAAAGTCAATTGGAGATAAAGAGGCATTTCAATTTTGTTGTGATTCTGAAAAGGCTTTGTGTTCATTAAATCATGAAAATTCAATTATCCTGGATTTAAAGCGCTGCAAGGGAATAAGTCTTACAGCATTAGGTGACTACGACGATTCTCTTAATGTGTTGAACGAAGTTTGTGAAACCGAAAAATCTAAAAAAGCGGATTTCTTGGAAACATTAGAAGCAATTGCATTTGGTCACCTAAAATTGAAGAACTATGACAAGGCAATGGAATTGTTTCAGAGTGTTTTAGATGGGATAAAAAAACGAAAAAAATGGAAACCGGCAGACATGCTTCGATTAAATCACCGAATTGCGCTTACCCTTATAGGCAAAGAAAAGTACCACGAAGCTTTGGCGTCGCTTAAAAAAGTGAAGCATTCCCAAGAATATATTTCGGGTTCTGAACATCCAGCTGTTTTAGAAACTGAACACGCTATTGCAACCATTTTGCTTAAGCGGAGGCTATATCAAGAAGCTCTTAACATGTTTTCGGACATTTTGGATACATGGGAACGTTTACCAAATCCGCATGGTCCAAG
Source organism: Yoshiicerus persimilis (assembly GCA_020352615.2). Classification (NCBI taxonomy): domain Eukaryota; kingdom Metazoa; phylum Arthropoda; class Collembola; order Entomobryomorpha; family Tomoceridae; genus Yoshiicerus; species Yoshiicerus persimilis. The sequence continues at coordinate 103,402,050 of CM036940.2, forward strand.
CATTTGCATGACTAAATATAGCATAGCTTTAACTTACCACAGCATGAATAAGAATGAAGAAGCTTTTCGGATTGCAAAAGATGTGTTAAATGATAGAGTGGAAATTATTGGAACAGGGCACCCAGATACTATTGCTTCTAAAGGGTTGGTTGAAGAAATTGAAAGGCAGCTACACAAGTGTTAATTGACCACGGAATTTTACTTCCTTTGACATTGCAACTCTAATATAAATATATTAGTTAACCATAGCGACTCTTGCTGACAGAGAGACAATTTTAACACCGTATGAAGGTTAAAAGAAAAAGCATTAGCTATTTATTAGTTTCTGAGCTTTTGACATTGAGAAAATGTCGTCATCAGAGAATAAACAAAAATCAAATGTAACCTGACAGGTACATTCACAACTTTGTATTAAATTAGGGAATAGTAGATATATTTATCAGTAATGTGTACCTAATTAAAAATTTACTATTTTCAATTCTGTAAATCGAGTTTAGGAGAACGGACCAAACTAGATTCATTTTAGTTACTAATTATATAGTATATAGTATACAGTATAGTGCATAGTAATATTATCAAAGGCTGGAAAAACCTAAAATTTCTATTGGTAATAGTATTAAATTAGAATGAAATAAGAGGAAAAGTTATGTAAAAAATGCAAAGTAGTTCTTGCAATCAAGTATAAAGTCTCTATATACTCGTCGTATGCCTATCATTACCATTGTCAAGGATTCGTTCACAGAGCATTTAAAAAAATCTTATTTCCCGAATTTTTATTTTTGGGGACCACTATGAGAACGGGAATTTCTATTGTGTTAGCTACCCCTTTGCAATGAAAATGATAGAAAGAGTATACAATATATTCAACTAATCAAATTACTACTACATTGGGTGTCTTTGGATTTGATGTGGAGGAAAATAAACCACTAAGTATTATGCCTATAAGTTTTTTAATTATTTACGCAAAAGCATACATGGCAGCAAATTTTATAAAATATTTTCCCATAGGCTACATTACTCGTAACAAATATATTATTGCACTTTACATACAAATGCAAACAAATAAGTATTGAAATACACGAATATAATGTCAAACTCACAAATATTGTATGAAACGCACAAAATGAGGAGTTGAATTGCAAATAGAAATATTGAATTGTACATATAAATATTGAATTGCACATATAAATATTGAATTGCACATATAAATATTGAATTGCATATATAAATATTGAATTGTACATATAAATATTGAATTGCACATATAAATATTGAATTGCACATATAAATATTGAATTGTACATATAAATATTGAATTGCAAATAGAAATATTGAATTGTACATATAAATATTGAATTGTACATATAAATATTGAATTGCACATATAAATATTGAATTGCACATATAAATATTGAATTGCATATATAAATATTGAATTGTACATATAAATATTGAATTGCACATATAAATATTGAATTGCACATATAAATATTGAATTGTACATATAAATATTGAATTGCACATATAAATATTGAAAGGTACATATAAATATTGAATTGCACATATAAATATTGAATTGTACATATAAATATTGAATTGCACATATAAATATTGAATTGCACATATATATATTGAATTGCACATATAAATATTGAATTGCATATATAAATATTGAATTGTACATATAAATATTGAATTGCACATATAAATATTGAATTGCACATATAAATATTGAATTGCACATATATATATTGAATTGCACATATAAATATTGAATTGCACATATATATATTGAATTGCACATATAAATATTGAATTGTACATATAATTGTACATATAAATGTTGAATTGTACATAGAAATATTGAATTGCACATATAAATATTGAACTGCACATATAAATATTGAATTGTACATATAAATACTGAATTGCACATATAAGCATTGAATTGCACTTTAAAATTATGAAATACACATCGATTAAATTATGACATCTACATAAAAATTATGAAAATGACACAAATATTGAATTCCACAAAGAAATTGGGAGCCACTACTACCTATGATTTAGGTCGAAAATACTACTCACCTCGCCTTTCATTTTGGAGTGAGAGATGACAGGCAAGGCCACGTTTACTTGAGAGTTGAGAGGAGTGAAATAGATGAAATGATTTGAAGAAGGAGAGGTGGTGTTTTGAAAAAAAGAGGTGAGAGGTCAAAATTACTGCTCATCTTTTTTATAAAGAAGTGAGAAGCTCTCAATTGGAGTGAGAGGTGAGCTGTGAGGTTTTGAAAAGCAGATGTGAGCATGAGGTATGATGTTTTGTAAGAAGGAGAAGCGAGTGTTGAAGAAGACTGCAAAGAACTTCCAAGAAAATTCTCATCATTCTCATTTACCAACCAAACTAATGACCTTTCAAAGGCATATTTATATTGAGAATGGCATGGTATGGTATGGTTTTATTGACAATTTAAAGTTAACCGTTACATTTAAAACACGTTATCTTCCACAATTGTCATTCTGATTCTATATTAAATGAAAATATGGCTTTAGTATTCAAATATGTTAAAATATGTTTATTATGATAAAAAGGCACATTTCCAGCAACATACGTTAATCAAACAAAATCAGTAACCTACATGAACTAGTCTAGACATATGTAATAATAATAATATTATGTGACCGGTGGGAAACGTATTACTAAAAGTCATTAATGAATATCCTAATAAATGATGAAGCATGATTGCACGCTGTTATGAGATTTTGTTTATTAGGTGTTGAAGTATAATTAATACATGCTTACATAAACTTTTTTGAATTACTTTTGGGAGAGTGAAGGTTTTTATTAATCCGAAGTATAATTAATAAGGATCTGGCTTAGTATAGTTGTGCATATTAATATACTACATTTAGCAATTTCTTTCAAAAATTAAAGTACTGATAGATATTATGTATTTATTTTTGTGTATTTCACTCTGTATTTCTACTCAACAATTTTTTAAAATTATATGAAATTGGCTTGCGAAAAGATATTTTGAATTGCCTCAATTTATTTAGCTTATAAATTCTTTAGGATATTTCAGTTCGTTTTCCGATAATTGTAATACCATGAATTACCCAAATAGTATTTACGTGCATATGTATCGACAACCAAGATTAGTTGTATATTGAGTGAAACCTTCTCCGGAGCGCGAAATAGTTAGTCCTACCCTGTACTGGTTGCTTGATGCAGGGGAAACTGTAAATAATTGAGGGAGACCTTCTCCGTTCGAACGATAACAGTTATTTTCTTGGGCAAGAGTATAGTCAGTCCATATGTACGCTGGAATAAAAATGTAATTCACATTACAATATCTATATTTAATATTGTATATATTATTTATATATTTTATTTATTTATTGTTATACTTTTTTCTTATATTTTTATTTTTATATTCATTTTTTAAACCTCAGAGGCAAACCAACTATAAACACAATAATTTGGAGAAATAATTATACCAATTAGAGTTTATAGCAACTTATTTACCATTGTCAATACATTATTGTGAGACCCTACATACCATAACAGTGTCTGAAATCCAATATGTTTTTCCTTCAAATTTCCCCAATTCCGTGAGAGCCAAAGGTCCAACTTGTAGAGTCCTTCCTTCATTCTCTCCTTCAATTCAGTGGAAAATACAAAACTAAAATAGAATTATACTAAATATTACATAATAATGATTTTGCCAAATGAAGTAGTTTGCATTATATTTTGCAATACGAAAACAAAATGTTAATAAAGCGGACTAATAATAATAATAACGAACGTCCGACAAAATAATAACTTTACAATACATTTTTTCGAAAAAAATTGAGAAATTCATAATAGTGTTAATTGATAATTATTTATTATTACTTAATTGAGTTATTTGCCAAAGTTTATATTAAATTGCATAATTTTATTTAGAATATAATGCAAGATTTAAACTTTTTTAATTTTTAGCACACCTGTACGGTTTATACAAAAACTGAGAAAATAAAATTTTTTAAACCAGAAATGAGAATTCTTACTTTGAGATCCTACATGCACAGTCCCATTAGTGGGTGATCCTAATACTAAAAGTTGGTATGGGATTGAAATCACAAGAAGGCAGGCGATGAAATATTTTTGAGACATGGTGATTTTTTTCTGTCGATTTTTTGTGGTGCACTTGCAAGCTATTACGAAGTATTTACTGGCCATGTAGACCTGAAGTCGCGATATTTAAATTAAAAGTGTTATCTCATTCGATTTCATACTATATTCTCTATGGTTTCGTTGACTGTACATTATCTTGATTAAAAATTGTGTAGCTATTGAGGAGTCAGATAAAAGCAAAATACAGAGAGGACCAGTATAAACTATTTATAGGTTTAATTATGTATACGTAGGAATATTAGTATTTAAATAATAAATTAAATGTAATTAAATGAGCAAATGAACATTACATTAACAGATTGCAGTATTTAGAAGGTTGGGCCTTGTTGAAAATGTTTTGATAACTTTGGACCAAGGTGTATGCTTCCGTAATTGACTTTAATATGTTCAAGATAACTCTTGCTTTATTTACTTTAATTGTATGACCATTATTATCCACATTATAAGCCTCAATGACATATCAGTGTTCTTTAATGATCAGTCATTGAAAACAAACTTGATTGATTACAATTTCACATTAAATTAATTAATTCCAACAAGTGCGCGTTTTCAATGGAAAATGATTATTGAATTCCGAAATGATAACGTGGACAGAAATAAGTTGTATTAATATATACATACCATGATATTTCCTTATACGCAATGTGCTAACAAAGATTTAAAGAAAGCCGATGCTCTTGAGAGTAAATTGTCATATTCTGTTGTCATAATTTTTGTATTACAGGTTTATAAAGTTTTATAAAATATGTTATATATATTATATATCATAAATGATCACATGAAAATGTATGAATCGGAAAAACAGTTTACCATTATATACAAAAATGCAGGAGAATACAGGTTGTAGTACAGGTTGCTCAATTACAACAACGAAAAAAGATTGTCAAGTATGCAGATGCTAAATATATTTTCGTATCTCAGTGTAGAAATAAATTGAAGGGAAAAGAAATATTTTTATTCTGGGAAAAATAACTATTTTCAGGGAACATAAAATTAGCCATACGAAAATATTTAGTTGTGTTATGAGAATGGGAAAATGCTCTCTTGTGCTGTGATGTGATTATAAGAAAATGCTGGGTTGTGCTTTGCAGACAAGGAAATACTCAGTTGCCTTTTGCGGTTTAGACACTTTGTTACATATATATTAATTTATATTATGAAAACATATACTATGCAAACTGTTGTTTGATTTTCCAATTCTCAAAGGGAAGCAGTGAAAGATTTTACATTGGGTGTTTGTATTATTAAATCAGTATAGTTAACTGAATATTCAAAAATTTATCAGTTCAACCTATTTATTTAAGGAAATAGGAAATTATGCTTTATTACTTAGCACTGCAAGCATACTTATTAATCTCAAAAATACTCCCTTCCTCTAATTTTAAGGTGTATCCTAGCTCCTTAAAAAGTCTTTACGTTCGACACGTTGGACAAAAATATTTGGAATCACTCAGTATGCAAAGCACAGTACAATTATATAATACTTTGAAACAGTACTACTGAAAATAACACCATTAAATACTAAGTAATTCCAAAAGTACTCCCTTCTTCCAAGTAGACGGTGTAACTTCCTTAAAATGTCTTCCTAATTGACGATCGGCAAGAATATTTGAAGTCATTCAGTACGAAAAACACAGGAAACGTATAGAATACTTCGAAACAGTACCACAGAAGCAAACAAAACAACAACATTAAATACTAAGTAATCTCGAAAATACTCCCTTCTTCCACGTACAAGGTGTAGCCTCCTTAAAACGTTCATGCATTCACTCATAAAGAATAAAATTCATTCAGTTTGCAAAATAGAAAACACCTATTCAATACTTTAAAAAAGTACAGAAGAAAACTTGAAAAGTTTGAGATTATTACAACAATTATCCTACTTCGGCAGCATATTGACAAATACACGAGCTTCAATCTTGGAATCTCCATCTGAAAATTTACAAAATAAAAGGAATACGAAAAGGATGAGGTTCAAAATGTCACTATTTACGTTTTCTTCCTTTGGAATTGTTTTGTTGGCCGAAATAGCTAACCTAGCCTTGACCACTGGCTCAACTACTGAAAATTGTAATTTACGGAAAAATTCGCCAGTTGACGAACGGGATATAAATTGCAATTTTCCAAAATGGCTAACTAATTATAAATGGAGTACATTAGATCGTAATCTCTCACTGGAAATAGATCCCAAGAACTCAACGATGTACATTGTGGAACAGAGCAAACGAAATAAGTCATCCGGTCATAATTCTGATGGGGGAAGAATTTTAGTTACCTCATCCTTGTTCATAGGAGGAACTCGAATTGATTGTCAGCAGAGCGTTGGCATTTTTCCGAATAATGAAACTTTTCTGGCACACTATACTGTAGGATGTGTAACTGAAATTATTTGTATGCGTTTTTACAAACGGGGTAATCACGTGGTTGAACTTCAAATGCGTCTTAACTCAGATTTTGAATGTACAAACTCATCCACATTAGATTCAACCGAATCCTTCTTGACTTTACTTAGTTCTGTGGTCGAGTCTTATAAATGTCCCAAAATTGGAAAATACAACGTATTTGGAACATTTCAAGATAGCCGGGATATTCCTGGCAATTGCGGTACTTCCGTCAAAGAAAAATTTCATTCTCTTGTTGTCGGATGTAAAGACAAAACAAAGATGTACTTTCATTTCAATTGCACAACTAAAGAACATATTATTTCTTACAAGTGTCATGAAACTTTTGAGGATAATGGGACGTGGTATCTTATTGCGGAGAATTCAGCAACACGCGATTGTTTCATTATCAACGGCAAAGAGACTGGTTATGGGTTTCAAGTTTCAAGAAGCAGTGGATACTGTCAAAGAAATCCAGAGAGATCAAGTGTAAAAGGCATTTGGAATTTTAATGTCACTACAGATGGAGAGTGTTCTAAGGCGGTGTCCAATTTACATCTACCAACAACTACTATTGACAGAATAGTATTTTTAATTATTATATTGCGATATTAATAGTAAAAATATCATCGTCTGGTATTGGGTCGACGGAGTGAAATTTTTCACTCATTTTAATGTTTTGCAAATGTAACATTAAAATGTAACATGACAGGTTTTATGGAATTTATCGTCCTATATAAAATTTGGTTAGAAAGCTTTACTGTAAATTCCATTAGTACATTTGTCATGATAATGGTAGTAAAATGAATAGGATTTTCAAAATAATATATAGTCGATTAAAATATGCAAAAAACGTTAATTATTTAGAAATATTGTTTTTAAGACTTGCTGTAGTCAATAGGACGGGCACTTTTAATGGAATATTTTGTATTTAGAAATATTTATACTAATTTTACGAAGGCAAATAATATATCACTTGGATGCAATAATAACAAGAGTGTAAAAGTAATAATTAAGTCGAATAATAAATTCTAAGTGTACATAAAAAAGAACGTTACTTCTACATTCAACTGTAGCAATAATAAAAAAAGGAAGTGCAATAAACTGCATACAATAAACATTTGTATAATAGTACAATTGCAATAATGTAATTAGTGTTGTTTGGATTAATAATAAAAGCAGAAGTTAATGACACTGTATAAGAGTTGGTACATTTGCATATACCTATATTATCAGTCAATATCAATTTATTAATTGAATTTGACCTGACGTACATTCAATACGTGTTACAAAAGTTTTAAAGAATATTTCTTTTGAAAACGTGTTTTTGAGATTTCATGTTGTTTCCGTATTTCGTTCTTTCTTTTTTACTTCGCTATTTTTCAAATTATTTCAAATTGGCCTACAAAAAATATAAGAAAAGTTTCAATCAAATCTTTAAGCTCTTTAAATGTGTAAATAGTTTATTAAGTATATTACTGTAACACAAGATGGTTGCCTATGATACTGATAATTCTGACGATAGGAGGTGATCTCGTAGTTAAGACAAAACAATCAGAGTAAGCTTTTTTTCAGTTTTTAGGAATTAGAACCAAATTGAAGTGATTTGGACCAAATGAATGCCAACGGTGACAGAGATTTGGTTCTAATTCCTAAAAACTGAAAAAAAGCTTACTCTGATTGTTTTGTCTTAACTACGAGATCACCTCCTATCGTCAGAATTATCAGTATCATAGGCAACCATCTTGACTGTAACATACTCGTTGAATGATAGATTTTCTCGGCCTTTGATTTTGCAGGAGAATCGGGTGGTTCGACAGCTGCGGTCTCCTCTGCTTGTTTTGCCAAGAAGTAATATTTTTTGAATTCACTCCAGTTTTTTTTCCAGGCGGCACCCTGAGAGCGGGTACCTATATTTTCGTGGCACAAAGCTAAACAGTAAAACGCATCTGGCAACATTCGATTTCCCAAATGCGCGATATTTGTAAATGCAAGTAAATCTGCAATTTTTGTTTCCTCGGAAACAGAAGACAAATGGAACTGTCCTCTTGCCTTTTGGTACAGCAGTTCGTGACTGCTTGGAAACAATTTAAGTGCCTCGTTGATTTCTTTGACAGCTTCATGAAAACCTTTCGTCAACGCGTAAGCACAGCAGTAAAAGCGATACAAAAATTCTTCATCCGGATATTTTTCTTTTACTTTTGGTATTAATGAAATTGCAGATTCCATATCCTTCTCCATGAGTAGAAAAATGTAAACAAGTTTTACATCCCTGTCCAACTCAGAAATTTCCGCAACAGGAAATTTAGAAAGATATTCCTTTGAAATCAAACCCAATTTTTCTTTTGAATCTGAACACATCAGTATCGAGTTATGTTCCAGTCGAATTGCTTTCGCCATATTTTGAATTGCATCCAATTTTGAGTTTTCATCTAATTCATACTGTAACAAAGCATCCAGGACTTTGATGTGCAGGTCAACAGTTTTTAATACATTTTGTGCAGTAACGTTTCCTTTTTCAGCCATCTTTTTCAATTTATTAATCATTTCTTGCGGATAATGTTCTTTATTTCCAAAACGTAATGGAAAACTTATTGTAGTGTAGAGTGAGCGATGAAAAACGTCAAGAACACATTCTGAAAATTTGCATCCAAGGGTGCCATCATTCTCTTTGTCAATTTTAACCTGGATAAGTTTAATTAGACGACTTAAGTTTTCCCTTTTATCCATATCTTTTTCTTCTCGTAGTTTTTCAACAGCTGCAATTGACCTTTCCTTTAAATTCTTCAGTCTTTCAAGTCTTGCCAAAAAATTGTCATAACAAGAAAGTAAAGATTTACTTTCATTTAGCACTGCTTTGCTGCACCAGAACAGTGCAGCATCATAATCTCCAACTAAAATGTAATGTAAGGTCAACGCCTCCTCCGCCAGGACATTTTCTCCACAGAATGGATTAGCTGCAGCTTTCCAAAATGCCACGGCGTGGTCTTTTTCCAGATCCACTTTCCTTTGATAACACATTCGTCCTGCGTGGAATCCAGCAAGACCAGAATGGTGTTCAGCAGATTTCACGTATTTGAAAAAGGATTCCTTAAAATCTCCAAGGCCTTCTTCCTCGTAGAGTCCAAGACAAAACTCAGCTTCTGCTACGCCAACATTCGGTTCCAGGAATTCTTCAGGGACACCTTCTACTTCACCTAGAGAAGGTAAAAAATCGTTTTCAAAACACATACCTCATGAATTTATAAAAATAGTTGAGAAACTTCATCATAGTGATCAAGTTAAAAAAAACTCGACCTTCTTGGCAATCTAAATTAGCAATCTTTTATTACAACAACAAATTTAATCCGCAATCTGTCAATTAATAACGAAATAAAAGTCATACCAATAAATGGTTTCTCAATAGCCAATTTTTGGAGCATTTGCAATCCTTTTTTGTTATCTTGACTTGTTCCTTTGCCTTGTATTGTGAGAATGGCCAAATTAAATGTTCCTTCTGCATTGGACATCCCACTTGCCATTGAATAGCATTTCACAGCTCTTTCAAAATCTTGAGGAACATTTTTTCCTTCTCTGAAACTGTGGCCTTCAAAAACAAACCTTAAAGCAGAGCTTCCATTAAGTACGTAGTTTAAGCGCATTTCAATATCCGATTCTCTTTCTTCTAAGCGCCTTGTATTCATAAATGAAGTGATGCATGCCCTCACTGTTCTTACAAGGCATCCCGTTTTCTCCGCTTTGGTTAGTGCGTTTTTGAATTTACTCATCTTTCGAGCAAAATTGATTTCGGTGTTCATGGAATCCAGTGTCAAAGCAATGTCGAAATTCTTTAGAGCCATACTAAAATTTTCTTGAACTTCAAAGGATTTACCTATCAACAAATAGCTCTTCCAACTGTCGACATTCAGGTTTGCTGCCTGAAAAATAAATTACGTAATTATAATAAATGTATTTACACTTAAGATTTAAATTTTAGTTCATCTTAAAAACTATTGTTATTTCCGATAAAAGTGTTTAAGTAGTTTGAAAAATCGGTAAAACCAAAAAAGGTGAATTATTTTTTAGATATTTAAGTTATTTTTAGATTTAACACAGTAGAAGAAATATTTTACTCACCTGAGTTGCATCTTCCAAGGCATTTTCATGTTTCGGTGGATAAAACTGTAAATAAGCATTAGCGCGACAATTGTATAACTCGTTTTGGAGTAAAAGAGATAAACCGGGTATCAGAAGAGCTTTGGAGTATACATCGATTGCTTTTTGAATTTCATTGTTATTTAAAAAGTTGTCTCCGGTTTCTTGAAGGGTTTTAGCCTTCAGAGTATTATTATCGGGGACGGAATTGCTGGGCTCCTTGTAAACCTTAGAGCTAGATAATGGTTTCATTTGCAACTCTTCATCTTTCGCTCCGAAGAATTTTAATGCGTGAACAAGAGACGACCTTCGCAATATAAAATCTTCGACATTCATTTTCAGTGTCGCAGAATGCGAGATATAATTTCTGGTGTTAACGACGATATCCAAATTGTACAACTCTGCTTCCGTTTTATTAGGTCTCCATGCATGTTTATCCTCTTCTGCAATAAGAGCTTTAATGACAACGGAGACAAGAGTGACATCCCAAGTATCTATTCTTCCAGACTGTAATAATTCTTTTTGGACTTTTTGCCGTTGCTGATATGTCTTCTCACCCATTAGAGATATCAAGTCCTTTCCGTTGTCAGTAGTATTTTCCCATTGAGTTTTTGTAAATTTGTACCATTTTTTACAAAATACATTTCTTAATACAACTGCAGCGATCAAGTTTACGAGTCTTAATAATTGTAAGTAATTTTCAGTTTCTTCCATAATTGAAGAAGTTGGTTTCTGTGATAAAAATGAAATTTTAAAATAATAATCAAGGAGGAAATTAAATTTTTGGCAATTTGTTCACTGCCATTAATTGCAACATTCTACTCCTGACCTAAATTAATGTGCATTAATAAAAATAAATATTACTCCACTGTATTGAAATCCACACATTTATATTGAGCGATAAACAATTCTTATGTTTGTGTAACTCGTATTAATGACTTATGGTCACATCTTACACTTTCCAAATTTATAATCTTGAATAACTGTTTATGGTCTCATGGTATTTTAATGAGATAAAACTCTATTTTCAAATGTAGTATTTGGTTCCAAACAATTTCTATGTTTTTCTACTTACCTATGTAATACAAAGTTCACACAAATCTGCTCCTTTTCAGGTATTACTTCATGGAAATGTACTTACTTTAACACTTGAAATTTGACTTTCTTGATTTCTCAGTTATTTTACTTTAAATTATTTGATGCCTTTTTATGGGCACAATCTACACAAGTCAACTTCTGAAGAGAGAGTGAATAAAAATTGAATGGTTTCATTTTTCCTTAAGTGAATCATCAGCACTTCAGCACCGAGAATATTTACTTGAGAATTTAGAACTTTCAGTATAGAGACGAGCCATTCCGGCGTCATATATAGCCGTATATACTAATCTGTCGTAAAAACAGAACTAAGACCTCGTGCTAAATAATACCGTTAGCGTATGTTATTTCGATTCCGCGATCCACACATTTAAATACGCACATTAAAAAAAGTACACATTTAATATAACAGGCTATATGAGGTATGTATATGAGAAATAATGTCCCCTTATATTTTTTGTTTTTTGAGTACTTTGGAAACATTTAGCTATCTTATCTCATTATCAAAATGATAAGCCAATCATAAATAAAGTTATGTATATTTGTAATCAAGTCGGAAATTTTGAATTTTTGTTACGCAAATTAAGTTACATTTGAAAAACAATTATTAAATGTTGATGCATAAAGAGCACATTTTATCATCAAAACCACAGGTCTGAAATAATAACACCATTGGGTAATAATTCGGTGTTTACGGTGCCTCAGTCTGTACTTACCAAGAATATCGTTGTATTTCATATGAAACATGAGTGCTGTTCGACTTGAGGTTTATGACTTTATTAGTCTGAGTTTTACTGCAGTCTATTTATATTCTTCAAGGCCTTCCTTTTCGTCGTGTTGAATACTCAGCACAATGCATCTGATTTCTACTATTATATCATTCCATGTTATTTTGTTCCATATTCTGCTGTATTTACGTCACTACGCGTCCAATAACATTAATTCCACCCATTTCCGTTCGCATTCATTTCGGTAAATATTTAATTATATTCACCGTTATGTTTGTCATTTATTTTGACTTTATTTTGTGTTAGAAATTCTCTCCTTAGAATATCTCAATGCTAATGCAACTCTCGTTAATGAATGTTCGTTCACTGACACCGAGCCACATTTCTACTCAGTGATAATAAAGCTTTTTTTAGTTGCTTTCAGATTACAGTCTATCTAATTATAAGCAACTCAAAATAATTAAAATAAAGCTTGCAAAATTAAACTGCTTCCGTTAATGAAATTTTTTGAGCTTCCACGAATTTAAATCTAAGTATTGTTGCAGCTAACACAAAAGCATTGTTTATATTTATGCGCACTTTAATTTAAGATTACAATATGATTGATAATTGATTTACTGCACTTTTACAATTGTAATGAAGTTTTATTTTTTCTACTATAGCGTGGTTTGTCTTCACATTTTGGAAACACTAAAAACTCATACATATTAACAAGAAATTGCTTAAATCAAATACTAATCCTGTTACTACTGCATTTTAACTGCAATTGGTGTAATGCAAGCTCTGCTATAATCCTATAATAAAGTTATTTTAGTCATAGGGTATGGATTATTCTTGTGATGAGTAGCAATTCTTATGGTAAGATAATATTTAGTACTTGGCGATTGCGTTTTGAGCACAAAATAAGGTAGACCTTAAGTTTAGATCAACGACGCTATAAATTTAAAATTTTAGGTGATAGGACAAGATTAAGTCGATATGAAAAAAGAGATTAGATGAGACATTATTTATCCTTACCTAAAATAATTTATAAAGCATAAATCCGGATCAGCTAACAGACAGGCATTTAAAGTGTCACGTGGAATGGAAATGCGTTCTGAAGTTATAAGAAACACAAAATTGTCATCACGACGGACGGACGGACGGACAGCGTGACAGAGCATTCCCAGTAAATATCGTGCCGATATTTAATAATGTGGACACTTAATTTTCGTGACGGTTAAATGAAATATAATAAATATAACCGTCCCCTACGTAGACCCCTTAAGTTTAATGTATTATATTCATATTCGAAAATTTGAAATATTATTGATGAGTTTTCTTTTTTAATTTTTGCTAGACAAGGAATAGGATTTGACGGTTCTTTCATTTTTTGTTCAAATAAGGTTTATTTCAATCGCATTTTACTACTGTTGATTTTTGAATTTATAGATTACCAGATAAATATTTATGGTTGATACGTCCGGTTGAAGAAACATTTTCCTTCACATAAAGTTTATTAGCACATTTTATTAGAACTAATTGCACAGTTGCCCAGATGATGCTTTGCATTTAGAAATCAAGAAAACATTAAACATGATGCTAACATGTTAAAGAAAAAAGAAGTGATTAACGTAAAATAAATAATGTAAAGTTTAAGAGAAATCAAATTCATATTATTAAGGATATATTACGTTTTTCGTTACATTAGTTCACCAAGTAGTATTCACGTGCAAATGTACCGAAGACCAGTGTTGGCGTATTGTGCAACCAACCCTGTACCGGTGTACCTAATAGTAAGTCCTAATTTGTGACTTGAAGGGATAAGTGTCAGCGTGTGAGGTAGAACTTCTCCACGAGAATGAAAGCAGTCATTATATTCGAAACTGGAATAATCAGTCCATATGTACGCTACAATGAAAATATAATTATTAGTACAGCATTTCTAGTAGTTCAATTTAGTTCAACAAATTGATTTAATTTTACAATTGAACAATGTATAATTTGGAGAATTTCAAGCAATTAAGGTAATAATAGATGATCAAAGAGTTCCAAACGCGAATTTTGCAATTTCCTCAAATCGTAATTTTAGAGTATGAAAGTCTATACTACACCAAAACTAGACCAAATAGTGATTCAGCATATGGAAAAATATTTATTTCGCGATTTTTGCGATTTTCGCATATTTTCAAAAATATACTCGAATTTCGCGATTTTTGCGATTTTCGCATATTTTCAAAAATATACTCGAATTTCGCGATTTTTAAAAAATAAACGCGAATTTTGTAAATGTCTGGAATAATACGAAGTTTTGCAAAGTTTTATGGTATAAAAGAGTTTTTGACGACCTTCTATCTTTGGAAATTACCTAAATGTGTTTAACTGAAGAGAATATAGCAAAAAGTTATCCTTAAAGTATCAAGTTTGCTATGAATTCTGCTTTAGTGGCTCGATTCCAATGAATAGTCCTTGCTATTCACGAAAAACAAGATGAAATGAGTTTTCCCCACTAACAATATCTTCCTGCCGGGGATTATTTTACCTATGAAATTTAAAAATTCCTAAAGCGAGTTTCAACATCATATTTGAGAATTGCCTAACCTATTTGAATTAAAAGGCGAGAAATTGTGTTGATCTTATTGCTATACAGAAGTTAAGTTTGAAAGAAAGAAAGAAAAGATTGCGGGTCTTTTTTAGCTAGCTTTAAAAGTACGATCTATTTCTGCAAGTACAGCAGAGGTAGAGCGCTGTTTTTCTCGAGTAAAGTACATATTAAGTCCAAAAACTATTTAATTTCACTGACAAAAATTTAAGTGTCCATGTAAGAACTGACCTCTTGAGTATTTTTGGGGCGCCTACGTAGCGGGCATTAGGAGCGTAACATTTTACTAGATCAGGTTAGGTTTAAAAAAAACCTATCCTATGAAAAATGTTATATGCCTCCCTTACCCGCTAGGTGGTCGCCTTAGTCGATCTGGGAAATACCAAAGTGGTCAATTATATATAATTTAGTTGCACAGAAATGCCAGATAATGACGGGGACTCTGACTAGGTTTGATTTGATTCTGAATGAATTTGTACACCAAAAGTGTCTGTAAAATTATTTTTCATTAAAATTAAGCAGTTTTATTTTTATAGATGAAATTGCAAATTTTTGCCAATTTTGAATTTCGAAATCGCGAATTTTGAAGTACGCGATTTTGGAACTCTTTGCAGATGATAGTGACTTACTTCCTATATTTAGAGCAGTCAATCTAGTCTGGATGTAGTTGTACTCGTCGGTTCCACCTGTCATCTTCAGTAGATCAAATCCTGCAGAAGTGCATTCGGTACGAGCTCCAGTTTGCTGGACCTAAATTATTGAACAAAATGAAATTAATATAAATGACATTACCTTTTTAAAACATTATTGCGATGTCATACAGAATTATCTCCAAGCCAATAAGTTTTCCCTGCAAAGCGTCCCAATTCCTGGAAAGCAAGAGGTCCAACTTGTAGAGTCCTTCCTTCATACTCTCCTTCTATCAATTTCAAAAAACGACGCCAAATTAGAATTGTAACAAATAATAAGTCTGGATAGCGAACTTTTATTTAAATGAAATATTTTGTTATTATACTTTCAGTACAATTAAGAAAAACAAAGAATGCGTTTACTACTTTCATTGCCCAATCGTGAAATCCAGTCGGTGCAAAGAAAATGCTAAAAAATAAACGAATGGCCGTCTTAAGAAATGTTAGCTTTACAATACTTGTTTTGTAAAAATGAGAATCGGTATAACTAAAGATGGAATTTCTCATCCATCGTCTCTGCAATTTTACATAGCAGTTTGTATTAAAAGTCATCATATAATTTGAAATATAAAGCAAGTTTTTTGATAATTTTTCTAACTTTTGTGACAAACTTGTGGCGTAGTTATACAAAATTTAAGGGGATAATGAAAAGAGTAATAGTATTTCACACCTTGAGACTCTACGTTCATAGACCCATTAGCTGGTGTTGCTAATACTAAAAGTTGGTTGGGAAGTGAAAGTACAAGAAGGTAGACAATGAAATATCTTTGAAACATGGTGTGTTTTTCAGTTGGGTTTTTTTCGTGGTGTATTTGCAAAATATTGCTAATGCTTACTGGGAATTTAGACCTGAGGTAGCGATATTTAAATACCATTTTATCTTAAAAATTGAAGAGGGTTACCTAATACGATTTGATCTCAAATTATCTGTTGTTTCATTGACTAAGCATTATCTCGAAAACAAATTACGCACATGCAGTTACTGTGAATGCAGATAGCAATACCAGAATTGAAAAATTTACCACTTGTTCAGAGTGTCAAAGAAGTGAACTAGACAGGCAGATAACAGTGTTTAATATGTCAAGTTTTTTTGAAAGCTTTTTGAAATCACCTAGGTCTGGACAACTTTGGACCACTGAATATGTGAAGTTTACCTTGATATGTTCAAGATAACTCATCAAACTGATTAATGTTTTGCTAATCGGTGGAACTGATTGATGGAGTGGAACAACAACTATTTGACAATGAACAAATATATTAATACACTCAGAAAACAGAGAGGGAAAATCAGTAAGGGAAGAGATAAATAGCACGTATAGGGAAATCTCTTTTTTTGGTCTCCTCTATTAAAGGAAATTTTACCTTTCGTAAAATGAAAAATAATCCATAAAGCAGGATGTGTACAACTTACGATACCATTAATCTTCAACGCGTCGGATTGGCATAGGAAAGCAATCCACATGTGCGAGTGTGAGCAGGAAATGAGTTCAAATCCTGCAAGCGCTTGTTTTTTTACCTCTTCCAAGGGAAATTTCCTTTTCAAATAGGAATTATTAACTTAATAAGTGGAAAATAATTGTAACTCAATAAAGGGATGTTTTCCCTTAGTAGACAAATGTTCATATTTTGTATATTCTACGGGGCAAATTTGTACTCTAGAAAGGGAAGATTTATCAAATATTTTTCTGAGTGTACCCTGTTAAAACTCCAGTGTAACGTCAATTGAGACAGCACAAGAAAATTTGAACGTTTTAAGTTTGAATGTAAAGCCACAAATTGCATAATTGTAGTAAAGGATGACTGTATACTTTTAGTTTGTCGTATTATACTTTATCCAGATCTATGGATGAAATTAACCAAAATTATTCTTTTTATCAAAAATGCATTAAATATTGGTTTTCAATTTAAATTGAACCAACTCTGCTTCCAAAGTGTCAAAGCATCTACGAAGAAAGTCAACGAAATTTTTACAATGAAATTTTCCAATTATCCAATTTTGTCCATTTCTACTAACTCCAGTACCTACCACAATCTAATACGGCTGCTAATAATGTTGCTTTATAAAGGCATGAAAAAGCTTTATTAGTGAATAATTTTTAGTATTTATTTAATTTTTAATAATTTATATGGAATATCTTCCATATTAAAGACGATAAGAATTCCCTACTTGAGATTTTGCAGTAAAGGCAGTTATTTATTTCAATGTTTCTCTTTTAACCGGGAGTACAGTGGTAAAGGAGCTTTACACTGTGAGATAAATAGTGTGGCCGGGGGAGGATTGGTCGAGTATGCGCCGTGAGTGAACTCGAAGAGGAGATCAACGACCGACCAAGACTGCGACTGCTACGTGTTTCTATTATACTGTTTGGTCTTGTTTGCTGTGTGATACTTAAATGGTGTGTTCTGCCATTTTAGATTCATTCTCGTCCACGCGGAGTCCTAGAGCAGATCAGACATTTTCTTTCCTCTCGTATTTTAGTAATTTGTAAAGTATTTTGTCATCTTATCGTACGTTAATGATCTCGTAACTGTTCCTGTTGGAGATTCCATCATTTGTATTGTATCGTAAGGTTTATTGTATTGTTTTATATTATTCCTTATTTGGTATTATTTGATTATTGTGTACTATGATTTATTGGGTTATTAATTGATTGTACGATATTGATTATTGAATTGAATGTGTGTTATTGAATATAAAGTATTGCTGTTCATATTCTAATCACACACTGCCTTTATTTAGCACCCTAATCTGATTTGGAGATACGCAGACAGGTAGCTAATCATCTTTCCATCACCGGGCAGTAGGATTACATAAGAAAACGTAATCATCCGATTTATTCATCTTATAAAAGATGCTTGGGTATTTTCTTCTCCTCTATTTCGACTGGCCCAGGAACAGCAACCGGAAGAGGTAAGGAGTAATTTCTATCATTTTTCGGTGTAATAAGCGGGTCAGACGTAATAGATTTTGAACCTCTCTGTTGCTTTGTGGTTCTTTACCCCAAAAAGCGTGTTACACATTTCCCATAATTTTTGATATTCAATTTTAATAATCATTGGTCATTTTGAGTTGGAATTCGATGTACGGTTTAATAGTTTGTGAGGCACAGTTTACGTGATCATTTTCGTATAAGTAAATTATACGTAGTAGGTAGTACATTTGTCTGTTTTAGAATATGTGTACTATTTATTAGAGGGAATACGTGATCATTCTTAATTAATTTTTCTTAATGTGTAGGTCTGCTCTGGTAGGTACGAGACCATTTTCGAATTATTGATAGTAGCTTGGCTTACGAGAACATTTTTTTTTTGGATTTACAATTAGTTAGTAATTTAGTTATTAGTTTTCAAGGTTAATTTTTGGGGGTTTGACTACTAAAGGAAATACTATTTATAAGGTTTGAGTCTCGAAAGGAAAAGACAGTGACATACACTTGATTAGTTTTATTTTGTGCAACAGTAACAACTTTGGTATTTCAATTAAGCCTATTGTAGATGTTAAGAGTAATAATACGGTGAACGATTTATTGTGCGAAATATTTGCTTTGGTTGTGTCATGCAATCTGTTAGTTAGAGGCCGAGTCGTTTACGTCATTATAATTTTCGTTTCTGTTCCAAGCACCACATAAAACATTCCTGCGAATAATTTATTTATTTGAGTGGCATATACGTAACGTACTGCTAATTGCCGTCGAATCATAAGACGCCCTTGCCTCTTCGTTATTCGGCACCAACTTTACTGCGTAACGTATTTGAAAGCCTCCTGAAATATGGAGGACTTGCAAAATCAAATCCGGCAGTTAACTGCGGAGGTCAATGCGTTACGTGGCGCAGATAATAATGCTCGTCGTGTCGTACACAACGTAGCAATAGCACAGTTACGCCACTACGACGGAACGTCTAGTGTCCAAGAATTTTTGGCTAGACATGAAGCAGATTTGCTTTACTTAAATCTGGATAAAAAGTGGTTGCTCACGAACTTGGACAGAGTACTGGATGATGATGCGAAAGCTTATTTCTCATCAATATGGCCTAAGGTACATACGTCCATGCAAGCAGAGGATGCTAACTTCGATAATATTTGGCGTGACACGAGAGCATCTTTCGTACAATTCTTCGATCATACGAATCAGAAGGCCAATTACAGGGCACAAAACAAGGCATTGAAATACCGAATTGGCGACGATGCACAGAAGTATGTCACTAATAAGATGAAAATTTTGGTTCTTATAGATAACAAAATGAGTGAGGAGCAGAAGGTTAGGCAGTTATTACAGGGTTTACCGGAGCATTTACAGATATCGTTAGCCCCACAAACAATTAATACGTGCATGGAATTTCTATCTATTTTGCAAGATTTCGGAAGCGGTGGTAGCACAGAAGGGTATTGAAAAGCAAAGCAGCCAGAGTAGTGCTAGTGATTTTACTTCTCAGGAATCGTACCCAACTACACCGATGATGATGGGGGCAGCTCCTAATAATTATATTAAACCGCGATATTTGGGTAAAAATGCAAGAAATAAGGGAGCGGGTAAAAACTTTGGCGCAAACCCAGAGGGCAATGCACCCAACAAAAATGCGGATGGGCGTCCTATTTGTTTTTATTGTAATAAGCCAGGACATATAAAGGTCAATTGATTTTGGAGATTACAAGGCCGTCCTCCGTATATTCCAAATGCTAAACCTGATGTTGCAAACTCACAGGACCAGGGAAACGAGTAGGAACTTTGACGAAACATAGTAATTTTTCTGTGTTGAATAATATTAGTAGACTAGTAAAATTATGTAATTATAAGTTTTTCGTACCGTTTAAAGTTAATAGGTACGGGAGCATTTTCGTTCTTAATAGTAATAGGTATGGTAATTTGGGATTAGTTAGTAAGGAGGTCACCCTGCAACAAGATAGTAAAAAGGATACTTGTATATTTAAAGTAGGAGCAAGTAATGAACTTGCGAGTTTAGAAAGGCTTCCTTTACCTGTTGAAAGTAATTCGATAATTACAGAGGTAAAGGAGGACAAAGAAATTCAAGTAGTAGAACATGTCGATTTGCCTGCAAAGACAAATGACATTGTTCATAAGGAGGATATAGAGATTAAAGAAGTGACGGTTCAAGCATGTAAAGTAGAGAAGTCACATACGGGAAATAGGACTGTACGTACGAATACTAAGCTTGGTTTATTTCCTGCTAGATATAGGAGCATCTTAAAAGTAAAAACTCCAATAATGTGTACAGTATGTGTAGGTGAACGAACTTTGTCCGGATTAGCAGATACTGGCGCAACAATGACAGCTATTAACGAACAGTTGTTCGAGAGCATAAAACGCGACAGAAGGCTTTCGATTTATATTCATAGAATAACTCAGATAAAACCTTTCACTATCAGGTTGTCAGTAGCTAATGAAGATACCAACGTAGTCAAAGCAAAGGTCGAAATGATTGTAGCAGTAGATAATAATATGCCTGTATTGTACGAGTTTTATGTCGTTGCTGCACTTTCAAACGACTTTATTTTGGGCTTAGACTTTTTAAGTATCTATGACGTGCACATTGAATGCTCGGCAAAGAAATTGGTTTACGGTGTTAATATCAATAACGATGCACCGGCTTCCTATATAGATAATGAGAACGCTCTCCTACGTGAACTCAAGGAAATTAACTGCGCAGATACTACGGTATCTGAATACGGTTCCACAAGTAACCCAACAGTTTATGCAGAATTAGATTTCACTTCGAATAATAGTAGTCCTGCTACTAGTGACATAATGTATACGACAGATTCACATAATACGAATGTACCTAGCGGTAATGTCATACGTTTAGCCAAGACAGTTTGCATTAAGCCTGGTTATGCATTCCAGGTACCTATAACTACTGATAATTCTTTAGATGGGGACATTATTGTCAAACCCAGAACTCAGCTTGAACATTCCAAGAAAATAGGAATAGGTAACGTAGTGCTATCAGTAAGAAAAGGGCAAGGCTATACATATGTACTGAACTTAGGTAGCAAGCCAGTAAGACTGTACATGAACACAGTATTAGGTACATACGATAATTTTACAAATGAACAAATTATGTGTAACTTAGATGAAGTCGACAAGGAATTAAGTAGTAGCAAGTCTTCTTATGAGCCCGTTCAATCATTATTGGACGATGTTGAATTCATGAATTCATTAACACCTGAAATGAATGAATACATATCTATGATCACAATTGGGAAAAATCTAGGAGTAGAACAGAAGGAGAAAGTAGTTAATTTACTTAAGCAGTACTCATCATTATTTGGTGGTGACGGTAGAGATATAGGGAGATGCGATTTTGTTGAGCATATTATTGAAACAGGAGATGCAGCTCCAATCAAGCATAAACCATATCGTGTTTCATATGCTGAGAAGTGCGAGATCAATAAGCAGACGGAAGAGATGCTAAGGAAAGGTGTTATTAGTCACTCTGATTCTCCGTGGTCCTCTCCAGTTGTATTAACTAAGAAGTCAGACGGCAAATGGAGATTTTGCGTAGATTATCGTTCCTTGAACAAAGTTACTAGGAAAGATAATTATCCTTTGCCAAGGATGGATGACGCATTAGATAGATTCGCAGGTTGTAAGTATTTTTCGTCTTTTGATTGCGAAAATGCTTATCATCAGGTCCCAATGCGGGAGGAGGACAAGGAAAAGACAGCATTCGTGACGTCAGATGGTTTGTTTCATTTCAACTACATGAGCTTTGGCTTGTGCAATGCTGCACAGACGTTCCAAAGGTTGATAGATGCTGTGTTAGGAGGATTAAAGTGGACGGTAGCCTTAGCATACTTAGACGATATAATCGTACATAGTAAGGATTTCGATTCGCATTTACAGCATGTGGAGTCAGTATTCCAAGCGCTTCAGTTAGCTGGTTTACGCTTGAAACCGAGTAAATGTACAGTAGCCGAGGAAAGTTTGACGTATTTGGGACATGTCATATCTTCAGAGGGTATTGCACCCAATCCGAATACTGTCAACTGCGTGAAAGATTATAAGGCTCCAACGACTGTAAGACAGATAAGGCAATTTGTTTACTTAGCAGGATATTACAGGAGGTTCATACGTAATTTTACTCACATAGCAAAGCCATTAACAAAATTAACATCAAAGAACATGAAATTTTGTTGGGGAGAGGAGCAACAGAGCGCTTTTGATCAGCTAAAACAGGCATTGACTTCAGCACCAGTCATGGCATTTCCTCGTGACATTTACACAGATGCAAGCAACGTTGGCTTAGGCTGCACGTTGGAACAAAAGGTTGAAGATTCTGTATGTTTGTCTTTAGACGCTGACCCGAAAAGTAGAGATAAGTTGAAGGTCGTTGCATATGCTTCCAGAGCATTATAGTGCAACAGAACTCGAGTGTTTAGGAATTCTGTACGCAGTAGAAACGTTTAGGCCCTATGTTCATGGTAAAAAGTTTACTATAGTTACTGACCATTGTTCGTTATGTCAGCTCTTGGAGATGAAAAATCCCCAAGGAAAGTTAGCTAGATGGGCAATGCGGTTGTCACCTTTTACATTTGACATAATATACAAATCAGGTGTGAAACATAGTAATGTAGATGCGTTATCTAGAAATCCTGTCAATCCAGCTCCTAGTGACGGTGAACATTTAGCGTTTGAGGAGAGATTATTTTCTTTGGAAAGAGACAGAGAGTTTGGAGTACTTCAGCGCAGTGACCCCAAGCTTGAACATATAATTTTAGCATTAGAAGCATTTGAGGCGGATCCAAGTCAACACCTGGAAGAGAAATATTGTTCCTATCGGATAGAGGACGGTATATTATATAAAGCTGGTTTTGACGAAAATTCGAGATTATGGCTAACAGTTGTACCTAGAGGAATGAGGAAGGAAATTCTGGACTTAGTGCATATAACATCTGCAGGTCATTTGGGTTTGCATAAGGTTTGGGAATTAGTAAAACAACGACATTTCTGGCCAAGCATGTATCGACACACACGACGCTATATTTTAGGTTGTCAGGTTTGTCAGGTACATAATAGAAGAACAACAGCCAGCCCGGGACCTTTGCAACCAATTCCTCCACCTTTACAACCATGGGAAAGAGTAGGTATCGACTTTATAGGTCCTTTTAAAACTAGCCATCCATTTCGAAATAAATATATTTTGGTTATAATCGATCATCTTACGAGATTTGTAATTATACGTCCTGTAAAGAACAATACTACCGAATGTGCAGTTAAGGCGATAGAAAGTAGTTTAATTTACGGTTTTGCATGTCCTAGGGAAATTCTAGTAGACCAAGGAACTCATTTTACATCCAAAGAGTTTTCTGAGTTTTGTAGTAGATACCACATAAAGTTAAGACATACAACGCCTTATAATCCTACTACAAATGCTGTATGCGAACGTGTCAATGGCACCATAAAAAGTCTAATAAAGAAGAAGGTGAACGCCAATCACAATGATTGGGACAAAGAACTTTTCAAAGTTCAATGGGCCATTAACATTACGGTACACTCAGAAACTAGTTTTAGTCCGTATTATTTAATTTATGGGAGGGAGCCTACATTGCCTTGCAATGTAAAACATCCACTGTTGAATAATGCGTTGAAAGATGAGGATTCGATAGAGGTAATGGAGGATTAATTGCAGAAAGCTAGAATTCAGGCTAGAAACAACACTATCGAACGTCAGCAACTCCGTAAAATAAAATGGGACGCCAAACATCCGGTAAGAAATTATGCGCCTGGTGATAAGGTACTTCTTGCTAATTTTGCTAGAGTGGTGGGAAAAACAACTAAATGGCTTGTACATTGGAAAGGTCCATTTAAAATAATTAAAAAGATTGGTCCAATTAATTATGTCATTGAAGATTTAAGGAAAGGTAGATTGGGATTCCGGAGAAACGAGAATGTAAGGCACTTAGAACCTTACTACGATGAATATAACTCGGACTTTGATGTCGACGAAGAAATGGAGTATGACGAAACCGAACTTCCTGAGGACATCGGTTATCACGGTAATAATGTCCGCGTAAGTTCGGATATGGGTTCTTGTGATACAGTAATGACCGACATACAACACCCTGTGGAAGAGGAAATTCTCCATACCGGTATTTCGGACTTGACTACCATTTTTTCTGATTCTATTGATCAAATTGAAAATTTATCATCAGATTCGGAAGAGTCTGAGTATCATGTTGCAAGTAATAATCATAGTTTACAGGAACCAACATCTCCAGAACGGACGGAAGATTTGGGACGACATTCAACAGAGCCAACAGCTCCGAGAAGACGGGAATCCTTATCTCAAAATATGACGAGTATTCCATTGTCACTCCCAGAAGAGGAGGAGGACACAGACAGAGACGAGACTGAACCCGAGACGGACTTCGGGACATGTCAGGAGGAATTGGAAGAAGAAGAAACTGCCGCAACGGCTTCTCCTGCATCAGTCGTTCGTACGAGACAGAGTAAAAGAATTACGAAACCACCAGACAGATACGACCCATCAGCTGTTATACTTACCGAAAAGGCTGAGTCGAGTCGCCGTGGAAAAACGGTAGCTCGTGGTAATTCTTCAAGAGGGTCGGTAAAAAGTATCAGTAGTAGTAGTGGGAGATCTACTATAAAATCTTCACGGGGAGCGCTTAAAGTTATGTCGCCTGACATAACTCATAAGGAAAAGATGGCGATGGCTCTCCTTGATTCTTATAATGTGTTATTGAGCTCAATATTGAAAGATAATTAATTTTTGTTTGAAAGAAAACATAATTTTGTTTGGTTAACCGGAGTTTGAAATAGTTTGTTGAAAAAGTAATTTTGTTTATAGTTCAGCTATAAAAAAGCCATCAAGGTAAAATTTAGACGCGCACCCCATAATAGTAGTATAATGGTTAGTTATACATTATTTGGGGCATATTACTAATTTTGTTGTTCAATTTTGTTTGTTGCAGGGAGGCGAAATTTGTGTTGTACATAAGACTAAGAGGAGTACAGAGCTTACTGATGCAATGGCTAAATTGGAGGAGGAGTTCAGAGGACAGTTAGCGGATAAGGAGCAACATCATCTCGTAAATTAACGGAGGAGGAAAATACTTTCATCGCTACGGATGACGGAGACGAGACCATTCATTCCATGATCGCCCAAAATGTGCAACCTCAGGAGGAAATTCGAGACTATTCTTCACGCTTCGTGGTGCCTTTACTGGGAGCTACCTTGCGAGTCGTCACGAGGACGTGACGAGTGACCATGGGGGTTGTGAGATAAATAGTGTGGCCGGGGGAGGATTGGTCGAGTATGCGCCGTGAGTGAACTCGAAGAGGAGATCAACGACCGACCAAGACTGCGACTGCTACGTGTTTCTATTATACTGTTTGGTCTTGTTTGCTGTGTGATACTTAAATGGTGTGTTCTGCCATTTTAGATTCATTCTCGTCCACGCGGAGTCCTAGAGCAGATCAGACATTTTCTTTCCTCTCGTATTTTAGTAATTTGTAAAGTATTTTGTCATCTTATCGTACGTTAATGATCTCGTAACTGTTCCTGTTGGAGATTCCATCATTTGTATTGTATCGTAAGGTTTATTGTATTGTTTTATATTATTCCTTATTTGGTATTATTCGATTATTGTGTACTATGATTTATTGGGTTATTAATTGATTGTACGATATTGATTATTGAATTGAATGTGTGTTATTGAATATAAAGTATTGCTGTTCATATTCTAATCACACACTGCCTTTATTTAGCACCCTAATCTGATTTGGAGATACGCAGACAGGTAGCTAATCATCTTTCCATCACCGGGCAGTAGGATTACATAAGACGTAATCATCCGATTTATTCATCTTATAACACTTATCTGAACTGCTCAACTCAGGGAATCCGAAGGTATTTATAGGGCTTGAATTTAGGGGTGGTGCAACACAATAATGCGTCGTAGTTTCGATTTACAATATTACTAACGAAACTACGCTTTACCTAAGTTACGCTTCAAGTCCCGTTACCTTGGTGAACAATTGAGAACATGATTATCATTATTATTTCCGTTTGAGGTACATTAAATACTAAGATAATTATTTACAACTATTTTTATTAATTCAAGTACTAACTCAAGGTACTAATTGACGTCATGCGTTTTAATGAAACATAACTTTGTTCCAGAATAAGGTACAACTTACATATCTGCGAGTAAGCAATGTTATAAAGAGTTATGATATATTTATTCTACAATATAGGCAAAACTTTGTTAAACTAGTTTATGCGCTTTCAGCGTTCAATTTTATCAAGAATTAATGATTATCTTGTTAAAAAGTAATTAGGGCACTTTTGTTTTATCAATTCTAATTGGCAGTTAAATGCACTTAGCTTTCGGATGGCCGTTGTCATGCATTCTGCCACATAATGACATGTTAGTGTCAACTAACCACCAGTCAAAAAAATTGATTGATGCATTGCAAACCTCGATAGGGAATAGTTAGCAAATTTAAAAAAAATGATTACATGGTCATAATTATTATTTGCGAACGTGTCATAACAACGTATTTGATAAATATCAGGTTTGAGAAAAACAGAGCTTAGGAATGAATACACCGCTCGGCAACCAGAACAGAACCCCAATCAAAGACATACATTTTGGCTAGAATAACGTTCTCTATAACGTAGGTATTTCCCCGCATAATGCAATTTTTCGGAGCACTATACTTTAACTGTAGGATTTAATACTGAACCAAAAATTTGTATGCGCTTATACAGTGGAAGTTCCAATGTGCCTTAAATCAGATATTGAATGTACAAATTCAACCACATTAGAGTCAAAGCAATCCTACGTAACTTTACTTAGTTCGGAGGCCGAGTCTCATAAACGTCCCATAATCGAAAATACAGTGTACTATATGGGGCATCTGAAGATAGCAGGGATAATCTTGGCAATTGAGGTACTTTTAACAAAGGTGCATTCATTCTCTGGTTGTTTGATGTAAAAACAGAACAAAGATGCCTTTTCATTGCAATTGCACAACTCAAGAAACTACTTCTTACACATGCCATGTAGTACAAAGTTCACACAAATCTGCTCCTTTTCAGGTATTATTTCATTGAAATGTACTTACTTTAACACTTGAATTCCTTGATTTTCCAGTTATTTTAATTTAAATTATTTGCTGTCTTTTTATAGGCAAAATCTACACAAATCAACTTCTGAATAGCGAGTGAATAAAATTTGAATTGTTTCATTTTTCCTTAAGTGGATCATCAATACCGAGAAGAGAATATTTACTTGAGAAATAATTTGAACTTTCAGTATAGACACGAGCCAGTGGCAGCAAAAATTATTATCACACAAACATTCTTCCATTCCGGAGTCATATAGTCAGGCTGTTGAGAAATAATCTCCCCTTATATTTTTTGTTGTTTCAGTACTTTGGAAACATATCTACCTTATCTCATTATCAAAATGATAAGCCAATCATAAATAAAAGGATATGTATATTTCTAATTAAATCGGAAATTTTGAATTTTTGTTTCCCAAATTAAGTTACATTTAAAAAACAATTTTTATGATGCATAAAGAGCACATTTTATCATCAAAACCACAGGTCTGAAATGATAACACCATTGGGTAATAATTCGGTGTTTACGGTGCCTAAGTCTGTTCTTCCAAGAATATCGTTGTTTTCATATGAAGCATGAGTGCTGTTTTCGACTTGAAGTTTATGGCTTTATTAGTCTGAGTTTTATTGCACTGTCTATTTATATTCTTCAAGGCCTTCCTTTTTGTCGTTTTGAACACCTAGCACAATTCATCTGATTTCTACTATTATATCATTCCATGTTATTTTGTTCCATATTCTGCTGTATTTACGTCACTACGCGTCCAATAACATTAATTCCACCCATTTCCGTTCGCATTCATTTGGTAAATATTTAATTATATTTATAGTTATGTTAGTCATTTATTTTGACTTTATTTTGTGTCAGAATTTCTCTCTTTAGAATATCTCAATGCAACTCTCGCTCTTGAATGTTTGTTTACTGCCACCGAGCCACATTTCTATCTGGTGATGCAGCGTTTCATAGTTGCTTTCCGAATACAGTCTGCTTAATTATAAGCAGGTCAAAATAATTAAATGAAAGCTTACATAATTAAACTTCTTCCGTTAGCGATTTTTGAGTTTCCATATGACTTCAAAACAGTTTTTGTCGATAACATTAAAACATTATTTATATTTATGAGCACTTTGATTTAATGTTGCAAATTTGATTGATAATTGATTTGCTGCACTTTCACAATTGTACTAATGTTCCATTTTTTCGAATATAGCGTGGTTTGTCTTCAGATTTTGGAAACACTCAAAACTCATATATATTAACATGAAATTGTTTGAATCGTAAAAATTTGCTTATATATTTATAATAAATTTAGAAAGACAAATAAGGTTTCACTCAGGTGCAATAAAAAGTAAGATTGTAAAAGTACTTAGTAAGGTCGAATAATAATTTATAAGGGTACACGAACAAGAACAAGTGTAATAGACTCCATACAATCAGCATTCGTATACGATTACATTAATATAATTTGTGTTGCTTGAATTAATAATAATAAAACACATATTAATGACACCGTATAAGAGTTGGTATATATTTGCATACATTATCAGTCAGCTCAGATTATTAATTTATTTTGGCCCGAGGTACATTCAATGCACATTAAAAAATTAATTACATATTTATTAAGTTTGGCAATGTTAACTGGCTTGCAAAAAATATAAGATAGTTTGTCTCTAAACATTTACGCCCTTTGAAAATGTAAATATTTTATTCAGTAAACTGCTACAACATTTTTGTTGAATGATAAATTTTCTCGGCCTTTGATCTTGCATGAGAATCTGGTGGTTCGATAGCTACCGTCTCCTCTGCTTGCTTTGCCAAGAAGTAATATTTTTTGAATGCATTCCAGTTCTGTTTCCAGTCAGCACCTTGAGAGCGTGTGTCTATCTTATCGTGGCACAAAGCTAAACAGTAAAAAGCATCCGGCAGCATTCCATGTCCCACATTGGCAATATTAGTAAATGCAAATAGATCTATATCATCTGTAGTATTTTCCCATTGAGTTTTCGTAATTCTGTATCATTTTTTACAAAACACATTTCTTAATACAAGGGCAGCGTTCAGCTGAACAAGTCTCAAAAGTTTTAATTAATTTTCAGTTTTGTCCATAATTGAAGCAGTTGAATTCTGCGGCAAAAATAGAATGTTAGTGGTTTAGCCAAAGAGTATATTACATTTTTGGCAACTCTTAATAACCATTTAATTCAACCATTTATTTCAGGCTTTTTTTAGATTTTCATTTTTATATTAATAATTTTCTTATTATTACAGATAATCTCCACTGTATCGTACTTTTTCATCAGAAAGGTGATGAACTACCACTAAATCATTCCTTCAAATAATTCATTTGATCAGTAATTCAGAAAAGTTCAAAACCAAAACGAACATATTTGTGAAAAGTGCTAAACCACTTTGATCATTATTTCCAATAATTGAAAACCACTACTCGAAATACTACATTATGTACTCGAAATAGAAAATAATATTTTATAAAATGGGATATTTTAAAGAATATTTTAAAGGCTTATGGTTTGTCATGTTTTGGAAATAATCATCAAAGTGCTTTAGCATATTTCTGACTTCTTGGTTATGTGGCTTAGCTACTATTTCAATTACTGATCAAAGTGGATTATTAGCATCTTCTAATGAAGAGGGACGATGTATATTGAAATCAATATTACCTATATTTATATTAAGTTAGATAAACCAAGCAAGGTATTGAACAATTGAACTCCAAACATTTTTTAGGTTTAAATAACTTTTATTATTTACTTGTCAATATTTTTCTGCTTATCTGCACAGTTCAACGTTAACTCAAGCTTGCTCGTTTTCTGGATATTATTCCATTTCCATCAAAATATATTGCTTTACCACTTTAACTGTGCACTAACTAATTTCTCACTTACTTTACTCTGAATTATCTACTTTCCTTTAAGGGCACAATTATTCAAGTCGACTTTTGATGAGCGAGTGAAATATATAATAGTTTCATTTTCCCTTAAGTTGCTCATTTAGCATTCAGATCGCCTAATTCACAAATTTCACTTGAACTGTCAATATAGAGCAAATATAATGCACTCAGATTATTAAATTGCCCCGTTATATATATCAATATACCGTAAAAACAGAATTAAATACCCCGTACTAAATAATACCCC
The DNA here is from genome assembly GCA_020352615.2 of Yoshiicerus persimilis. Lineage (NCBI taxonomy): Eukaryota > Metazoa > Arthropoda > Collembola > Entomobryomorpha > Tomoceridae > Yoshiicerus > Yoshiicerus persimilis. The sequence continues at coordinate 103,433,101 of CM036940.2, forward strand.
TAGTGGTGACATTGTTTCGATTTTCGGAGATAAAGTATGCATTTAAATATGATTGCCTTTTAATAAATAATAACCCCTTATATTTTCTGTTTTTTCGGTCCTAACAATGGAAGCATTTAATTATGTTACCTCATTGTCGCAATCATAAATCAATCATAAATAAGGATACACACACCATACTTAATTTTTAAGAAATTTCAGTTTCAGTTGAATGACAAATTATCAAAATAATATTTTGAAAAAATAACACAATAGGATATTAATTCAGTGTTTACGGCATACATTTTTACACTATCTTTTCATATCAAAGTATATCTAACTCTATATATATCCGAGAATTATCGTTGTATTTCATATGCAACATGAGTTTCACAAACTGATACGCTAGCTTGAGGTTTATGACTTTATTTATGGCTTTACTTCATTGTCTATTTATATTCTTCGAGGCCTTGGCTTGCATAGTTGTCGTTTTGAGTACTCAACAAAATTCACATGACTTCTGCGTTTATATCAGTCTATAGTATTTTGTGGTCTTGCTGCGGTATCTATGTCGGTAGGCATCCAATAATGTCAATATTCCTCCCATTTCAGTTCTCAGTCATTTTGGTAGACGTGTAATTATATTTACTGTTATATTTGTCACTTATTTTTACTTTATTTAAGTTAGAATATCTCAAAGCTATAGCGTTTATGAATGTTTGTTGACTGACTCTCCAAAGACGGTTAGATTTCTGTCATGTGATAATCATATCTTTCTTAGTTGCTCTCAAAATATAGTCTTTTTACTATATTTTATTTACTGCTTCTATTAAAGAAATGGAAATATATTTAAATTGAAAGTCTGTATAATTAAAGTGCTTCTATCAAAGAAATATTTCGATTTGCTATGAAAAATGATTAATTTAGTAACACTCAAACAAAAATTAGTTTAACTATTAATGAAATTAGGGACACCGCCATGCTGTTCAACCAAGTTATCCATTATAATGTAAATGCAAAATTAACCTTGTTGCAGAACTTTCAAGGGGGTTGAAAGAACAATATGTATGTTTTAATTTACCATTCCTTATTTTACAGTGTAGAAAACGTATAATTATGCAAAACTCACATATTTTAATATTTAATAGTAACCAAAATTCCCCAGTCAAATTTTAAAAGACAATCGAAGAATGCAATTGCCGCGGTACCAGACAACATTATTAATCATGGTTATTGATTTTATGCAAGGAGAAATCGCATCGCATCTTATTCTTATTTTTTAGGTCGACCAAATCTTTACCAACTACCTAAAACCTTAAAGTTTATCGTCGTCGACCTAAAAAAAACGCTATCTGTCTAATATAGCATATTAACAGGTAAAACCAATTTGCAGTGACTCAACTGGGCTCCCTATTGTATTACCATACTATTATAACTTGATCAAGTGAGCAATGCAAATTAGACTAACGGCTCAGTGAAATACTGTGAGTGACTTATTGGGGTTAACAGTGATGTTAAGAACCTCCTTAGCGAATATGAGTGAGATCCTCCCACTTTGGGGGCGGGGATGGTTCCTCCCCAAGTGGGTGGTAATTAATTTTCGAGTATGCAGGGCTGTTCTCCATTGAATTACGCATCGAATGACATAAATCATGTGTCTGTAGGCCAATGGATGCTCAGAATACACACAGAAATGTCCAAAAAATTTTTTAAAAATCGTGACTACTTTTTTCACAAACGAATCGGAGGGCTGTAGGGACCACCCTATTGACTTTTTTGGAAAAAGTTGTTACTCAAAAATGGCAACAGAGATATACTCCACCACATAAAAAAATAAAAATGTTCGCTGACGCCCCTTAACAATGGACCCTCCGGGCCATATAAATAAATGTATGTGTATAATATAAATATGCGTATACGTTACGGTGTCGCAATAAAGGTCTGCCAATTTTTACAATTTTATTTGAATGAAATATTATTTCATGATAAATTAAGTTTTATTAAGACAATCGACTGTTTTAGTTACATTGCTTGACAATGTTACTAGAATTTCCAGAATATGTTTTACAAAGTAATTAAAACTACGTAAATAATATGTAGAATGTGCTTAAGCTTACATAGATTGTACATTGTCAAATATGGGATCTACAATTAGAGGTTGCAATTATGCCTTGGTCAATACTTGTTCAGTAAAGCATGGTTTACTTAACTTGGTTATTTAAACTTTACTTTTACTAGTAATTTTTATTAATAAATAATCGCCAAAGTAACATTTTCAAATCATTTTCATATATTTAAATGAATTCCTTCAATTATTCCAAATGAAGCAGGTATTTTAAAATATATATCCCGATCAAAACACAACCGAATTTATGACCGATAAGGAGCAATAGAGTTATTAAGTTGTCAGACATGTCAGATCTGCAAGGTCAAGATGATCGTTGCAGAGATTTCTAAACATATTTGAAGAGGAATTGATTCTTTGCATTTTCTTCATATCGCAATTCATGAGTTTAATAGAAATAAAATGGTTGTAGAAGCTAGGCATTTCTGTATGTTATTATTTTAAATACCTACATGTTTAAAAATCAATATGTGTACCTATACTTAAACCAACAATCAGACTACTCCAGTTTAGTGTACCTATGTAAACCAGTTTATTATGGTTTGCTACTCTTCATGTATTTCACCTGTTCTTTAATCAGATCTTAATGCTATTGTATCAGTACGCACTTTAAAAAATAATTCTAATGTCTAAATATTTCACTCCAGTATATACCGTCACAGTCAGTTATTCTACACATCCGGCTTCAGAATATTCCACCTTTAATTTACGTCATACTAACAAATTATGTTGCACACCACCAAGTGCTGTAACTTTCCATGAATCTTCTTTTGTACGTCTTTTTTAGTATACAAAGACAGATCTGAATTCCTTCATATCAGAGTTTTGTTTAGACTTCAATTGGAATAAACTCTCTCCCTTCACAGTGATTTTTCCAGAACTCACTCTGGTATTTGCTTTTTTCATTTCTACATCTCTAGAGATATTGTTTCATTGATATTGTAAATACATGTCTTGTCAATACACACCTATTAGCACATAATGCTCGCTATGTTTTGTGAAGCTACAAAGCCATTCTAATGAAACCTAAATTTATATAATACTCTTTCTCAACCCATTATTATGCATATGTTAAGTATATAATAATTAGTATTAGTAATAGTGTAATGGATATGCTTTATGCATATCTATCTGACCTTTATTATGCATCTTGACTATGCAAGTTGCCTAAATCTTAGTACAAATTTATAACATACCAACAGAAGCAGTGTTCACATGAGATGCAACTTGTTACTCACTTGAACACCATAAAAAGTGGTTCCATCTCATGCTTACACTTATAAAAATTTGTTGCATGATATTATGTATTACTTACTGTTTTAAAATGCATTAAAAATGTTTAATTGTTTTAGCCTTGTAAAATCCTCTTATGAAGGTCTTTTAAAAATTGTAAGATTAGTTTAGAACCTACCAGAGCTGGGTGATTAATTCAATTTGAGGTTGGGATTACGGATTAAAATTTTTAGATTCGGGATTAGAATTACGGATTACGGATTAAAATTATTAAATTTCTGGATTAGAATTAGGGATTACGGATTAAAAGGGTTAAATTCCTAGATTAGTTACGGATTGTGAGATAATATTTGAATGCTTACAATGCAATAACGCTAGGTTAGGAACCTCCTTAGTAAGTACGAATGAGATCCGCCCACTTTGGGGCCAGTGTGTTTCCCCCCAAGTAGATGGCAATTACGTTTTGAGTATACAGTGCTGTTCTACATTGCATTATGCGTCGAATGGCATATAAACTCTGTCTGTAGGCCAAAGGATGCTCAAAATACACATCGAAATGTCTAAAGAACTGAAAAAAATCGTGACTTTGGAGACCAGCAGGACCCACCTTTATTGACTTTTATGAAAAATGTTACTGAATATTGAGAAATGTGCCATTATTTTAGAGTTTTGGCTTATTGCCTAGTAAGAAGTAAGAATTATTCCGCCAAATTTAGCAGCGTTGATACCCGAACGGAAGCATGCAGCGCAACCGACACTGTAGCTAACAGTCACGCATGCACACCAGACAACCCTAATAATACAATCTTTATAAATCTGTTCCGTAGTATAAAATAGATTACATACGAATCTAATAGAGTACTTTAGATAAAAATAGAATACTTCAAAATAAATAGAACATTTTAGATAAAAATGTGATTTCATAGGTATAAATAGTTCTTTTTAGATATGATTAAAGTTATTTAGATACAAATAGTATTGCAGAACTATTTATACCTATAATATCACATTTTTAACTCAAATATTGTGTTTATTTTGAAGTATTCTATTTTTATCTAAAGTACTCTATTAAATTCTTATGTATTCTGTTTTGTACTACGGAACAGTGCAACCTAATTAGGTTGCTAAATTTATAAAGATTGTATTATTAGGGTTGTCTGGTGTGCTTGCGTGACTGTTAGCTACAGTGTCGGTTGTACTGCATGCTTCCGTTCGGGTATCAATACTGCTAAATTTGGCGGAATAATTCTTACTCCTTACTAGGCAATAAGCCAAAATTCTAAAATAATGGCACAAATAGTCTACAATGTATCGAAAAATTAACAATATTCACTGATGCCTCTCAACAATGGAACCTCCGGACCACGGTCTTTAATCAATAATCATGATTAAGGATTACTTTACAAATTGATGAAATATGGGATTGTGGATTACGGATTACTTTACAAATTGATAAAATGTTGGATTATGGATTACGGATTATTTTATAAATTGATTAAATATGGGATTATGGATTATAGATTAATTTTTAAAGGATTGAACTATTGCATTATGGATTACTTAATCCGTAATCGGATTAATAATCCAGTAATCCGTAATCTAGATTATCCCAGCTCTGGAACCTACTTTCTATTGAAATCTAAACATCGCCCTTATTGCCTGACCTATATAAGGTCTCCCACTGGAGAGTTTCTGCAGTGGATTTCGGTCGCTCATTTAGTGCTAGTTAAGCACGTTTGAATAAAATAAACATTGGCTTTTAAAATACAGATTTTCATCTCCTTATTTCATAATCTTACGCCTTCATACCGACAACGCATATTAGTTACTAGACCAGAATTAGCAACTAATACAATAGACTACATGTAATTGTTATGGTCTATTAACTTACATCATATTTACATCACTAACACTAACCTACAATGTGCTTCCTAATTTGTATACTTCCTTATTGCATTCATTCTATATTCTCTTTTACGCTTGGAAATCAGGAACAACCTGCAAAACTCAAAATACGAGGCTGACGAAATAATCAACAGAGAAGGAAATTGATAAGTTACAACATTCAATGAACACTAAACCAACCCTTTATAAATTGTATGTCAGTCTATATTGCAAAAACGCATTTACGAATAACGAATAAACGAACAAACGTGACTAGAGGAAAAGATGATTTAGGTATAGGTGTAGAAGAAGCAGAAAAATGGCAAAAGAAGATGTTTGCAAAGACATGGGAGGAGCGTTGCAAAATTGTAGAACCGCTATTAGAATGCATTCCTGAAAGTGACAAAGAATGTTACTTGTGATCAGTAATTTAATATTTCACAATTTATTTGCAAATAAAATGATTTAAACTTATATATACATATATACATATTGAATACATATTATTATCTAAAGAATATGAAAGAACAAACTATAGTTATCTGTACTAGTAGTAACTTGTTATATTTCATTTTAATAATGTGCTTAAACAAGTTTTCGGTAATGTTTTCAGTGTATGTTTCTCATTTAAGGAAATAGTTCTTTTTAATAATTTTTCTGTAAGAGATATTACTGTTACCGTCATCATACATACAGCTCCAAGTGAATAAATCAGTAGCATATGTATATCTTTTCTGTAAAATCATTTAACTGCCGTAGGGGTGCTATGAAATAAGCATCCAAATCATTACTCATCGTCATAATCTAAGTACGCAAAATTGGGTAGTAAACATGTACAATAAGTTTGTAAACCCATTTCACGAGTTTGTCAAGTACAAACCTGGTGAATTATGTAGCTTATACCATCATCAATAAAATTTAATCGTTCCAAATTAAGTTGTCTTTCCACATACCAATTGTGATAAATACCCATTTTGTTTAGTTTTAAAAGTTTCAGGTCTACAGGAAGCATGGTTTCGGTATTTCCCACTTCCCATCCCAATAGTTTGGACACCTGGGAAAGTTGGGAAATTCGGGAAAATTGCTAAAATGCGGGAATTATGTCCAAACTCTGGGAAAGTTTGGGAAAGTTTATATTCTACGCTTGGAATCTAAAATCTGCCAGTGATAATTCAGTTTAAGATTCAAGATTCCTATATCTTAAATAATAAAAAGGAAGCAATTAAAAATATTCATCACATATTAAATAAATACGCTGTCCATTATAGCAACAATTAAGTAACAACAAATCCTATAACAATAGTAAAAATCCTTGCAAAAATTTGCGTAAATTATATAAATGACAATTTTAAGACAAAATAGCAAATAGCTCATTACATTGAAATTTAAGCATTTAAAATGGTTACGTAAGTAAATTGACTAATATTGATAAGCGACTTTTCAAATATCCATCTGTACATAATTGGTGCTTCATATAAATGGACAAATGTAAAGCAAATACATCTTATATTTGTTTGTAGAATATCTTTACAATAACAATAATCATTATGCAATTTGAAACAACAATAATTTTGCTTTTCGATGTTTCAAAACTTGTTTCATAACTTAATCTGTGGCGTACTTTAGCACTAATGTGTGTTTTGCTTGCTCTTTAAGAACTTTCCCGGAACTTTCCCATATTTCCCAACTTTCCCACTTTTTATCACAAAAAGTGAACTAACCCACCCGGGAAAGTTGGGAATACTCCCAATGTGGGATAATCCCACCCGAAACCTTGACAGGAAGATATTTTAAATTTAATAATATATAATCATTATCATCTCTGTATTTCAAATTGGGTAGATTCGGGGTAGATTCCATTACAACGTTTTCTACCGCAATGAAGTACAAAATTACTGAAGGCAAACTCATAAATTCAGCAAAAGATTTAAAAACTATTTAATGGAGAGGGAGAGAAAATGCTGCATCTTAAAGGTAGGAGAAAAAATAATAATAGATTATTACATACTACATACGCTCTGCTGAATAACATTTGAGCACATTGTATTCTCGTGTACGACAACGACCAATACAGGTAGATTCAACTAGTTTACGTCATTATTTGCCACTAATTTCTGAACCTTAAGCAAAATATCTGCAAGCAGAGTTACCCCAGCCTTTTAGGTCAATAATTTGTTAGTTGTGACTGAATTGTAATGTAATTTATATGCATGTAAGTTATTTCGACAACAAATTTTGTAAAAACTACTATGCTTTTGATAATATTTTAATACATATTTTTACTTGCGGTCACAACAGACAAATTGGCAACGGAGTCTAACTATGCATCCCAGACGCCATATGTGACAATGACATTTTGATGCACTTCTTTAATGATAATTTTAATAACTTTTTCAATATTTACAATTACGTAAAGCATTGTATTAAATAGAAATTGTGTAGGAATAAGCTACATGTTGAACTACTATTATTTTCGTCATTGCATATTTTTCTATAGTGCTAGGCTATATCAGGGAATAATTTTGGGTTCAAATATTACTTACTCAGGTTATACTTACTATTGAGAATATATGGTAACTTACGGGTTATGGGTAAGTTTTTCACTTTTTGCACTATAAAAGGTGAAAAAATTTGCATATTTGTTCGTTTCACATAATTTGGAAGGGGTCATTTTTTTGGGTGGGGAGGGGTGCTTCCCTCCCCACCCAGAAATTTTATATATCGCATATCTACTGCGACAATGGCACGAATTTCGTTGGCGCAGCAAACGAACGTCAGGAAACGGCCCAACTACTCATCATGGATATTGAAATGCAAAATGTAATACCTGCTCACGAACTTGAACAGATCCAGTTCCATTTTACTCCTCCAGCAGCACCTCACTTCGGAGGTGCCTGGGAGACCTGCGTTAAACTCGTTAAGACCTACCTCAACAAAACGGTTGAAACTGATTTATGTACGTGTGAAGAGCTCGAGACGATTCTCCAATTTGTCGAGGCGCTTGTCAATTCTCGACCTCTGACTCCGATGTCGAAAGACCCAAAGGACATGGAAGTATTAACAATAGCGCACTTCCTTATCGGAACCTCATTGATGACATACCCAGAACATGACTTGGGTCACATTAAACTAAATCAATTGGATCGGTTCCAGTGGATCACTCGAAGATGCCAGGATTTGTGGAAACGCTGGCAGATCGAGTACCTGTCCACGTTGCAGAAGAGGAGCAAGTGGCAAGATCAACGAGAAAACCTGAATACGGGTGATATGGTCTTAGTCATGGACGAAGATCTACCGTCTCTCAAATGGAAAACGGGAAAAGTAAAGTACTCTTATTTAGCTTTACTTTTATTCTAGTATTAGAATGTATAACCTAAAATAATATGAAAGTAAAACCTTTGTAAATATGGAACAATTTATAAGGTATATTAAAAAGAGTGTAAATAATTAAAGAGTATAAGAATTCCTGAGTAGTAGGTTTTCTTATGTGTCTTCAGGTATGCCGGTTAATAATGAAACAAGTAAGTAAGGCAATGTTTAATTTATTAAATTCCTCTATAACCGGGAGTACAGTGGTAAGTGTAAGAACACTTAGCTGGACTGAACTGCCCAACCGGAAGGAAAGGTATTTATAGGGTTTGATTGAATAGGTGTGATTCATTACAAAATTACGACGTAGTTTTGCTTTACAATTGATTAGCAAACTACGCATTTTACCTGTTCTACATCAATACACTTTTACCTTGGGCTACAATGGAAATATTAATTATCCTTGTTGTTTCCGTATAGTATTTTTAAGTTACTTTAGTAAGATACAAAGTACATCATTTTAAACAAGATAATGCATAATCAGTATCAGTTTATTAATTGAATATGACACATGGTTCATTCAATACATTTCACAACATGATTATACACATAATTTGATTGGCAATGTTAGCAGAAAGAGAATCTATTCATGACGACACCGAAACCCTCCTGCTAACATCCTATAATGCACCCAACACAAAATAATATAATATAGCAAGATTAGGCCTTCCATAATTGCATAGAGTCCAAACTCCCCCATTCGCTACACCCACAATCTACTAGAAACTGAAACACACATTGTCCAGGGAAATACACTAAGATATTTAACAATCACACTAGTAACCGCGGAGGTCTGCCATAAAGGACTTACAGTGAGTAGTTTACGAAAGAATATTAGACCAATACACATACTTCCAGAAAAATCATTACATTATTATAATTAGTACATACCAATATGAGAAAAAAGACCATGAAAAAATCTTATATTAGTATATATACCTGCCTTGTCTATTACGGCTTACAGAAGTTACGCCAATACTCGTGTATTAGCGGATCTTCTCCTTGAGACTCAGAGTATGTAGATGTGAAAAATTTGAGTTTGCGGGTGACCCGTCTGACTGACCAAAGTGAGTAGTATGTGTTGAAATGAAGCTAGTCGGTTTGCTATCAGAAGACACAGACCAAATGGAATAGACTTGCATGGAGATGCTTTAGCCGCCGGAGCCTCCCGTCCTCATGAGTGTTGACTTAAGCACGTAAGAGTACAGCAACTCTCCTTTCCAAAATCCAGATATGCAGAACAGCAACAGTCGAAGGATGACTATGTGGTTTCTTGGATCAGATTACACCCAACACAGCACACAGTTGACGTAGACAGTGTCCTCGTGAGTAGAAAGGTCTCGTTTGCATACCGCCACAAATTCCTATGCAAAGTCCTCCGCGATAAGGTTCCACCATCTTCCAATTATGATATTTCGGCGAGGCACTTCAGAAAAAACCGAAAAATCGGACAGAAGTTCTCACTTTCACGCAGAATTGTCACTCTCACCGTACTGGTCATGTCTCAGGGTCACTGCACCACACAAATTTCACTGAATTCGGCCGATTTATACCACTAGAAAAAATTTTTTTGCGGAGAGCAGCACAGACGTACGTGCACCACCAACGGAGTCTCAAGGAGAAGCAGATAATGCATAATAGTACAAGTACATATTTATCTTAAAAACACTTCAAGGTATCTTTTGACGTCATGCTATTAGTAACATTATTAAGTGAGGTACATAACAAGCATACGTATAAAGAGTAGATATTCAACTTAAACGTTGTATTTTTTTACTCTACACTTCCCTACTTAGTTGAAAATTAATCTGTAAGAGAAATTTAAAAACGATAACAGGTCAACGAGGTGATGAACTTAATGCCCTCTGGCCAAGTTGAAAGTTGCTATCTTATAGAGGTGCCTGTACTGTATATCCATTTAATGGGTTATACATTTTTACTTACTTAGTATTATACACATACATAAAATAAACTGACAACAAGTTCCTTTCGTTCTGCTGTGTTGGTTATTGTGAAAGAGTGCATACCTCATGAACCTAACTTCTTGAACTCGATTTATTTAATGTAAGGCTGCTGAGTAAGCAAGAGTTCAATTCATCTTAAATTTATTATTACGGTTGTTCTAATTTTAATGGAATTGTTCAAAGAAACTGCGTAGTTTCTTACCCAGTCATCGAAGTGTCCCAACACTTCACGTATACGTTAATAATTAATTCCGGCCAGCTGTATCAGGTACGTGGGAATAGAATAAATACTTCGCTTAAGTGAATTAAATTATCATAACTACAAAGTGGTTCCTGTTGGCACTTGGTTGGTGTTATACCACCTCTCATGTGGCAATGCATCTCAACATGTTCCGAAAAGGCGGTAAGTAATTTTACGTTTCCTTTTGATACGTTATTAATCGTAAACATATTTATAATATTCATGTTGTCCCTGTTCGAGTGAATCTTTTATCTGTGTTAAATAGTGGAGAGATGTGCGTCGGAGCTACTTTTTGTGACTCGTATGGGGAATATTATTATTCCAAAGAAGACCAATGCTGAACTACTTCTGCACATGGTAAATCTCAATGATTCAATAAACTCTTGTACTCCATTGATGTAAATAATATCTAATGTTCCTTTTGGATTTGGATTAGTTTTACAAGGAGTGGAAGTGACATGATTAGGTGCCATCTTCAAGGGATAATGTAATTATTGACTGACTGCATTAAACAGGTTCGTAATGATGTCTATTCTTGCATGTGCAATTGAATAAGATTTGGTTTTAATACCAAACGATAAGGCGGGTGCCTGACACTATTAGTAAATGTCCAATAGGCAAAACGGTTAAAAATAATGTACCAAAGACAAGGCATGATGTGCGTAGGCTAGTACATCAGGCTTGTCGACATCCCCCTATGGTCAATCTAAAGTAGATGGCCAAGCGTATACGGGGAGTCCGGAAGAAAAAAAAGAGGCCAGCCGCGGCTCTCTTTATGTGCAATAGAGGCAATCTTGCAGTAAGCGGCTTAGGGTGCTCAGTGCTGCAATAGTCAGATAATAGCTGGTCATTGAACTTAAAAAATAAATTCCCAGGGCAAGATTGCATACTGCAAGTGCAGCAATTCTGATTATAATAAGAAAATGGTTGGACAAGAACCATATGGACAGTTAGCTAAATAGTAGAGCACAGGAAAGTGTCACTGTATTCGGTAAAGAAATAAAGGGATGACCTGGGGACCTCTGAACGGGTGACATGAATTAAAGTGGTTATATAAAGAGAAATAGCGTCCAGAGGGAGAACATAAATCTAGCCCAACTCGTCTGTAGTAAATTATAACCTCTCGCGGCAATGAAATTCGTACTGGTGGTAAGTAAAGGATTTGTCTGTTGTGTAAACATAATAATTACAATTAGATTTCCTTTCCCATCGAATTTGGCCTAAGCTTAAAAAAAGCCTAAGCAAATACGAGTAAGTACTCGAACTAGCAAGTTTGTAATTTTAATACCAAAGTTACATGTTCCATTAAGGAGTTAAAACTCAATGTTCCGGGTTTAATAATTTGTTATTTAAATTATATTTTTAGGTGTCGGTATGTATGGCGACGTGTCTGAACACCGTCGAAGCCAAACCTATACGGACCGAAATAGGTTTTCTTGTCCGTAGTTACCTGCGGAACTTATGCCAGGCATGCATTTTAGCCCAGCCTCCAAAATCATTCGTTGTATCCCTGTCCGGATTTTACTGCGGTGTGGGAGAATATCCATTGGAGCCACTGGTGCATGCCGAGATATGTGATTGTTTCTCCTGCAATAGGATGATGACCGATGACTTCCGTGAAGAAGTAAACTCCACGGGTTGTCCCAGTAAGTGCATACGTTATTCTAAAACCTAATCATGTATTATGACGTAACGGCTGTAATGTGAATAACTTCTATACACTAAATAGATTATTAATTCCTTGACATTTGTGTATGTGGATTAGATCTGTTCGCAACCTTGCCTCCATGGGAGCTTACGCCAGGAAGTATGGAGCAGTTCAAGGAGGAAATGGACGGGCGAATGGGTATCGTGTCATCCAACAGAACCTGAATCCTATGGGACAATTGGGTCACAACTAGATGACCTGCATTCTACTGGAACGCAGTGTAATATAAATATCTAGCAATTAAAAAGTATGAGTTTTTCATACTTAGTAATATGTACTTTAAGCACAATAATCACATCTCTATTATAATTGTAATTCTTATCCATTGGCAAAACTATGGGAACTGTAAGAGGGTTATATAACGGAAGTATGTAAGTACTGATAACAATAGAAACGAGTCTACCTATATTCTCTAACAACCAATATGTATCTGGTATAACTGTGAATGTTTATTTCAACATCCTACCAAAAAAAATTGCATAGAACGGATTGGGGATAATTCTATCTCCGTCAATTGCATCCGTTGATTACACTAATGTAGGTCTATGCAAATGAGGTTCATTCTAATGAAAAGAAATATTAAGTAGAGTCATGTAATCCAAATTGTTTTATGGAAATAAGAAAGGATAAACCTAATGGCATCCTAGACTCCATAGTGAGGCTGCAAATAACCATGTATACTCATACTTTCATTTTATCGTGCAGAACATATTACACTAACATTTATTCAAACGCATCCTATCTGAAACTGAGGTAGGAGCGGAAACTAGTGTATGGAATAATCATACGCAACCTAATTGTAAAATATAGGGCGGAATTTGGTAGTGATAAATTGCATCCTAACTTTATTATATAGAGATAGGAGCGGAAACTTGTTTAGAACCTGAACAGTAGGTTATGGAGTCCGTAGGTTCCCTTTTTTGGAAGTTAAAAAATGGAACCGGAATAGTTCACTAGGTTCACAAGGTTTGGCACACCCCAGGTGCCTACTCGCAACAAGACATGACGTACGAAACGTGTACCTCAATGAATTTTAATGCTTAACTTTAAGATATGGTGTAGAAAACAAGTTAATGATACTGCATGTGCAGGATTCATAGACTTAAATGATAATCTTATTAATTTATGTGCATATTTGTATCGCACACAAAATACACTAAAAAACACAGATTTTATTCCTGTACCACAGAATAATGTAATACAAAGATATCGTAGAAATTACGTTGACCATAACTCTCTACAGGTGTTTTAGATTAGCATCTAGTGAAGAACTTCTTTATATGATACAACGAATAACATTTCCAATACTTATAATAAATTAAGAGACGCTGCAAATATGTAAGAATTGCTGATGCATTTCATGTAGTTGAGAAAAGAGATTCAGATATTACGAAAATGATAACATTGTCGTATTGGCCACTATAGGCTACTATAGTTTGTAGTATAATAATATTTCTTTTAATAATTTCCTACCATATACCATGTACTGCTGTGAACTAGCCTCCAACATTAAGATATAAATTCCCACACTTGTCACTTTCAATTTAATTAATGTAACAAATGATGCATTGTGTACCAGTTCCGTGTACACTACTGCATAATTGAGTATAGTAAGTAAGTAAACAAACTAATTATTGTCACTGTATTTAAAATTAATGTGTAACAATAATAGAGCTTGGCCAAGATGTGCTCACACAGCTATGTGCAAAATGCAGAATTGGGTAAGTTAACAAATAATGTTATTTGTTCACTTAACCACACTGTTCAAATGTAAGACACATGATCCAAGGAAATCTTGCATCATGTGGCCATTGAACTGTCACTAGATAAGTTATTTGGTAGTTATTTTATTATTTATTTATTTAAAGAAGTGTCGCTCCTTGCGGGCTCTAGCCCATGGAGCCGTGTTACAATATGGGTTAGAGTGTAAATGGTAATTTGAAAAGAATCTGTAAAGTGATATTATGTTACAAGCAGAATATGCTTGCCTTGCACAATACGCAGAGAGTGCGAGGTCTTTGCTCTATAACATTGGTATAATCCCTAGTATGGCTTATTCGCTGATGGAGCACAAGAGTACAAGTGCTTGGTCCACCAGTTTTCTAGGTTTGCTATACTTAGTAATGGTTAGTAAAAATGTAATAATAAATATATAATGTCTTAATCTACTGTGTCTAGCTGTATAGCCGTGGTTTTAAGTGCTTTATTTTCATGGGTGCCGTGTTTGTATTTTTGATAGGCTTTGTATGCCCATTTTTTCTTATATGTGTAAATTTCTAATTTAATGCTGAAAACGCACATAGTTACTAATGCGAGTGTTATTATGCTCATAAGTAAAATTATTATATGGAAAAAAGAAGTTATGTGGTTGTTAGATTAATGTTTTAGCAATGTAGGAAGTAGTATAGAAGCATGAAAATCTGTATTTATCATGACACTCTTTTACTCTAATAAAATAAACATACAGAGCAGCCGATCTTCTGAACCTTCGGGAATTTCTTTTTATTAAAAACACCGGAAGCACCCCGAAAATTGGTCCTTCGAGCTCACATGTATGTGCTTCATACGAAACCATAGCCGGGAATGCTAAGTGGTATCCTCCTGCCAAAGCCGCACTCTTTCCTCAATCACTAGGAGAAACGGCAAAGCCTTGGTTAAGAACAGTAAAAAACGTCCCAAATATAGACAAATGGGATACACTGAAAGTACAATTCCTCGCGGCATTTAAACCAAAGGACGAGATTGAGAAAGCTGAAGCAGAGCTAGAAACTTTAAAATAAAAGTTGATGAGCCTGTTGAAAAATATGCTTATAACTGTCTCCGTTTGTGCGAAATTGTACAAGCTGGAATGGATTGCAATAAGAAGCAAAAGTACCTCATAAAGGGGCTTTTGTATCCTTTTTATCTCAATACATTTTCGCATACTTTTGCAAATCAAGAGGCTTTATACATCATTTGAGGAAATTGCAAAATGCAAAGAAATATTACGGTAGGGAAATGGCAGATACTGTAGATGAGCAATAAAGAGAAATAAAAGTTGAGGAAAATTGTCATTGAAATGAAATCGTTGACGGTGGCTACAGCATCAAGTACTATGGTTGATCACAAAAGAAGGATCAAAACCCTATTCACAAAATACCAGACCCGTTAAGAGAGATAGCGATCGAATACAATGTTACTTCTGAAAGCGCTTTGGTCACGCTTCAAAAAATTGCAATACACAGGCGTAATGTACTTTCCACAAAGCAAAAGGGCATGCAACAAAGGATGGCTATGCTTTAAAGCGGAGAGAAACTCGCGAACAAAGCAATCAGGGAAACCCGAAACCGAGTGCACAATGAGTCAGCCCAAGAATACCAATGCCTCAGTATACGAATTTAATAATGCGGAACTAAACATGTTAGATGAGTACACAGGAGTAGTCATCTATCAAGGTGAAGTAGAAGATATCTCAATCCAAATATTAATAGACACAGGTGATGATTAAAACCCAGCAAGTTATCAATCAAGATGAAGTAGAACAGGCTGGAAATTTAAACGTTCTGGCTGCCAATGCGCCTGTAATGTATCCATTAGAAGTCATAACTCAGTTAATTCTACTTTGTCGAGTACCTTTTGTACAAAGATTGCTGATTATGCCTAATGATTTATTTTACGACGTTATTTTAGGTAATAATTTTTTTAAATCCAATAAAATAGATATCTTATTTTCCTGCCAAGCGCTGAGTTATAAACATTTAGCCATAGCATTTTCGGTAGTAGGTCGGAAAAGAACTCCTCGTACGTTCACCCTGTTGTATTGTGTAGATTGGCTTGCCTTACCTCACTTCCGAATAGTAATACAACAAGTAGGTATCTAAATCGATGGTCTTCTGCTTTGATTGAACGTTTCCCCTTCGCTAAGCTGCAACTACAGGACTACAGACTTTGCATAAGTGAAGCTTTGATTGATGTCTATAGGATTGAGCTTCCACTGATTTCAATTGGTCTGCTTCCATTGATTTCAATTGGTCTGCTTCCATTGATTTCAATTGGTCTGCTTCCATTGATTTCAATTGGTCTGCTTCCATTGATTTCAATTGGTCTACATTTCGTATCTATTGTTTAGCAAACTACTACACAGTAATCTACACAGATGTACACATATGTACATACAGTAATATGACAAGAAAGACTTGACTTCCAACAATACCAACAATCTATGCCTTCAACAAGACCTTCACTAAGAGTGAAGTTAAGTCAAATGAGAAATCTAAAGGTGCAACAAGTTGTCGTAATTACTATTTACAGCAGTAACAAATCACTGCTTAACATAAACTCTCCACACTCTTCAACTACATATTGTCAAGTAAATGTCTGCAAGATCCTTTATATCTTAGTTAAAATATAACGTTCTAAAACGTGAAAGGAAAGTACAACGTCTGCATCAGTACTTCACGTGCGTTAATCTGAAAAGACTATACTACTCAATTTAACATTCATACACGGAATTCCTACATTCACGGGCCAAAACTCTTCAAGGTTAATGTAATATTATACCCATAAGGAAGTCATACTGCTTTTAAAACCTGTCAAGACATCAAATTATTTGAAATCCTACACCATATGGATAAAGAAATCTCTCAAGTTAACCAACTAGTTCTATTTTGTTACTCTTGTGTTTCGAGAGCCAATTGTATTTTCTAGAATTGGACCGAGACCGCCCGAAGGACTGTTAGTACTGACTTTTGAAAGGTAAGGTATTGTTGCTGTGCAGTGATATTCCTTGGGCACGTCCATCATTGACTAGCGCGGCACTAGGTAAAACCACACGGTGACGATATTAACAGCCGTTGAAACAGGAAACAGTAACCGCAATACGTTCTTCAACCGATGCCTGCAAAGACAATTTTGGCATTAGCGAATGTAAAAAAACATGTTGTTTTAACAATATACTACACGGCAAATAAAATAATAAAGTGCGTAGAAACCATTAAGTTTTTCATATTTACCAGTAACCATTGAAAATTTTAAAGTTCTGAGTAGGTAATAAAATCTTTAAAGTTCGTAGTAACCATTGATGATTTTAAAGTTCGTAGTAACCATTGATGATTTTAAAGTTCGTAGTAACCATTGATGATTTTAAAGTTCGTAGTAACCATTGATTTTAAAGTTCGTAGTAACCATTGATTTTAAAGTTCGTAGTAACCATTGATTTTAAAGTTCGTAGTAACCATTGATTTTAAAGTTCGTAGTAACCATTGAACATTTTAATGCTCGTAGCAACCATTGAAAATTTTAAAGTTCGTAGTAACCATTGAAGATTTTAAAGCTCGTAGTAACCACTGATTTTAAAGCTCGTAGTAACCATTAATTTTAAAGTTCGTAGTAACCATTGAAGATTTTAAAGCTCGTAGTAACCGTTGATTTTAAAGTTCGTAGTAACCATTGAACATTTTAATGCTCGTAGCAACCATTGAAAATTTTAAAGTTCGTAGTAACCATTGAAGATTTTAAAGCTCGTAGTAACCACTGATTTTAAAGCTCGTAGTAACCATTGATTTTAAAGTTCGTAGTAACCATTGAAGATTTTAAAGCTCGTAGTAACCATTGATTTTAAAGTTCGTAGTAACCATTGAAGATTTTAAAGCTCGTAGTAACCATTGATTTTAAAGCTCGTAGTAACCATTGATTTTAAAGTTCGTAGTAACCATTGAAGATTTTAAAGCTCGTAGTAACCATTGATTTTAAAGTTCGTAGTAACCATTGAAGATTTTAAAGCTCGTAGTAACCATTGATTTTAAAGTTCGTAGTAACCATTGAAGATTTTAAAGCTCGTAGTAACTATTAATTTTAAAGTTCGTAGTAACCATTGAAGATTTTAAAACTCGTAGTAACCATTGAAAATTTTGAAGTTCGTTGTAACCATGTTCTGGAAACATAATTAAGTTCATTTTTAAACCGATTCAGATTCCTGGCCAAAATATTTCGGTCACAACTTTTAAGTATCATACATAATCATACTACATCTTATATCCAGCAATAATCAAGCAAATTGAATTCCCACCATTATTTTGGATATTTTATAATAAACAAAATCAGTAGTTTCCACCCTTAAGGGTATCACACTCTCATTTTATATTCTCTGATGTATTCAAAGATAAAAAATCCAATGCGCTTGGTAAATTCCCGAGTATCATTTCCGTAAATTCAGTAAATGATTTTCGATAAACTCAATAAGATGCAAAATTCTTCAATGTGTGTTAAATGTTCTTACCCTGGCGAAAATATCTTCGCGATATATTGACTCTAAACATCCTTCAAATTATCATTGAGCTGACTGTAAAACAGAAAATATTTGTTTAAGAAATCCAAAAAATTGACAATGAATAATTGCCAAAAGAACAATTATACTAATATAATTATTTACAATTTGAAAAGGATTGGCAGAAGAAATGACGTTTTCTGTTCCCGGCGATTATCTGTCAATGAGATTTTATCGGACACCAGGATTATTCTGCTAATAACACTTGCAGAGATGTAGTGTCTAAATTAAATATGAATTAAAAACAAATCAGATTAAATATTCCTTTAAAGTGCTGTATTATTGCAATAATAGTTCTTAAAAATTACCAGTAAAACACGAAATAGAAATTTTCTATTTTTATTGCAAAAATGGAGAAAATAGATTTTTCGGTGTATAATGGCACCATAAATAACTTTTCAGGCTCCCCAAATCTTTTGACAACATGGATCGTTCAAACACGGTTCGGGCATCTTCTAACAAAAAATGGAATTGTTCAAAAATTCCTTTAACGGTCCTCTATCCTGTGATAACAGAGCCCCTGAAAAACAGCGATACGGACGTGCTATTATAATTTGCAACAGAGAGTTTACAGGAACATTATGACAGGAATATAAGGTATACCACATACTGCGATATTTTAGAAATATTTTTCGATGTATTTAAGGTTTATAAGACTTGTTGGCGCAGATAGGTAATATCCTTTAAACCAAAACATTAATTTTTGGTCTTCTAAGCTTAAAACAAATGTAGCGAATTCGTCTGATAAGAAGATATACAGGGAAAAAGTAATTTACCACAACAATGATTAAAAAACAAAAATGAAAATCTTCCCTCCACAGCCTGTTTTAAAAATTTAATAATAATTTGCAAAAAAATGACCACTCCATTTCTCCAAAAATATTTCTTTACCTTCCTTGCTATTACCATGTTTCCGGATATTTTTTACTGTATGCATATTCCGACAGTTAAGACACTCAAAATTGATTGACGATCAATGAAGATTAAAAATACAGCAAAATGTAGTCAAGGAAAATACTTTGTAGCTATGTATTTAGCGAAAGAGTGGTCATTGGTCCCCTTGTGCACGTAATCTCCAAATACTGTGCTGCATTTGGTGTTTACCGAAACAATAATTTCCTTGCTTTTTGAGTCATAATAACATTAAAAAATATAGTTTTAAAGTATATTATCAAATGTCTTCATACTTCGGATGATAACTGTGGATTTTTGGTTAAATATAAAGTTTCTCAAATTTACGCCTTTTAAAAACCCATGAACCCCCGAGTCGGCAACACTATATCTATATGCTATATGACAAAAAATTTTACTAGCTGATCTAGTGTAAAAAGTATATAAAGTGGTTAACGATTTTCAAAACTACATTTGATGTATTGGTTTGGTTTCAAATATTTGTGTAGTTTATTGAGTTGCATTAAACTATGTAAAAATAGTTGTACTAAAAATACGTTAAACGATTTTGCTAACCATCCTAATCTATGGAACATGAAAATAGACTTCCTTTCAGATTTCCCAATCCTTTTTAAAAGAAATGAACAGTAAACACTGTATTCAAACTACAATTAAATTGAATTATGCACGATTATTTAGTTTTTAATGTCCGGCTACTTAGCTAGACACTTTTGAAATTCACTTGGAAAGAAATTGGCAAGTCCTAGCATTTTAGGCGCAACACAATAACTATTTTTGTCAGACAAAATTATTAATCAAATGAATTATTTGTATTATTATTTCCATTGTGTTTGTAACTCTGGTGGTACCTGTTGCTTTTGATCTTCATGCATAGTTGTGCACTTGCTCCCGTTATTCGGACAATTCTTTAGGGTAGTCCAGGAAAAAAACTTTTCGTCGTTGACGATTTCAAATTGCAGATTAATTCGATTCAGTTACCTAGAATAAAGGCAAAAAGCATTCCCGTTTCACAAAAATTGAAATTTCCACTGAATTGAAAAATTTACAGTTATCATCGTAAGGCAAAATAATTTCAGTAAACTATAAAATAAACAAATGAAGACACTGTACCCACCGAACTGAAAAAAATTCGATACAATTTGCTATTGCAAATCTCTAAATTGTAAATAAAGATTGTAAATACCTATATGTAGAATAGCAAATGTAGAAGTTGTGTTAAAATGAATCCGAAAACTAAGATTTTCTTTTAAGTTGGAACAAATATCCAATTGAACACGTCTTCAAATATTATATTAATGTTTATTTCATATTTTTCACTCAATTGTCGCCCTTTAAGGTGAGAAATTTTACAAGGTCCCCTGGCAACAGGTGTATTATGATTGCAATGCAAAGGTGAGCAACTTACAACGAAGTATATCACGTGGTTTCAATGCAGGCACAATTGTACATACTACAATTTTGTTACTCTATGTACAGTAGCGCTGTACTCTGTAAATACATTGAATTGTCATATTATAAATTTCATAATGCCCCTAGACTATAATTCCTCATTCTATTTGTATTTCTTATATATTAGACTTATATCAATGCATGATAAACAGAAGAAGATGATTTAAAAATAATTGAATTATCATACTGTTGATTACAATGTGAGAAGATAAAACGCAAATATTGTTGACAGACATTACCCGATTTTATGCAGAGAAAACTAAAGCTTGTAAATATACAATGCAGTGATTTGCCTAACCGTAGATACAAATGCGTAATGGAATGAAAATAATTAAAAACTATTCCCAAAATGAATACGGAAACCGGAAGTAATTATATTACTTAATTTCGAAATTAATGTATAATAATGCTGGAGTATTTGGGAAATCTATTATAATTATGTTAGGTATGAGCTAAGGAACATTCAATACACATTACAAAAAATTCTAAGAAAGTTTTGCTTCAAAACGTAAAAGTGTCTTTGAGATTTAATTTTGTTTTCGTATTTCGCTCTTTTCTTTTTTCTTAGCTATTTTTCATATTATTTCAAATTGGCCTGCAAAAAATATAAGCAAAGTTTCAATCAAATCTTTTAAATCTCTGAAAACATAAATACTTCATTCAGTATATTGCTGCAACATATTTGTTGAACGATAAATTTTCTCGGCCTTTAATTTTGCAGGAGAATCTGGTGGTTCCATAGCTACCGTCTCCTCTGCTTGCTTTGCCAAGAAGTAATATTTTTTGAATTCATTCCAGTTCTGTTTCCAGTCGGCACCTTGAGAGCGAGTGTCTATGTTATCGTGGCACAAAGCTAAACAGTAGAAAGCATCCGGCAGCATTCCATGTCCCACATTTGCAATATTAGTAAATGCAAGTAGATCTGAAATTTTGGCTTCTTCAGAAACAGAAGTCAAGTTGAACTGTAATCTTGCCTTTTGGTAAAGCAGTTGTTGACTTTTTGGAAACAATTCAAGTGCTTTGTTTATTTCCGTGGCTGAAGTTTGAAAATCTTTCTTCACCACGTAAGCAAAGCAGAAAAAGTAAAAAAAAATCTCTTCATATGGATATTTCTCTATTATTTTTGGAACTAATGAAATCACAGATTCCGCATCCTTCCCCATAAGTAGAAAAAGATAAACAATTTTTACATCCCTGTCCAACTCAGAAATTTCAGTAACTGGAATTTTGGATATATATTCCTTTGAAAGCAAAAGTAATTTTTCTTGTGAATCCAAACACATAATTATTTCGTTATGTTCCAGTCGAATAGCATTCGCCATATTTTGAATTACATCAAGTTTTGAGTACTCATCTAACTCATACTGTGACAAAACATCGAGGACTTTGAGGTGAAGGTCAATGGTTTTTAAAATATTTTGGGCAGTAACGTTTCCTTTTTCTGCCATCTTTTTCAATCTACTAATCATTTCTTGAGAATAGTGTTCTTTAGTACCGTCACATTGCCTGGAATATTGAATACTGATGTGTGAGCCATAAAAGGCATCAACCACAGCCTGTGGAAATTTGCATCCAAGGGCACCATCATTCTCATTGCTAATTCTAGCCTGGATAAGTTTTACTAGGCGACTTAAATTTTCAATTTTATTTTTATCGTGTTCTTTTTTTAGCATTTCGGCAGCTACAGTTAGCCTTCGCTTTAATTTTTGCAGTTTTTCAAGTCTGGCATGAAAATTTTCATAGCAAGGAAGCAGAGCTTCACTGTCATTAAGCACTGCTTTCCTGCACCAGTGGAGTGCAGCATCATAATCACCAACTAAAATGTTATGTAATGTCAACGCCTCTTCCGCCAGAAGGTTTTCTCCGCAAAACGAGTCGGCTGCAGTTTCCCAAAATCCCACCGCGTGCTCTTTTGACAAGTTTACTTTTCCTTCATAACATAACCGCCCTGCGTGGAACCCAGCAAGACCGCAATGGTGATCTGCAGATTTCGTATATTTCAGAAGAGCTTCAGTAAAATCTCCAAGACCTTCCTCCTCGTAGAGTCCAAGACAAAACTCCGCTTCGGCTACGCCCACATTCGGTTTCAGGTTTTCTTCACGGGCACCTTCTACATCGTCTAAAGAAATAAAATTATTTATAAAACCTGCTGTAATATCTATTTTGTTTTATTTTCAATTTTACGGTTAATCGTGCTTAGTGTCGCAATTTTGGTGCCTATTTTTGGTTTTTATGGCCCAATTTTTGGATATCTTGGGGCCTGTTTTTAACGCTTTTTTCGACATGTTTATTTTGCGCGTTTTTCCGTGCTCAGCTAATATCATGTAGTTATAAACCAGTTTACTTGAAAGAAATCTAACACTATAATATTTAAGGAAATTGCTCATATTCGGTAGTGATGAAGTTAAGAAACGCTACTTTCTTGGCGTTTCAATTATCATTTTTAACTACAATTCCTTTAATCAGTAATTAATTAATTAATAAAGTGTACCATACCATGTTAATAGAGTAATAAAGGGTCATACCAAGAAATGGTTGCTCTTTCGCCAATTTTTGGAGCATTCGAAGTCCTTTCCAATGATCTTGACTTATTCCTTTGCCTTGTATTGTCAGTATGGCCAAATTAAATGTTCCTTCTGCACTGGACATAGTACTTGCCTTGGAATAGCAGTTCACAGCTTTTTGAAAATCTTGAAGAACATTTCTGCCTTCTCTGAATCTGTGGCCTTCCAAAACAAACTTGAAAGCAGAGTTTCCCTTCAGTAATTGTTTTAAGCGTTTCTCAATTTTTGATTCGCTTTCCTTTTTAGTTGTCTTCAGAGAAGAAATAACACAGGCCCTCACTGTTCTAACCAGACCTCCCGTTTTCTTCGCTTTGCTTAGTGCGGATTTAAATTTACTCATCTTTCGAGCAAAATTGATTTCAGCATTCATGACATCCAGTGTCAAAGCAATGTCGAAATTCTTAAGAGCCATACTAAAATTTTCTTGAATTTCGTAGGATTTACCTATCAAAAAATAACTTTTCCAACTGTCCACATTCAGGTTTGCTGCCTGAAAAAGAAATTACAAAATGATGATATAAGTATACTTAAAATTCTAATTTTAGTCCATTTTATAAACTTTATTTTTATTTCCGATATAATATAAATATTTTGAAAAAATCAGTAAGGAAAACTGCGGAATTAAATTTATCGGTTTATTTTATTTTTATGTATAACACCATACAAAAATATTTTACTCACATGAGTTGCATCTTCTAACGCATTTTCATATTTCGGTGGATAAAACTGTAAATAAGCATTAGCGCGACAGTTGTATAATTCATTTTGGAGTAAAAGAGATAAGCCGGGTATCAGAAGAGCTTCAGAGTACATATCGATTGCTTTTTGAATTGAATTGCTGTTTAAAAATTTGTCTCCGGTTTCTTTAATTCTTTTAGCTTGCAGAGTTTTAAATTCGTTGACGGAATTTCTGAGCTCCTCGCAAACTTGAGGTGCTGCTTGGACCTGCAATTCTTCATCTTTCGCTCCGAAGAATTTTAATGCGTTAACAAGATCCGCCCTTAGCATTATAAAATCTTTAACATTCATTTTCAGTGTCGCAGAATGCGAGATATAATTTCTGGTGCTAACGATGATGTCCAAATTGTATAACTCTGCTTTCGTTTTACTTTGTCTCCAAGTATCTTTATCTTCTTCCTCAATAAGAGCTTTAATGACAACGGAGACAAGAGTGACATCCCATGTGTCTATTCTTCCTGACTGTAATAACTCTTTTTGGACCTTTTGCCGTTGATGGAAAGTTTTTTCACCCATTAGAGATATCAAGTCTTTCCCGTCATCTGTAGTATTTTCCCATTCAGTTTTCGTAATTTTGTGCCATTTTTTACAAAATACATTTCTTAATACAACCGCAGCGTTCAGCTGAACGAGTCTCAAAAGTTTTAAATAATTTTCAGTTTCGTCCATCATTGAAGCAGTTGAATTCTGCGGTAAAAATAAAATGTTAGTGATACAATAAAAGAGTAAATTACATTTGTGGCAACTCTTCATAACCATTTAATTAAACCATTTATTCCAGACTTTAGATTTTCAATTTTATTAACAATTATTAACTTATTACAATTAACAATTTGCGTATTATTACAGATAATCTCTACTATATCGTTCATTTTCATCAGAAAGGTGGTGAACCACCACTAAATCATTCTTTCAAATAATTCATTTAATCAGCAATTCAGAAAAGTTCGAAATCGAAAATAATGTTTTATAAAATGGGACATTTTAAAAAAATTAAAAATTTCGTGCTTGAAGTTTGTCACGTTTTGAAAATCATATGAAGCAGGTTTCTTACTTCGTGATTATGTGGTTTAGCATCTTCTAATGAAGAGGGACGATATTGAGATACATATTACGTATATTTATATAAAGTTGATATACAAAGCAGTGTATACTTATATTGAGCTCCAAACAGTTTTTAAGTTTGAATAACTTTTATGATTTATTTGTCAATATTTTTCTGCTTACCTATGCAGTTCAACGTTAACTCAAATTTGCTCCTTTTCAGGATTTTATTCCATTTCCATTGAAATATATTTACTTTAGCACTTGAACTTTGCACTAAACTAATTTCTCACTTACTTTACTTTGAATTATCCACTTTCTTTAAAGGGCACAACTACTCAAGTCGCCTTCTGATGAACGAGTGAATAAATATTTAATACTTTCATTTTTCCTTAAGTAGTTCATTTGGCATTCAGATCGCCTATTTAAGAAATTTCATTTGAACTGTCAATATAGAGTATAGAATCATGCGGCAGCAAATATTATACACTCATATTATTCCATTCTCTCGTCATATATATCAATATGCCGTGAAAACAGAATTAAATGCCCCGTGTTATATAATACCCTTGGCGGTAATATTATTTCTGTTTTCGGAGACGAAGTACACATTTAAATATGATATATGATGATTTTGAGAAATAATAAACCTTTAAAAATTTTGTTTTTCCGGTAGTAATTAATTTAGACATTTAGTAATTATGTTACCTCATTGTCACAATTATAAACCAATCGTAAATAAGGATATGCCTGTAATTAAATCAGCAGTTGTGAAATTTTAAGAAGTTTCTATTTCCAGTTGAATGACAAATCATCAAAATAATATGTTTGAAATAATAACACCATAGTGTAATAATTCTGTGTTTACGGCATACGTTTTTAAACTGTCCTTTCTAATCCAAGTCTATATAACACTATATTTCCAAGAATTATCGCTGTTTCATACGAAACATGAGTTTCACAAACTGCTACGCTGGCTTAAGGTTTATGACTTTATTTATGGCTTTACTGCACTGTCTATTTATATTCTGCAAGGCCTTCCTTGTTTTGTTGTGGTTTGAACACTCAGCACAATTCATATGATTTCTACATTTATATGAGTCCATGGTATTTCGTGCTCTTGCTGCAGTATTTATGTCGGTAGGCATCAAATAGTGTCAATATTCCTCCCATTTCCGTTCGCATTCATTCGGTACATGTTTAATTATATTATCTGTTATGTTTGTCATTTATTTTTACTTTGTTTGTGTTAGAATATCTCAAAGCTATAGCGCTTATGAATGTTTGTTCATTTACTCTCCAAAGACGGTTTGCTTTTTGTCATGTGATAATAATATCCTTCTTAGATGCTCTCAAAATATAGTATTTTTACTTGCACTCAGAAAAATATAATTAAATTAAAAGTTTTACAATCAAACTGATTCTATTAAAGAAATAAAAACATAATTTAATTAAAATTCTTTACAATTAAACAGGTTCTATTAAAGAAATACTAGAAATATATTTAAATTTAAAGTCTGTATAATTAAAGTGATTCTTTTAAAGAAATATTTCGATTTGCTATGAAAAATTTATTTAGTAACACTCAAACAAAAATTAGTTTAACTGTTAATTAAATTAGGGACGCTGCCATGTTGTTCAACCAAGTTATCCATTACAATGTAAATGCAAAATTAATTTTGTTGCAGAACTTTCAAGGGGGTTATAAATGCAATATGTATGTCTTAATTTACCATTCCTTGCTTTACAGTATAGAAAACGTTTAATTATGCAAAACTCACATATTTTAGTGTTTAACAGTAACCAAAATTCCACTCTGCCAGTTTTTCAAAGAAAATCGAAGAATGCAATTGCTGCGGTGCCAGACAACATTAGTAATTTAGTCGTTCCTCTAGTTACACTGTAAAGGTAATCAGGAACACTTTGCCTAGTAATAGGATCATCCAAACCAATTTGAAAATACAAAGGTTTGCAAGACATCTTGTACTTTTTAACATACTGAACATGAAGAATACTTTTTTACTGATACAGACATAAACTTTCAATCACATCGTTATAGAGTCGCGAAGTTTTTACACAAAGTGTAAAAATGAAACACCAGACAAAAGCAGCAAATATAGACATTCTCAGCAGTTGGAATATAATAATTAAAGATAGGTTTGAACTGCTTTTAATAATCATTACATTCAAAATTATTGATGTTCTTGTCGATACAGACTTAATTACCATCAATACAAATCCAATAATTTCTTGCACCAGTTTCCAATAATATCTTGCAATGGTTAAGTACTTTACGATCACGAATGGCGAACGGAAAGACTTTTTTGTTTTATATGGCGAATTTCCCAACCTAAATAAAACAAAAGTATATTAGTGAAAATATCTTTACAGCAAATTTTCTTGTTTAATTCATAAAAAATGATGTCTATTGTGTTTTTAGGATAAAAATTAAATTGAAGTATTATCAAACTAGTTTTTAGTACCCTTTATTTGTAAACCTTACAAATCCCTAATCTATATGGTATGCTTCTTTATGATATTAAACTATTAACATCACAATTGCATATTACCTCAATTCCTTTGCTATTACTGAGAATCCGTAAGCACCTATTACGGTGAAGATCAAGGAGCAGTAAACTTGACAAGACCAAACAGAAGACATCCAAAAAACCCCAAAGCAGCAGAATACGAAGGCATACATTTGGTATTTCTCAGGTATATCGGCAACTACGAATGGCATTAGTTGTTTGCGAAGCAGTACAAATACGTTTGTAAATATAATTGGAAAACTAAAATTGCACACTGTAAGGCCTACAAATATTGAATTCAGCTTTGGGGTTGAAGCTTTATGTTTCTCCCTGAAGAATTTATCTATAAAAGTTGTACATTGCAATATCAAACATTTATTATTTCCTGTCATGAAATTAATTACATGTTTCTATTCTTAAGTAGTGGAAAGGCACTTCAGGCTTTTGGGCCTTTTGCTCAATCTCTTAACAAGAATTGCGCGAAAAGTTTGAATACCTACCTTCAAATTCTTGTAAGAGCTTCATGCCGTCTTTGTGTATATTTGCGATGCGTTTGAAGGAACATTGACAAAATTGGGCAAAGAGGAATGCAAACCAGGATGAGAAGCAAATCAATGAAATACCAGTTGAAAATGTGAAATCTGCTTCAAAGAATAATCCTATCAATTGAATTGAAAATTTAATTGTGACCAATGAGGTGGCTACAAGGTAGAAGTAAGTTTGCCAAAGTTTGAATTTGGATTTAGTGGAAGCAATTGTCTTTTTCTTTTCGTCCCAATAAAATGGGAATGCTCCAGTGAGATATCCAAGACTCACAACAGCCCTTTGGCATGAATACATCTGATCAGATATCGAACAATGGTTTCTTTCTTCAATTGTAGTATCTTCCTCTTTCTCCTGTATTAAATTTAGAACTACTTCTTTAAGATAAAGTAGATATTTCATCCAACAAGGAAACCTCATTGCCATACTGCTGAAATATAGAAGATTATTAAAATAGTCCCTTTAATATTTGACTTTCATTTTACACGAATTACCTATAAAGGTGATGATGATTTAAGAGTCAAACTATATAAAACTATTACAATTTCAGAGCAATTTTTTATTTGCTATATCTGAAATCTGATTTCAAAAGAGTAAGACATACTGTTTCAAATGATAATCTGAAGACTTGTCCAATGAAATCGTAATAAATTTATCTCAATTGAAAAATTCTTTCGTTTTGCAAAAACCGTTTAGTTTCACGTGTGGACGTGTTGATTCAAAATGAATCCGTTTCGTTTTTAGAGCTGAAATGAACGAAATGGCATTATGCGGTTTTTAAACTAAGCACGGTCGCTTCTCAGACTGAAATGCATACTTTTCAAGGGCTTAACTTTATTTCCAGTTCTGAAGGCCGACCTTCAGAAACTTTTAATACCAATTTGATTTATGTTGTATTAAGTTCCTTACGTATTTTTTGTAGTCAACACGGTATAATGTTGTATTGTGCTGAGTACTAATTCCCTGACGCCTAGGTAATAGTTATCCAAAACTTTTATTACTATAATTTGCAGAATCGAAGATTTCTATTTACAATTCTAATCATGGTGAATCGATATTTACCTCAGTTCTAATAATGCAAATACTTATATCAGTCAAAGTGCTTATAGCCAATTGGCTGTTAAGTAAACCTTTTTCTGGGTACCACTGTATATCATTTTGAGTTTGTAAATTAATAGTGACGGTTTTTAATATAGTACCAGGAAGGAAATCAATTGCAGTGACGTATGGTCGGTTTTTTATGAATTACAGGTGGCAAGAATCAAGTTTTCATCAAACTACACGTTAGTCACACCTAAAAAACGCAGCAATTTTCTAAATCGGACTTTTCTCCAATGGTTTATGCTTTCCACTACAGTATAAAAGGCTGTACAAGAATTCTCAAAAAATCGCAAAATTACGGTCGTTAAATTCTCCAAAATCCAATTTTTGCAATAACAATAATAACCAATAATATTGCAAATTACACTTCAATTAATAAAATAATTTTCAAAACACATTCAAAGCCAGTTACTTTTGTTTAACCTAAGAATCTACCCAAAATATTGCAAAAGACAATATTATCCCATCTGGTAGCGGACATGCAGAAAGAATGAAATCTAGCAAATTATTATTTATGATGCTTAGTCGAAGCATTACTAGATAGCATTCAATGCATATAGTTTATCGGTTTCTGCAAACACAATGAAACCAATTTATTAGTCAGCTACCATAAACTGGGATTGCATCATCAAAAACATCATGCAATCTAAATTTATCACAGTCGAGTCAGCATTCTGCATTAAGGAAAGCCGACTCGTCTAAAAGCACAAATACAACAAAATCGCAAAAAGTAATTTGCTTGTTAACAATTTCCAATCCCGGATTTTAAACTTTTGACAACAGTAAACGAGTTTGATTTATTAATTTGGGATTCTGCACAGATAACGAGTTCAGTTTCTAAAATAGTTGAGATTTATTTCTGAGTATTCTTTGTAATAGAATTTTGCAACAAGTGAACAAAGTGTTATTATTTATTGGCAGTGGTCTGGTATCAACAAAATTGTTTCAACTACGGAAAAATAGGTTGAAATTTAATCAAACATGATTACTCCGTGATTTACGGAAGACTTCGCAAATATGCGAAATAAGTTATCAAAGAGGTCCGGACACTAGCCGGCTTTAATATCTCCCCGTAAGTCATGTGCAATAAGTACCCTATGTTGTAGAGGGCATTGTCCTGGTCAAGTTTGGTTAGGAAGTTTTTTCAAAATAGTCATTTGGGTGACCTCCAGAGCCTACCAAAGGGGGCATTTTTGGTCACTTTTTGGTGTAAACATGAGTATATCTTTGGAATGGTAATGGTTAGAGACAAAAGATTGGTGCCATTCGACGGCTCTTTATATGTAGAACAATGCAGAGTATTCAAATCTTGACTACCCCCCATTTTGGGGTCCCACCCCTCCCCACCCAAAGTGGCCCGATGAGGTTTATATTCACACT
This sequence comes from Yoshiicerus persimilis, assembly GCA_020352615.2. NCBI lineage: Eukaryota > Metazoa > Arthropoda > Collembola > Entomobryomorpha > Tomoceridae > Yoshiicerus > Yoshiicerus persimilis. The sequence continues at coordinate 103,464,167 of CM036940.2, forward strand.
GAACACTCCTTGTAGGTTCCAAAGTCACCCATAAATCGCGTATATTAATTGAACGGCTCATTTCCCCAGAATGGAAGGTAGCAGTATTGAGGTAACGCTGATGTAGCTACTAATGATATGTGGTTTAAGGGGGGGTTCTAATCTCAGCAAAGAGATTAAAGCGGATCAACGGTTCAACTTGACAAGCCGTGGATAATATATTATGACAGTTCATCCTTTTCAAGAGAAGCATTTGTGGATAATATTTTTATTTTCCATATTTCAATACTGATAATCATGTTTTGAAAAAAACTATTTTTGAGTAAAGACGTACTTGGAGTAGTGAAAAATGGCAGTTTTTATGTATTAAGGCATCATGAAATGCAAAAATCGGTCTCATGTCTTCTGAGGAATTTTTCCCTTCTTCGAAAGAATTGCTTTCTAACAATGTCGTTCTCAAGTTTCAGAGATACTTTGTTTGATTTTGGAATCGGTAAATGCGACATACGTAGATGAAAACAAAACCACACAATGAGTAACGCAATCCACACTATTTCACACGACTGCCTCGCCATATTATATGTTTACTTGCTCAACCTCGGTACCCCGCCTTAAGTGAATATTTAATTACCTGATTTTGGGGAAATGAGCCGTTCAATTAATATACGCGATTTATGGGTGACTTTGGAACCTACAAGGAGTGTTCAGTGTGAATATAAACCTCATCGGGCCACTTTGGGTGGGGAGGAGTGGGACCCCAAAATGGGGGGTAGTCAAGATTTGAATACTCTGCATTGTTCTACATATAAAGAGCCGTCGAATGGCACCAATCTTTTGTCTCTAACCATTACCATTCCAAAGATATACTCATGTTTACACCAAAAAGTGACCAAAAATGCCCCCTTTGGTAGGCTCTGGAGGTCACCCAAATGACTATTTTGAAAAAACTTCCTAACCAAACTTGACCAGGACAATGCCCTCTACAACATAGGGTACTTATTGCACATGACTTACGGGGAGATATTAAAGCCGGCTAGTGTCCGGACCTCTTTATTGTTCGATAAATTTAACCCCCTTTCTTAGAAGCTTTAGAACTTAGAACTGAATTGTGCATTTGACTTTCCTAGTTGAGATTTGCCTACTAAACGGTACACATCAGTTAACTAAATCAACTAAGTTACCCAATGTCGTTTAAGTTGAATCCACTATATAAATTAATATTTCACGAATTACTTCATTTTGTGTTACAACTTCGAATAAAAGATTCAATGTTCTGTATTCAAGTTTACTCAAATGCTCGAATTTGTGCTTTTATTCAGAATTTTGAATAATGTAAGTCAAATTTACTATAATTCTTTGTTTTCTGTCAGCCAAAGTGCAAAATTCAAATTTCGTTTTTATATTACATTTATGACCGTCTCTTTTTCAATATTTACTAGTTAATAATAATTTATTGACAAGAACATTAGTACTAAGAAGAGTAAATCAACTTCTATTTTACAGGTAATTGTTAATGCGCTATCAGTGGTTAACTTTTCTACAATTTGCTTCGAATTGATGTCAACTTCAGCATCCCTGCAATCAATGTAACGAGATACTGGAAATACCAAGAAATTGTCAAAATTCTTATTGTCATCCCCTGGTAGGTTTTGAGGCGGAGTATATTTGAAAATGATGGATTATTTAACCGAAAAAACCGTGAAACATGTTAGAACAAAAAAGTTATCATTACTTACAAAGAATTTATAATACCTTTCTAAAGCTGAACAACAATATTATATTTATAGGGATTGGTTTTGTGTTGGTGTCATTGCAAGTACAACCTTTAAGAGCACAACAGATGGTAGTAGAAATAAAAATTAATTCATTTAAATTATTAATTCATTGAAATCATTAAATTATTAAAATTCAAAATTTAATCAATTAGACAATTTTTAGAATAAACGAATAATGCAGGCATGTATCAGAAACTTCTCAGAAAAACATAAAATCCCAAAAGTCCTTTTAATGCACTTAATTGACTGGATTTGCTTTGTTTCAGCAGAAGACGTCTACCTTGGAAATGACAACGGAAACACCGTATATTAAGACATCAATCAGCATTAGAATTCAAACAAAATAGTGACTTGACATATTTTTATTTGTTTATTTTGCTATTATTAATGGTATAAACAATAGTTTGTCATAAGCTGTTGAAGGCAGGGAATAAAAAAATATTTACTTTTTGGCAAAATATGAAAACACCACTATAGTGAGCTGCTGCAGTCATTTGTATATTTTAAGAAAGAAAAATGATTGATTTTTAGCTATTTTAAATGACTGTTTAGAGTTAAATAAGTAGAAAAGCAAAATACATTTTTTTTTATATTTTTCTAAGAAGCTGTTTAAAAAAATCAAAAACCAACAAAAGTATATTTTTATTCCCTGGTTGAAGATCTTAGTTTTATGTTAAAATAGCTTGGCTCGCCTTACTGCAATGGGTATTAAATGTAATTTAGGTGGAACAAGTCAATTTATAACGTTGCTTAATCAAGAAGCAGCTGTTATTTGACTTTAAAAAACAAAGAAATGCTTGCACGTGAGATATATACGTTAATATTACCCCAAAACTCTTTTTATAAATAAATATTGCAAAAAGTCTTCGAAATATAGTAGTAGACGAAAAAACTGTTTGGGTATATACAGCTTAGGCAGCTATGCTTACTACTACAACAATTTAGCTAATGATGAAGCGCCGATTGTGCTTGCAACATTACAATGTTTTTATGAAAATGGAATTTAGGATTATCTCTTTTGCTTAGCTTTACAATATGGAGTTTTCCATCTTTCAAACGGAGAGTGTAGCCATTCCGTTGTTGGTGTATTCTACTTTCTAGTTGTGATAGAAACAAAATTGATAGTGTGTGACAACTTTTTGTTTTATATTTCCCAGCTACGAGTTTATGAGAAATTCTGCAGGAAGGTCCATTTCAATAAATGGAGGGTACAACATTTTCCTTGTTCCAGGCAACTAAAGATGTACTTTAAGTTGTCCAATAATTTTTGAATTACTTTGAATTGAGGGAAAGATTAATTTGGAGCACCAATTTTTGAGATGCACTGCATGTATTTCAACGAAGAATTTGACTTCTTTAGAGAATGATTTTCGGATACATTTCATACAACAATTTTTGAACTGCACTGTACTATTTCAAGAATTTTAGACAGAGAGAACAGTTTTTAGAGAATGATTCTCGGCTATATATTTACAAGTGGTCCGTAGACTCTAGCTCTTGTGTATGCCAAATAAATCGCACCTTGAATAATTTTTTGACCTACAGCATTCAGCTTTTTGTTGACAAAGAAATTGTAGGAAGTGGTGTAAATCACGTAAATCAAATCACTATAATTAACTATATTGTTTGTCGTAAATCGGAAGGTCAGGTAATCGGTACTTAGCAGCATTTTGCTCATCTATTCATGAATGTTCATTCTTTAACAATTGCAGCCCTTACAAGTATATCCTTTTTTTATTAGAAACTTACCACATTGTTTTGCTTCAGAAAAATTTACGTAAATGAATGATTTTTTAAAAATAGTAAATATATCGCTATAATTTTCTGTAAGTTTAATTTTTCTCAAAAGAATCCAAATTATGTCACCCAGAAAGTCATTCCACATTCTGTTCTGGTAGAACTTATAAACTATTGTTTGCACAGAGTTGTTTTTCCTGTTCCTAGACTTCAATAAACAAGAGCTCTAGTTTTAGTTGCCACAATCAAGGTAAATTGATTTGACAAAAGAATAAATACCTCTCTTTTCAACAGTGTTGATGTTCCTCGCTCATATATTATCTGCTGTTGATAAAAGCAAAAATTAACATTTTTTCACATTTCCCTGCTGCGGATTTTGTGAGACACTGTGTAAGAAGGTCTCTTTTAATAAAAGGTACGAACGTTATGACATTTTCCTTCTGTCCTTTTTTCAGGCAACTAAGGATGTACTTTAAATTGTCGTTCTACTTTTCCGATGTGTAGATTTATTTCCGAGATTGAGAAGGTTCAAAACAGGATCCTATTGATTTATCTATTTAAAATTATTATGCATAAATTGGCTTGCCTTACTGCTCTGGGTATTAAATTTGATTTAGGTGAAACAAGTCGATTTATAACGTTGCTTAATGAAGTAGCTGTTATTTGACTTCAAAAGACAAAGAAATCCTTGAATGTGAGATATATACGTTGATATTACCCCAAAACTATTTTTAAAAATAGATATTGCAAAACGTCTTCGAATATAGCAGTAACTGAAAAAACTGTTTGGGTATCTACAGTTTAGGCAGCCATGCTTACTACTGCAACAATTTAGTTCATATGATCCATCACAGATTGTGCTTGCAACATTACAATATTTTTATGAAAATGGAATTTAGGATTATCTTTTTTGCCTAGGTGTACAATATGGAGTTTTTCATCTTTCAAACGAAGAGTGTAGTCATTCAGTTGTCATGTATTTTATTTTCTAGCTTTGATAGAAAAAAATTGATAGTGTTTGACAACGTTTTGTTTTCTATGTCCCTGCTACGGATTTTATGAGAAATTCTGTAGGAAGGTACATTATAATAAATGATGGGGTACGACATTTTCTTGTATGTCCTTGTTCTAGGCAACTATAGATGTACTTTGAGTTGCTCAATAATTTCTGAGTCGTTTTGAATTGCGGGAAAGATTAATTTGGAGAACCAATTTTTGAGATGCACTGCAAGCATTTCAACGAAAAATTTGACTTCTTATAGAATGACTTTGGATACATTTTATGCAACAATCTTTTAACTGCTCTGTAGTATTTGAAGAAATTTAGAAAGAGAGAAAGCCAAATAAATTGCACCTTCAAAATTGTTTTGACATGTAGAATTCAGCTTTTTGTAAAATTCAGGTTTGTTGGCAAAGAGATATTATGAAATCACGTAAATCAAATTACTATCATTAATTATACTGTTATAAATCGGAAGGTAAGACGTAGCAGCATTTTGCTCCTCTATTCATGAAATTTCATTCTTTAACAATCGCAGCCCTTATAATTCTATCCTTTTTTGATTAGAAACTTACCACATTGTTTTCCTACAGAAAAGTCTACATAAATGAATGATTTAAAAAAATAGTAAATATATCACTATAAAGTTTTTGCAGAGTTGTTTTTCCTGTTCCTAGACTTCAGTAAACAAGAGCTCTTGTTTTAGTTGCCACAATCAAGGTAAATTGATTTGACAAAATAATAAATAGCTCTCTTTCCTACACCTGTTGATGTTCCTCACGTTGATGCATTGTCTAGTTCTGATGAAAGCAAATAATTAACATTTTTGTCAAATGGTGCTTTTCATTTCCCTGCCACTGATTTGATGAGACGTTGTGTAAGAAGGTAAACTTCAACCAAGCCATTTTATGGTAAAATGTGGCTTATCGTAAAAAGATATAAAAGATGAAGAAGATTGTTTTTCCGTAATTTATTCGTAATTGTAAGTTGTAAGAGTCTGTGAGGACCATTTATCTTTATAATATATCCCCTACAATTGCAACAGTTTAAGGTTATAGCATCTAATCTGACGATGACGACGACGAAGGACATTAGAACCGTGAGTAAATGAACAAAGTTACCCTGCGATTTCAGAATCGGATTAAAATAAGTAAATAAATACGTAAACGGTTCATATTATAGGAGACTATTATTAATATAAAATGCGTCAGTATTGACAAATAGACATTTTTTGAAATTTTTAATATAATGAACCAGTCTCTTTTTGACATATTAAATATTCTTTGAAAAAAGGCACTTTGCAACTACAAATTTCATTGCAGTATAATTATTATAGTATTTGCTATTCTTGACTATACATTTTAGTATAAATTTTTCATGAATATGATATTTTATACCATGAAAGTTAAATAAATTAAATTAAATGTAGTAAATAGCTTTTGGAAATCTGGAAATGGCACAATCCAGATAGCCCTTCCCGAGATCTTGAAAGTCTTCAAAACACTGTTCTACAAGACATTTCTTCATATGAAAAATCACTTTCTGCATTGTTTTACTTTCTAAAATTTGGAGATATGAATTTACATCCGTAACTAATGAATTTATTGTCCATAAACTAATGAAGAAATAGAATTTTGGATAAACAATTGACAGTAAAAAAGCATACCCACAAGTAGAAATGTCTTTTTTGAATAATAATTAGGTTTTTCATTCTTCAAAGGTCAAAAGCAAAACAATATATGATTTCTTCATAAAAAGTAAGCCGTAACAATGCAATTTTTAAATAATTGACTAATTAAAATTATAATGTACTGTGATTTCATAAATTACAATTGAGATACTCAGTTGAATTTATCTTAGGTAGTATAAGCTACTGCTTTTGTTTTAAAGAACCGACAAATCTTTTATTTATTTGGTTTTTGACTAATGACGATGTTCTTCTTTGAGGCACTTTGTAAGGTCTCGTAGAATGACAGTGGGATTATAATATTTTCCCTTTATGAACTTGTTCCCTTGTTTTGCATTTCCTCATAACGGTTATTATAGGAAATTCAGTAATATTTTGGTGAACTTAATAAGCTACAATTTTGACATTCGGGAAATACAAAGTACATGCAAAGGAAACGTTGTTTTATGGTGATCACAATACATCTAATCACGCAAAAGCCTTTAAACAGCAAAAATTGTTAAAGAAAAGTTGTTGTTAGGTAAGTTGCATTTTATTAAAATATGTTGCAACTGCAATAATCGGTTTTATTGTCGTTTTTAACAAATACCAAAAATCTCTGTTTTTTTCTAGCAACTAACGGTGTACTTTAAGTTTTCGATCTATTTTTTCGATGTATATATTGTCAGGTGATAACAATTTAATGATTTGTAATCCGCCCAAAGAGGAATTACTGGGCTGTAGTATTTATCGAATAATTCTAGGATTTTAGGATTGTAGAAGGGATTTGTTATTTCATTATTGTCATCTTTTGCTGATTTAACATTTCTTCCTTTAGGAGTACGACAAGCAATTTTGTTATATTCAGCACCCCAATCGGTGTTAATTTCCTTTTCAAATTACGCAATGATTGTGGAATCGCACTCCAATCTGCAAGTGTTAGATTGTCGACTTATTTAATGAATTCAAATGAATATTCCCATGCTGTAATATCAGCTACGTCTTCCCAGTCGGTCGCTAGGACATATTCCTCTTTTCCTCACAATTCTTTCCGCAAACGTTCAATACTTGAGTCGGTCTTGGAACAATCCATTACGTTTACTAGTTTAGAATATATATCCATAAACTCTTCATGTGTTTTTTAAACCTGCATCTTTGATATTGCCTATAAAACTACATATCTCTGTTGAGAAGTTGATCCGCGTATGTATATGAGTTTTGCGAAAGCAGAAATTAAATGGTTCTTGTAAATGGTGGTGATTTGATAAACGAATAAATAGCTCTCTTTCCTATAGTTGCTGATGTTCCTCGCTGAGATATATTTTCTAGTTCTGATAAAAAGCAAAATTTAACATTTTACTTAAATAGTGGTTTCCATTTCCCTGCTACGGATTTTATAAGACACTGTATAAGAAGGTCTCTTTTATTAAAATGAAGCGATGATTTTGTTCCCTGCAGCTGATTTCTGACATTCTGTAAGGTCTTGTAGAATGAAAGTTATTTATTATGAATGAATATATATATGAATATATATATGAATAAATATTTATGAATATGTTCCCTAAATGCCTTTGTTCCACCAACAAAATCGTAGATTAAGGTATTCCTTGACGAACTGTAATTTTGTAATGTGTTTGTCAAATACTTAATATATTTAATGTGGTATAATAAGATAATAGTCTTGATGAAAACAAAAAATGGCAATCTTTACCAAGTCCGTAAGGTCTATTTTAATACATGGTGTGGTACAACATTTTCCTTGTATGTCTTTATTCCAGGCAATTGAAGATGTACTTCAATTGCCAGAGTTTATTGAGTTGTCCAATAATTTGTGAATTACTTTGAATTGAAAGAAAAATTATTTTTGAGCAACACTTTTTGAACTGCACTTTAGGTATTTCAAGGGATTTTTTAGAGAATGTTTCTTGGCTACATATTTACAAAGGGTACATAGACGCTAACTCTTGACTAATCCTATAATCCAAGTATAATCCAATAATCCAAGTATAATCCTAGTCCAAGTCCTTAATTGACTAAGCACACAAAGTAAAATTCCGTTAACGTTACATAATAGGTATTTTTTCCCGAGCTCTCGAAGATCTACAAAACATTGTTCTATAAAGCATTTGGTCATGTGAGGAAAAACATCTACTGCGCTGTTTTACTTCCTAAAATTTGGAGATATGAAATTCTGCGTTATACCCCAAACTGATATATAAATTCGTTTTGGAAAACAAATGATGAAAATGATTTTGTCCTCCATGAAAAATAACCCCTTTTGAACCGACACATACAACTAACCTTGCCATCTTTTATTTTTCTATTTTTAAAATTTTTTATTTACATTTTTAAAATTACAATTTAGGTAAATAATTGCAAACTCTCCCATTAAATTATGCAACCCTGCTTAATGTCATAAGTATTGGGTTTAGCCAGGTAGCTGAGATGAAATTTTATTGTTTTGTAAATAAATTCAACTAATTTTAATAAAATAAAAACTATTGTGCTGTGTTTACGGGTGCTGAAGATAGCGTCACTGGGAACAAAAATATCTGAATATTTATAAAGTAGGGATAGTTTTGAAAGAAAACTTGCTGGTAGGTAAATGTTATTTGTACTGAAATGTGTTGAAATTGCAATAACCGGTTATTATTGTCGTTTCCAACAAATTTCAACTTTATTGTTTTTTTCTTTTAAGAAGTAGTTGCAATAACTATACTTTAGCCGTTATTATTCATAATGTATGTTACAGGGATATACTCATGTATTATTGTAATATCAAGGTAGTAAATTGGCAATATGATAATAGTGACATCTTAGAAATGATCATGAAACTAGTATACAATTCCTAAATACTAATAACATGTTTGCAAAAAAAATATTAAATATCTTTGATGAACCACATCAATTTGCGTGGCCATATCTTTCTGTAACTCGAGAAGTGGCTGACCCTGTTCAACCCTTCTTAACTCTTAAACGGTGGCCGCTACAGAAAATCTGAAATATGCACTGAAAAGCTGACAGAATTTCGATTCGGTATGATGAGTTCTCATTTCCACATTTATTGAAACACATTTTGAAAAAAATGCAATACAAATTGGCGTAAATTGGCATTCCAATTTAGGTAAACCGAGAGAAAGCCATGTTTCTGTTTGCATTTTTCATTGGTGTTTACTAAAAGTGGCCACCTGTTTGCCACCTTTCTGTAGCAGCCGCCGTTTAAGAGTTAGGAAGGATTGAAAAGGGTCAGTAACTTCTGGCTGGCCCTGTACACTAACAGTTAAGCATTTTTGATTTGAAAGAACAATGCCAACTAAATTCTTGACTAACTTATTGTTTTATAATTCTGTAGCATCTTTCTAATTTATGTGGCTTCAATTCGTAGAGTTTTGTGACAAATAAGTGACAATACTATGCGACAGCACAATTAATAGTATGTGATTTTCTAAAGTACGTAGAATAAATAGCGTATATGATATGTGGTACGTGTAATTTATATAATACGTAGTATACATATATTTTACATATTTTGTGGTACGACTTGTATATAATCGTATATAGTATGCAATGTGTATATAGTCTAAATATCATATATAGTATGTCTAGTTTATGTAATATATACTATGTGGTATGCAGTACATATAATTTATACGAAATTGTAGAAAACTGTAAAAACTGGGATTAAATTGTCAAAAAATGTTTTCGGAAGACACTCTAGTTTACGGTAATTCTTTTCTGCTAAAAACATTTTCTAACAAATGGCCAGTGAAAAATATACCAAAAATGTGAAATGGAGGATCGATCCAGAAACCACTAATGAGAAAATTACCATGTAACCACGAGTTTAATGTATGGATTGATGAAATCAATGAAAGTAATAAATCGGATGGGCGGACAGAGTGACAGAACGTTACCAGTAAATATCCTACCGTCATTTAATAAACATGAGTTGTTGTAGCATTGAGATATTAGAGTAAAATAAATTACAAATAAAGGACAGCATAGCTCAGAAGAGCAATAGGTTAGTTACTTCGTAAACGACATTTGTATAAAAGCGGAGAACATAGTATGATGAATGATGCATTGATGAATGCTTCGAAGAAATATACCAATATCTATATTTATTTCCTTTAAGTAGAAATATCGGAACTCAAAAGTACTAAACTATATGGTGCGAAAATTTAGCCGGTAAATGTTATGTTTCCGATATTCAATTGACATAAGACCTCTGTAAAAATGTTCCCAGCGTAACCTACCTTTGTATAGTTACAGTATGGTCGAAATAAGGATCAAAATGGGCACGCCCAAGGAGAATAAACGTTTTACCAGGTGTATCGACTACAGATTTTCACATGGGGGATTTTGAACTTCTATAAGGGACGTTTTTGGAAAAGCCTGTAACTTGGCACTAGTCGGGAAGCTAAGCACTACAGTATTTGTAGATAATTTCAGAAACCAAGACAACCAGCTTGGTGTGGGTAAATGTCTCGACCATTTGGGCTAATGCCATTTGTAGACTTTTCCAAAAACGTCCCTTACAGAAGTTCAAATTCCCCCATGTGGAAATCTCTAGTCGCTCCTCCTGGTAAAGCGCAAGAGAAAACCCAGGCAACGGTTTTCTCTTTGGCACGCCAATATTAGCCGAACATGGGCATCTTTTACCCAGCAAGGCTGTTGCCTTAGGGCTAGTTGTTGGGGATAGTTAGTTTTTTTTTCTGCCCCATAGTCCATCTTCTATTTTCCAGTAAAGTTCTCTCCAACTGAAAATAGCCATGAGCAACCACAAAATCTGAAATGGTCAATTTCGGCAAAGTTAAGTCAGGCCCGACCTCCATCACTTGGTCATCCGCTGCATGATCATAAAATGCATATTATAACCATGTCAACACTGGGAGACAAGTTTCAATTTTATCGTCTTTTCATTTCAGCATTTTCAAAAAATGTTGATTTCCAATGTTGACATATATACATATATGCATTGTATGATCATGTAGCGGATGACCAAGTGATGGAGGTCGGGCCTGACCTAACTTTGCGGAAATTGACCATTTCAGATTTTTTGGTTGTTCATGGCTATTTTCAGATAAAGAGAACTATACTAACAATCGCTCTACTTTTCACCCGTTCAAGAAAACAGCAAAATCCAAGAAGAATCAACTGTTTGTTATTTTAATTATTTTATCAGGAGGTCCGAGTAGAGATTTCCACGTAGGGGATTTCGAACTCTTCGATAAGGGGCGTTTTTGAAAAAGTCTGTACTCCTTATGAGTAACCAAGGCAACCAGACGAATCGGAGACCTCCGTTACAGAAGTTCAAATCCCCTGCGTTGACAAAAGTGGAAACCTTTACTTGAACCTCCTGATAAAAGGCATGGGGAACAGTTGAATCTTCTTGAAAATACCTATGGAAACGCTTTCATCACAATGATGTCAAACAATAGTGAATATTTTTCCCTCTCACCTGTAAAAGGTTAGAATTGTGTATAGGGCTGATCTGTATACAGGCTAGTATAAAGACAACTATTAAATCCCAATATTAATTACCATAGAGTTTTCTTAATGACATCTCGAAACCTTAATAAAAATCTGGGGCCCAGCAATTTATAATACCTATCTAGTGGCTCACATTGCCATGGGGCCTGTATTTCTACTGCTAGTCTATAGGGTCCTTTCTGACCAATAGTGGAATAATTGGAGTGTTGCCTACTACTGTGTACAACATCACAGTCTTATTAGCACAGGTTTACTTAAAGCAGCCGTTTATAAACCTTGTGGAAGGGTTAGTCTTCTTAGTATTGTCAATAGCTGGGATATTCACCTTATCTGTTCAGATAACGTTATATGTCTTCACTGAGGAATTCATATATTTTCTAAATAACATTCTGAACATGTCAAAAGTGTACCAACGTTAGTAAATTACGAAATATTAATCCTTCAGTATATATTTCTGATGCTTGCATTTGCCATTAAATATTTTACATACAATAAATTTATGATATTAATAATTTCAGGAGAATTTTGCAAGGAGACAGTGTTAAAGGAATCAACTTCATTTGAAAATTTAATTGTATTTCTCTTGAAAAACGCTATGTATAACTTAATGTGTTTTATCCCTATCATATCAGTGTCCTTAATATTGTTAAAATTGGATGTGGTCTGTTGGATATCGAAGCCAAATGAAATAATGGCTCTAATTATGTATTACTTATTAGTATTTATCTGGCAATCCTATTTTCTATTTTATGGCCTAATGAACCTTATTTTTTTCAATGCTGCCGTAATCTGTTATCTTTTTTCGATATACAAAATTCTGTCGGGTATTATGACAAGCATCTGCACGGAAACCGAAAACAGGAGCGGAAACAGGAGAAACATAAGAATGAAGGAATTGTATTTATCTTTGGTTCTCTTAAATGAAATTGCTTGTACAGCCACCCGTTTTATTACTTTTATTTATTTAGGCTTTGGAATGTGTTTTCACGTTGTGATAAACTTCGGTACGCTGAAAACGTATGAAATCCTGAAAATGCCTTTATATTTGTTTTGCCCTTATATTACAATTTTTGCAATGAAGCCAATTAGATGTTATGTTGGTATATTCTTCTATATCACAAGGGCAAGTCTTCTAGATGTTACCTTTGTTGTTGTTGACTACACTATAAATTTACTAATGTCCATACAATTGTAAATTATATTTCACTACAATACAAATGATTACCTAAATTCTACAAATTATTTTTAATAAATTTATTTTATAAATAAAGTCTGGAGTGTAGCAATTCGTCATGAATTGTGTCATAAAAATAGTTTCTGCATTACTCTTTATTTTTATTGTAAATTAGCCTTTTCTGTACATATTGAAATCTTTATTGTGTAATACCATTAGTATTGTTCAATTTCCTTAGCTTGTGAAGCCTCTTTCTTGTTATTCTTTTGTAGCCGACAATCTTGATTAAACAATTCCGGTGTTTCGTCGTTCCTTTGTTTACCAAATGTTTGTATTTCAATTAGGCCACATCCTTTAGCTGCTATTTGTATTGCGTTCTGGATGATTCATGGTCCGGTTATTTAAATTGTCAATCGAAGTTACAAAGAAATATCCTTTAAGTTTACCTCAGCCAAAACAATATTCATTTTATTTATATTGCCTATTGTATATGTATTGCGCGTATTGTACAGCATAATTAAATCAATTTTTAATCACCAAAAGTCCATTTTTAAATTTAAAACAAATTTTATGCCAAATATGCAAATGTAATTATAGTCGATTATAACTTGATCAAGAAGGCAAAAAGACTTGAAGGAATAAATCGTGCATTTCCTTGTTCGATATATTCCAGAAGGTTCTTTAAAGGTTTTATTGGAGTCATGAATATTTTAATCATTCGGTTGAATTTATACCTTAGTTACGAAAGACATAACAATTGCATTTAACCTGACTGAAGCAATAAGAAGTAACTCATGTCTCAAATCCAGTTTCAATTATTCATAATGTCTAGCTTTAAGCAACACTTTCAAAATTGCGACATTATAACGTTGTATACTTAAGTGTGAATGGTTTACTTTTGTTCCGTGGCATTATAAAGCCAATTCTAACCACGATCGTTTACACCTTATTACTACTTATTCTTTACAAGGCAAGAAAAAAACTTTAATGTAATTTCTACTTTGAAAAAGACTCGTTTAATGTCTGTATTGCATTTTTGGCTACTGAAAGAAATTTAAGCATAGCACGGCGCAAATTTATTTAAATTTTTTATTTACATTATGACCCTGACCCCGAAATAACAAGATCAAGAAAGAAGAATAAAGTGTTACTAAAATATTATTACGACCAACCGAAAAGTTTCTGATAATTAGTACAAAACTTTTTGCTAAAAAGTAAATGCAACTTTGTTGATCAAGTGAGATGGACAATTCCAGTGTATGTTCAAGGCTTCATTTCAAGGTGTTCAAGACAAATGTCTTAAATATAGGAAGCGTTGTGGTATTTCACCGTAAAGGTTTACTTACTATGGGGTGCTCCAATTCTTCCGTCCTGGTGCAAACTCACCTGTCATTGAAGTGATGGCTGAATTTCACTTCCGCCTATGCAAACCGAAACCCAAAATATTTGTGCACGTATTTGTGAAAGATATTAACTTCTCGAAAAGTATATTCGTTACTGTGCAAAATGCGTGTAAGTATGAAAGCCACAGTCTTTGGAAGTCATTTATCGTATTAATATAACTGATTATAGAAGCATTCCTGAACTAGTGATTGGAATAGGTAATATTCCAGTTTTAAGAATACAATTTAATACTATAAGTTTAAATTCCAACTGTTGACCAATATATTACTTTATATATAATATTGCGATCTACGATCCGAGAGTTAGAGTACATGTATCCAGAGAAAATTCTTGTCTGTATTCTAAGTGCACGCATTTGTGTACGTTAAGGTTGGATAATTCATTCCGATGTCACTGTCCAATAGCACGACCAGTCCAACGACCCTAAACAGGGACAACAAATCGTGCAATAGTAAATCGCAAGTTTGAATCTCAGGGAGAGGTAATTCTGCTCCTTTTATTGGCTCCCATTCAAAATGTTGTCTTAACGCATTTAATTTTTCAGTTATTCAGGTCAAAATGTGTGCATTACATTCTAGAACACTTTTTTTCCTAAAATGCAGTGCAGCTGTGCCAAAAGGCACTGCAGCTATAGAAACATAATAGGCAGTCCCTTTGGGAAACTGCAATACTTTAACTCTGTAATCTCTGGACTCAATCGATGAAATATTATTTTTTAATATTATATGTATTAATGTGCTGAATACCCTCATGTACGATTTATCCAAACTAATCTAGGTCAATTGTCATTAGTGTTTTACAAGCAAACAGAAAGGGAAGAAGTGAAACTGAAAATAGATTGGCGAATTCACAAAGAACCTAATGATTAAAAGTACCATATTTACAATTTGCAGAGGCAAATGGCCATATTTAACTTCCAACATAATATTATCAGAAATAATTTCCGCATACTCGATACAAGGAAGGATAAATCTGGACTTTCTGCTGTCTTTTATTCATTTTATTTTCATATGAGAATATAATTTTACTTATTTTATAAACTTAAAACTTTCCCACAGTAATCACTAGAAAGCTTTAGTGTTTATTATTTTGCATTATTATATTCCAAATTGTATTTTTCTGTGGCAAGTAAATACTGCCCAGCTGAACAGACTATAAAAGAGAAACGCCTCGGTACAGTATAGGCACAGCGCTGCATTACTTACTAATAGTATTGATACACCCCAGTTTAATTTAGACAACTTGAAATTAGATCCCCTATCTGTTGCCATAATAAAATAGAAATGTGACCCTCCTTCTACACTTGATAATATTTGAGAAATTTTAATTTACCATCGCAATTATTAACACTTTTTAATTTTTTACTTTAATAACTTGTTGAAAATTTTTCAAAAATTTCACTCCAATTTTTGTCACATTACTCAAGGTATAAGTTATATTTTGTACAATTTAGTCCTACTACTACAATTAGTAAATTAGTGTTTTAAAGAACTATTTAGAAAAACTGTTTAATTTTATTAAGCAAAATTTCCCCTAAGGAAATTGGAAATAATTATTGGAAATAATTTTTTGAATGGCCCTTTACTGCATGAAACATTTACGGCACACTCGAAACATTGATAAATTATGATGTTACCTGCTTTGTTTCTTTGTATTATTACATACATATTAAATGCATAATAAAGTTTATTGTACAGTTGAACTTGTATAATGAACTGGATTCTCCTTCAACACAACTGAATGTAAGAAAATATGTCTTTGAAGGTGAATCATTATGTCAGAAAGTACAGCGAGGTTCAAAAGTTCCGCAGCGTAGAGAATATGGTGGTAAAATTTGCGACATGCTTCTAATACTATGTATGTGTTTACACGCTCATATGCATGTATTAGAAGCTCGTCGCAAATTTTGGCTTCAAGTTCCTATGCTGCGGACCCTTAGAATCTCGCTGTAGGTAAAATACATGAATGACTTTTCATATGAAATAACGTCATTCCATTTTATTCATTGATTATACAACTCAATGAGAAACTCTCTTGGGAGAGTATGGATTACTCAAGTACATATGCAAGTTTATTGCAAGTGGTTCATTTCATTACTGTGTTGTGCAGTGTAAAGTACACATTTAAGAAATATTTGCTGCATTTTCTCACTGGTGAGATTTTCTAACATCTTTCACTATAAAGTATTAACTGTAGTATTGTATAATATAAGTGGTCGTGTACAGGCTGTAAAGGTCTGTAGTATAAACTGTGCTTTAGACAAAACATTAACTATGTCAATTGTGGAACTCTTTTTCAAATTTTGCTTTTATTACATTTTCTCGCTACTGGATTTTTTGCAATACAGATGGTTTCGTACACAAAGACACTGTCTAGGTGACGAAGAAGATGTGACAGGAGAAGTTGTTGTGATCACCGGAGGTAACAGAGGAATTGGGAAAGCCTGTGCGATGGAATTGGCAAAGAGAAATGCTATTGTTGTAATAGGTTGCAGAGATTTGAAAAACGGTCTGGAAACAGTCAAGGAAATCAAGGAAACGACTGGAAACGACTTTGTTGTAAGTACATTAATCTTTTATTATAAGATAATATTTCTATATATTTTTATCTGAAATACAGTATGACATTTTGCATGGTGTACATAGCAAGAAATTATGTTGTCCCCCGTAAAATAATTTTTGGGAATAAAAAAACAACCCATGAGAACAGTTTTAAAAAATGTTAAAAATAATTTTATAGATACAGGGAAAATGCATACTGTATGCAACAACATTTTAAATTTGGATTTACAACAGTAAAGATTAAAAATATCAGATCTGTGTCATTTGTCTTTTGTTATATAGGAGGCGATCCATTTGGATTTATCTGAAATGAATGCGGTTGAAAAGTTTGCCATTGAGGTTGTCAGAAAATATCCAAGAATACGAATATTGATAAACAATGCTGGTATAGGCGGGGCAACCCAACCGTGGGCTAAACAGAAAACAAAGGAAGGGTTCAACATTCATGTGGCTGTTAATCATCTGGGACATTTTCTTCTCACTAATTTGCTTATTGAGAACATTAAAAAAGCTGGTGCTGCAAGGTTGGTTTATATTTGCTAAATAAGTTTTTTTAACACATTGAAAATGGCATTTTGCGGTTATACGTTTACAAAATTTAGACAACATAATTTGTGTGGTTATAAATACAGAAAATCACAAAATAGGGGTAATATTTTTCCCATTTTTCCCGATTTAGAATTGTTGCAGTATCATCAACAAACCAACTTTATTCAAAACTGGATTTAGATGACCTTATGATGGACAAATCAGGTTTCGGAGCTTTGAGCGGCCTTCCCTACGCCAATACGAAGTTTGCCAATGCACTTTTTATAAAAGAACTCGCAGACAGATTGAAAGGGTCGAAAGTAACAACCTGTGCGCTGTGTCCCGGGTTAGTTGATACAGAAATACACGAGTCTGCTTATAGTTCTCGTTTATGGGAAATAATAATGCAGTTTCATTTAAAATATCTTTCCTTCACACCAGAAGTGGTGAGCTAACTTTAAACACTACCAAATTATGGAAATTCATAGAATTACACATATTTAATGTTTATTTTCAACACGATTATTGAAACTAGGTTATTAAAACAACAGTCTTAATTTTTTGTTAAATCCCCATAGGCTGCCTCGGAATTTGTTATGTTCTGCGCAATGAACAAATCTGTTGGAAAAGAAAGTGGATTTATGTACCGATATAACAAACACCTGTACCACGCCAATATTAGACTGAATGCAGACATTCGGATGAAATTGTGGGATGTCAGTGCCAAACTCGTTTGTCTTGAAGAAAGATTACAAAGAGTAAATACTATCAGGGCTCAGATGGCCGAAGAGTAATTAAAACTGCCCAATGTGTGGTGTGTAGGTTGCCAACATTGTTCAGCAAATTAGTAAAATTTCTTGTCTTTCAATTTTATTATCAATGTCTTTTTTGTAAATTAATTTTTAAAAAAATACTGTATAAGAGAATTCTCTTAAAAAATGTTGCCTACTCCATTTTACTTGAATGTGTTTCGATTTTAAGTTATCAATTTCAATATCTACTTATAGTTTCAAACGTGTTTAGCGAATATAGAAAGAATGTAATAGTGGCTACCTCGTTGGCCTCATGAATAATAACAAATTTTGAGAAAAACCCGTTTGTACGCTTTTTATTGCCAACCAATTTAGCTTTTGACGTTGGGTAAATTGTTCAAATACGGAGTAAAAATCTTTTTCATTAAAGTAAATCTTTACGAATGTTAGAGTGCGTACTTACAGAAACACAGACAGATGGACAGACAAACTCGGTCTTTAAGTCCTCGGTCGGGCTAATGACTGCTTTTTTGCTTTCGATTGACCCTAATTTAATTTCTGCACATCAGCCTATTTGTTAGTTGTAACATTTTAACGAAGGCAATATTAATGAGTACGAAAACAAAAACGCACATAATTTTCAGCCAGGGCCCATTGTGTGTAGTGGCAACCACAAACGATTGGGAAAAAGTCCGATTTAGAAAATTACTGTGTTTTGGGGTATGGCTAACGTGTATTTAATTTGATCAAAAGTTGACTCATGTAACCTGTAATTCACATAAAACCAGACACACATGACTGTATTTGTTTTCCTACATGGTACTATATCTATATTAAAATGCGGCACCATTAATTTATTCAAAATTATATACAGCGGTACCGCCGGTACCTAAATAAATAAGAACTTTTATGGAAATGAAGTATTAAAGACGACAAAAAATGTTTTCATAGTTTCTATATAAAAAGTCATAGCTTAATAGTCTAATAAATGCAGTAGTCATACTAATATTAATGTTATAAGTCACTTCCACTCTGTCAAATTTTAAAGAAAGTCGAAGAAGGCAATTGCTGCGGTACCAGACAACATTAGTAATTTAGTCGTTCCTCTTGTTACACTGTAAAGGTAATCAGGAATACTTTGCCTAGTAATAGGGTCATCCAAATCAATTTGGAAATATAAAGGTTTGCAAGACATCTTGTATTTTTTAACATACTGAACATTTAGAATATTTTTTGACTGATAAAGACCTAAACTTTTAATCACATCATTATAAAGTCGCGAAGTTTGTACACAAAGTGTAAAAATGACACACCAGACAAAAGTAGCAAACATAGACATTCTTAGCAGTTGGAATATAATAATTAACGATATGTTTGAACTGCTTTTAATAATCATTACATTCAAAATTATTGATGTTCTTGTTGATATAGACTTTATTACCATAAATACCAATCCGATAATTTCTTGCAAGAGTATCCAATCATATTTTTCAATTGTTAAGTACTTTGTGATTACGAAGGGCGAACGGAAAGACTTTTTTGTTGTATATGACGAATTTCCCAACCTAAGTAAAACAAAAATATATTAGGGAAAACATCTTCACAGGAAATTTTCTTGTTTAATTCTTAAAAATGATGGTTATTTATGTTTTTACTGTAAAAATTTAATTGGAATATTATAAAACTTGTTTTTGGAACCTGTAATTCGTAAACGTTACAATACTCAAACTTATATGTAATGCTTCTTTGAAATATTAAACTGTTATTAGCATAATTGCATGTTACCTCAATTCTTTTGCTATTACTGAGAATCCGTAAGCACCTATTACGGTGAAGATCAAGGGGCAGTAAACTTGACAAGACCAAACTGAAGACATCCAAAAACCCCAAAACAGCAGAATACGAAGGCATACATTTGGTATTTCTCAGGTATATGGGCTACTAAGAAGGGTTTCACTTCTTTGCGAAGCAGTACAAATACGATTGTAAATATAAATGGAAAACTAAAATTGCACAACTTAAAACCTACAAATATTAAATTCAACTTTGGGGTTGAAGCTTTATTTTTCTCCCGGAAGAATTTATCTATAAAAGTTAAACATTACAATATTAAGCATTTATTCCTTCCCGCCATGAATTTGGATGTTTGTACTATTAAGTAGTAGAAAGCTCAATTTTTTTTAAAATGCGCGAAAAGTTTGAATATTTACATTCAAATTCTTGTAAGAGCTTCATGCCATCCTTGTGTATATGTTACCGGCCCCGAGAAAGCTTAGGCTATGTGACACGTAGACTAGTCTACGGGTAAGCTTTCACGGAGACCGGTCTATGGGTGCGGCGCTTGCCGGTCCCTGAGTGTTTCGAATATGCTCATTGAATTACATGTTCTCGGTGTATCTAATGCATAAGGAACAATATTTATTAGTCATGTTGAATGTGTACTGCAACTGTATCCACGGTAAATGCAGTTTGGAGTCTTGATTGATATGTACATTGGCTCTTATTATGAAATTACAGAAATGAAATAAATGATAAACTAAACTAAAGGTTTTCTTTGTGATAAACTAAAGGTTTTCTTGTTGAGGTATTGACCCTGAATAATCTTAAGCCTTATTTGCTGACGTCAGCAAGCGAAGGCACAGATATGAAACACAGAAATTAAAGAAAACATGATCAATTGGGTTTTAGTCCGAACAGAATGGAGATTCCTTCTTATTTTACTGAGTACGCTGTACGAAATAGTGATCAATTTCCCACCGATTGTACTTACTAATAGATTAAAGCGATACTTAAAGGGCAAAAAGGGCAGGAAGTAGATAATGTGAGTAGCAGCAGGTTAGCACCCTTAGACACAACGTTATGGCCCACCACGTATGTCAATACATTACTGCTATACGTTCCGCGACGTCATACAGCAAGGCCTCTATTTTCAAATGCAAGGCAGGTTGCACAACGAATAAATGTGTTTGCAAAAAGAACAATATTCCTTGTGGAACAAAGTGTCACACTGGACTGACGTGCCATAATAATGACCAACCAGTACCAGAAATGTAATATCTTTACAATTGTTTCACTTTTTTTTAATGCCAATTAAACCAAATGTATCACCAAGTTCTTAATTGCTCCAAAGATATAGTTGTAAACATTCAATACGATTATTGCCTATGTACGTATTATCCCTGACTACAAACTACCTTGACCGTGGATAAAGCTATTACATATCAATCACATGTACACATTCAACTTGACTAATAAATATTGTTCCTTATGCATTAGATACACCGAGAACATGTAATTCAATGAGCATATTCGAAACACTCAGGGACCGGCAAGCGCCGCACCCATAGACCGGTCTCCGTGAAAGCTTACCCGTAGACTAGTCTACGTGTCACATAGCCTAAGCTTTCTCGGGGCCGGTAACATATATTTGCGATACGTTTGAAGGAACATTGGCAAAATAGGGCAATGAGAAATGCAAACCAGGATGAGAAGCAAATTAATGAAATACCGGTTGAAAATGTGAAATCAGGTTTAAAGAATAATCTTATGAATTGAATTGAAAATTTAATTGTAACCAGTGAAGTGACTACAAGGTAGAAGTAAGTTTGCCAAAATTTGTATTTGTATTTAGTGCAGGCAATTGTCTTTTTCTTTTCGTCCCAATAAAATGGGAATGCTCCAGTGAGATATCCAAAACTAACAACAGCCCTTTGACATGAATACATCAGATCAGATATAGAACAATGGTTTCTTTCTTCGATTGTATTATCGTCCTCTTTCTCCTGTATTAAGTTTAGAACTATTTCCTTTAGATAAGGTAAACATTTCGTCAAACAAGAAAGCGTCATTGCCATGCTGCTGAAATATAGAATATTAAAATCGTCGCTTTAATCTTTGCTTTTCATTTTACACGAATTAAAGGTGATGATGATTTAAGAGTCAAACTTTTTAAAACTGTTACAATTTCAGAGCAAACCTTAATTTTTGCAAACTAGGAGACTTTTTTATTTGCTCTATCTGAAATCTGATTTCAAAAGAGTAAAACATACTGTTTCAAATAATAATCTGAAACTTGTGCACTGAAATGGCAATACATTTATCTCAATTGAAAAACTCATTGGTTTTGAAGAAACCGTTTAGTTTATCATTTTTTACACGGGTAAACCTGTTGGGATCCGGCGTTTGCAAACACCTTGGATCCCCAATAACCGGTTTACAACCGGTATATGCATTTAACACCCCCTCCAAAATCTTTAGCCACGGATATCTCAGAAACTAGCAGCTTCTGGACAAAAAGTGTAGAATGAAAAAATGTAGAGAATTCTTCGTAGCAGGTTGCGTTAGCTCAACAGACCTGTCCATGGTCAGGTTTAGCGGTAGCAACCGGAAGAATCGAATTGTCGTTTGTTTAGTAAAAATTTGGCTAATTTCCTTAGTTACAGTGCAACAATAGTGCAGAAAATGCAATAAATTGGAGTAATACCCTTTTCACATTTTGCTGCACATTCGCTATACGATGTATCTACTGGAATTATGATTGCACTACTATTTCTGCTTCCTTCAGGGCAAATTAATGTATTAAGCCCCTCAGCAGGGGTCTAATAGGGGAAGCAGTCCCCTTGAAAAAGAAAGTAAATTCTGTTACTATCAAAGATTAGAATATTTTGATAAAATATTGCAGTAAATTAAAATGGTAATAAAGGATAGCCAATAAGCGGTGCCACCGTTGTCATTTCTTCCATTGCCACCGTTGCAATTTATTGACTGTTGCCATTACATCCTCTCCTCTCTGTCCAATTGTAGACATGACCAAATGATTCCTCTCTATTTCTAACCACCGTAAACCCTCTAATGTAAACAGTAAACTGTACTCGACTGCTTTCCAGAAGGCCCTCTACATTCTTCTACATTTCACCCGACATACTAGAGAGTGCACAGTGCACCCGACGTTATGTTCTTCATGCGACTCCTGAGGGACAGATACCAACTCAACAGTGGCATCTTCAACGCCAACAACAATAATAATAACATATAGTTATGTAGATATTATTAATGTAATATGTATTTTGATTAATTAGCAAAATGCAATGTAATTTTTATTACGTAAAGTATTAAAGAAATATTATAAAATTATTTTAATGTAATTTGCAATGTGTTTCTATAGTGATTGGGAATTTGACCTATTTAGAAACACATTGGTATTGAAGCATTAGCAGCAAGGTATTCAAATATCATGATTAAAGGTACTGCATGGAGCAAGGCAATTTGAATTGCCATACCAACGGAGTTGGCCTGGCTAACAAGGTGCCGACTTGGTCCTGTTATCCTCGTTTTCTCCATATGTACAAATTATCTCTACAGATGAATTGCAATCGATTAATTTATTTTGTGGAAATCAATGAATCATTGACACTGACATTTTCTAATTATTGTCCATTCTTAACAAAGAAAAAAAATGTAATTTCAATTGCGTCGAGGAGAATCGGTGGACGGAATCCAACCTCAATGAACATCTCCACAGAGTGATATTTTAATGGAGCATTTCATTTGGTTTCGTATATTTGTTATATAAGCGTGTAGCTAATACTAATTTCTTACAATTCCTTGCGTGACATTTAGCGGAATTATTTTTAAAACAAATACAAGTTTCTAGGCTTTTAGTTCTACAGAAAAGTCGGTTCAGTCATGTTCTGTCATGAATGTTTTAGTCGTTTACATGTAAGCTATATACAAGAAAAGAAAACAATGGAGAAGGCAGTTGGAAGTTTAAGCACTTACTTCAACCTGTGCATAAATAAAGTTTAAAGTAAATAAGAGAACACGCCAGATCTGGGGAGCCTCTGGAGTTGGCCAATGGCGAGGCTCAATGTATCAGTTTGTTTGACTTAGCAACTGCGACATTTGACTTGTGTCCTTGAAGTGGCGTCTTTTATACAGAATATTATATCCCACACGTATTGTCTGTCTGCTATTCCTTCAAATATCAATTCTTTACTGGCAAACATTGAAGAATCCAAGAAACCTAAATTTGAATTTTACTAAAGCACTAAAATTAGAAAATACATTAAAATTTGTAGTAAAATAGAAACTAAATTTACAATATAAACTTGAGTTCTAATTTCCATTAAGAAATCCAACATTTTTTAAATCATTTTTCGCTTGTCTACCGGTAAACGCATAAATTTTGGCAAAATCAATAACAATATTTTACGGCTATCCTTAGTGTCAAAAGTTTTCTTTTATACAGTCGTAGAATACATATCCGGATTTTCGATTCAGAACCTAAACAAACATAAAAGCTTAAAGGGATAAACTTGGAATAAACATTAAAGAATCCAAGAAACCTCAATTTGTAGTTTACTAAAAAAGTAAAATTAGTATTACCAGCACTTTTACATGTTAAATTCGCTTTTATTTGGCTACAGAACAAGATAATAATGTATTCTATAGTGATTTTCTGAAAATAAATATCAGGCTGTCATGGTCATGCATGATTGAAATGAAAGAGTGAATTCAGAAAATTAAACCACTTTTGAGGCAGTCGCCATGGATATGGTTGTTTTGTGTTGCCAAATAGAAGGGAATTTTACATGTAAAAGAACTGCTAATATTTTCGTAATGGAAAACCCTATCGTTCCAAGCAAGGTGGTCTCTAAGGTAACACGGCTGGGTAAGGAGGTGGTGAAGGTTCAAAATCTTCATAATAGGCTACGGGACGGGACGATTCAGGGAATTTCTTGGTTGCCTCAAGGTGCGTTTAAGTACCCCCGTTCCAAGTTAAAAAATTCCTGTATATTTATTATATTTCATATAATAACTGTTGGAAAGATGCCACGCATATGATGGACCATAATAACAATTCGTTACTATCGTTATTCGAAATTTCAAGCATTGCGTTAGTGTACTCTAACATTGTAAGATAACAATCACAGTTACTATGGTTTCATATGCAAAATGCATCCCGGTTGTTCTACTCACTGTTCATATCTTCACTGCAGAATGTCAACATCTACCCTCGCCACTAGCAAACTATGAGTTTGACATTGTTCTGTATCCAAGTAATTTGACGGATGATGTCTTTGAAAAAATTGAATTCTCTCCACGAACCATATTTGATGCAACTGTTAATGAAGAGAAATGGAAAGACAAGTACAAAGGAGGAGATGACTACCCAAGTTCATTGTCAAACACAAAAGGGAATATCATAACACTAGTGGAACCACCTCGGTGGAAAATATACAAAATTCCACATTCTCCAATTCTTTTTGGCAGAGAAAGGAATCGACGCAGCGACAAGTTTCTAATAATTACCACAAAGAATACGTTTAAGAAAATCAAATACAATTTCGTGGATCGATTGGGATGGAGATTGACATTGAATGTTATATCGACTGCAGTTTATTTTATGGTCTTCAATTCCAAGGAGGACATTCAAGTACTCACACTGTCAATATTCACAAAAGAGTTTGCAAAGATTGACTTGACAACATCAGAAACCGAACAGAGTGGAATGGCAAGAAAAGGTCTACATAGAAATCTTCATCAAAGACGTATTCGTGCTTATGACACGACTGCAATAGGACGAAAGTGTGCTTCGTCCCCATACCAACTCATTAACAAAAGAATGTTTAGAAAATGCATTACAATTACATTACAGTATCCACTGTTGGAAGTTCTGGCTGACTATTTAAATTTCACGGCTCAATACGGACAATCCTCTATTAATTTGTGCGGTGTGATATATCCTGAACAGACTTTCACAAATGTATTTCAGTACCGGTCGAACTCAGTTACATACATAACATACCCTCTAAAAGTAACATTCGTGTACTGTGTGGAGAAAGAGACGTATTTGGATAAGCCATTGGCTATCTGGATATCCATAATGGACTGGAGTACCTGGCTATTGTTGCTACTCTCTTGTCTCCTAGGCAACGCACTCATATTTCGAATCTCTAAACAGAAACTGACATCATCGATTGGTAACTTGTTCCTGTCGGCCATTGCCATTCTTCTCCGCCAAAACCACAACCAGAGGAAACTCTGCTTGTATGGAATTCTCTGCTTAGTTTTAAATATTCTGTTAACAGAGTATGAGAGTTACATCACAAATGAAGTGGTGGCTCCTGTGGACACAAAGAAAATAAACAGCTTCAAGGAACTCATTGATAATGGATATAAAATAGTTTCTTTCATTGGTCGAGATGGACTAGATGAAAGTGAAGGTTATTCTGTCATGCGTCCTTATTTCTTACAATATGGACTGAAGGACAAAGAAAACTCGAGTGTTTATATTTATAATACTGATAAGACTAATTATTATGATATATTGAAATCGTTATTGTCAGACACGAAACTTAAACTCTTTTTTGAAGGAGGAAATTTTGGGGACACCCTTCTTTACTACATACAAATAACATTTCAATCTCTTCCCTCATTGAAATGTTTAAGAACAAAAGAGCATGCAAATCATGATCCCCTTTTGTGGGGGTTTGGTGGATGTTTTCGACATGAACTTCTGAATGGTGTCCAAGAACTGAATGAAATGGGAATACTCGACCTTTGGAGACAACTTAGATATTTCTTTCCTCGTGTATTGAGATTGAACGAAAAGAAAAAGGAATCTGAAGGGGGAGTTCGGAGTCTGAGTTTTGACATGAAAATTGGTGCAATTTTTCCTGTATTTGGATATCTCCTCATTCTTCCTCTTTTCGTATTTCTACTTGAACTGCTTGCAAGATTTTTTAATGTACTCTATACAAATATAAATGATGTTTATACTTTCTGGTTATATCTGACCGATATTTGAGTCTGCATATGATTAGCCTGTTTACAATGTTCAAATTTTCTAAAATTACATAGGGTTAAAACACGAGGCAAAAGTCTACTATAGAAAAGTCTATGAAAAGTCTGCTAATAACATAATTCTTTGGTTGTTGATTGTTTTCATAAAGCTAAATTCTTTTGCTGTTTTGATTGTCGTAGTAACAAAGAGCACAAAAATGAATTAGTTGTGACCGAATGCCCACGAGTGACCGTTGCCACGCCCACACGTCGTCATGAATGTTCACAATTTACTCCTCCAGGGAATCATCCCATAAAATACCGTGACAATTGATTATCTGACAAAATTGTCGAATTGTCACGATTCCTTGACAGAGGGTAGGAGCTATGTCAACCGTTGACAAAAAAATCTGTAAAATAATGAAAGTTCGACAATATTGTCAGATAGTAATTGTCATGGTGTTTTATGGGATGAGTCCCAGACAAACCGTTCTCACAATCACTTCCGTCACCTGAGAAACACAAATCAGTCGTCACGTGACTATTCAGTTAATAAAAATAAAATTAATGTTCTAAAGTTAATAGGGATAAAAAGATAAGGGAAACATTTATACTTTATTTTTGTAAAATTAAAGTGTTACTATGGTAATGCAAAACAATTTATTTGTACGACGGTCATTTTGAGGAGGTTTGTCTCATTTGTTGTCTTAAATTCTGTTTAAAGAACTACATGCTTTACTTGCTGACTGAAAATGTCCAATTTTAGATCATTTTCATTGAGAAAATGAAACCATGCAATGATAAATAAAAACGGCAAAACCGTAAAAAAAGAGTGAGACAAAAAGGGAAAAAGTTGAAAATGCACTTGAAAGGAAATAACAAGAAATATATATAATTATGAAATATTCCAAATATTTCTGACTGCAACTTTAGACGCATATTTCTCTTTGCGTCTCACTCGAAGCATAAATTAAATTATACTCAAGATTCTTTGGCTTGCCATGGAGCAACGTCACTATTTATCACCAGGTGATGGCATACTGTAATAGGGTTTATGGTTTGGTTAACATTTCTAATGATAGAATATTATGGAATGAATTTTCAAAAGTAATGAAGGAATTTCATCGCACATTATAATTACCTGGTAATTAATAATAATAATATTTAAGGGTTGATTCTAGAATCTTGGGTTTCAGTATAATGGATCTTTCACCCTATAATATTGTTTCTAAAATTGGGGTACATTTTTCATTAATAATCTGTACACTTTTTCGTATTCCCGTACTCAAAACCAAAGTTACTGTAGTCTTAGTTTTAAGCTCCGTACAAGGTTGGCCCTTCAGGAGAAGGTATACAAATTAAGAATTCGCTTTCTCCACTCTGGTTTGGCAAATTTGCAACCAGAATAGTTAGCCAAGGTAGTCTCCTTATCTAGTAACTTGGTTTCAGTCAAAATGGAATGGGCTGACTTCAAATTCTCCAAGCAGCCAGACTTAAAAAGTGAATTTTTATTTAGTTGACCATCCTGGAGGGTGAAATTGACAACGATTCAATAATTCCTAGCAGATTATGGGACGGTTCAGAAGAGAAGCTATTCAAGGTATTTCTTCATAACCTCGTTACGGCCCCATAGCCATTTTTGTAGACCCTTTATTAAAAGGTTCCAATCTTCACCACCTGTTAACCCCGCACTTAACCTTAGAAGCATCTTGAATTTACGGCAATTACTTCGAGTGAGCCCCAAAGAGAAATATGCGTCTAAAGTTGCAGTCAGAAATATTTGGAATATTTCATAATTATATATATTTCTTGTTATTTCCTTTCAAGTGCATTTTCAACTTTTTCCCTTTTTGTCTCACTCTTTTTTTACGGTTTTGCCGTTTTTATTTATTTTTGCGTTTTAAGTTTTCAAAGTGTAGAAAATTCAACTGAAGAAAAGCTTTCTTAATCAATGTGGTTTGGGTTGTCACGGTCCCTCTTCTTGGTGGGCCATTTGTTATATTTACCAATGAATCACCCGGTATATATAAAACCACCTTGGGATGAATCGAGCAAAAAAATTTACATTGGGGAAACCACAGTATTTCGATTTATATCGTTAAGAGTACACCGCAATTGACAAGTAATGTCGAGCTCAGAATAACAACTTAACTCTCAACCACTGATGTGAATTCTTTCAGAAATAATTTTATATTTCCTACAAGAAAGGCTAAAATTGGCAATATCTCTCTAGATTATTGTGGCACAGATAATTGCGGTCCTCCTAATATATTTTTAATATTTGTAGGTAGAGTCCTCACAAAGCCTTAGCATTTTTTACAAACCCATTTTTTACACCGAAAATGACAGTCCTGTTGTCAGGCTGTCGTCAGGAATTCGTCACCCTTAAAGTGACATCGAGTAACCAGGATACAACTCCCTATCAGTGATGAAGTTGTTGTGAATTATCATTCTGTGCATTACACTCATTGCCTGTTAACTGGGTTGTATTCATAGCGATATCAATCGAAATACCCTGGAAAAACATTGGAGTAAAATGTTATTGCTGGGTAAAGGATTCTACATGTCTCGATGACAGGGTAGGGAGTAGACTTTGTATTTTAAGCACAATCGCAAGGTTGGTGAATGTCTTATAAGGTTGTCTAAAGGGGAATCCTTTTAACTCATTCTGTTTTCCAAATTACGGATTTCAGATTTCCATAGCTGATTCCATACGTTCAGGGATTTTCTTAGCTGTGAGTTCCATACTTTGTGGTTCTAAGTTCTACAAGTTTAGCTCAACTACCAAAAGAATTAAGTTAAAAATTAAAAATTTGCGCTTGGGACAACCTTATAAGAGTTACTATGGTTACACTACCCATGGTAATCTCCGTGATGTAACAACAATAATTAAATTTTTAAAAATTCACATTAGCTTGCAATATTTTAATCATCGCCGTTCTTCAATATATTTTACAAATGGTAGTAACCGATCAAAATTTTTTTCAAGGGGGCTGCCGCCCCCTTGGACCCCTGCAGACTGTTAGCCATCAGTGTTGTAATGGGAATCAGTCAATGTAGCATTATGTACACTAATAGTACGCCATTGCATTCAAAAGTTTCAATTTTCACCACCTGAATTAAAAAGTAGGAGTATGAACATTGAAACCCCTTGGTTTGTTCACCTATTAAATGTTATAAAGAATTGTGCAAGAATTTCAATTTTCAGAGTTGTTACTATGGATAATGAAGATAGGGAGGACTTTGCAATGTAAAAATTGCTCAGAGCTATTGTGCTTCCATCGCCGTGTGGATTCAAAATGAATCCTTTTCGTTTTTAGAGCAGAAATGAACGAAATGGCATTATGCGGTTTTTCAACTAAGTACGGTCGCTTCTCTGACTGAAATGTATACTTTTCAAGGGCTTAACTTAATTTCCAGTTCTGTAGGCCGGCCGACCTTCAGGAACTTTTGATACCAATTTGATTTATGTTGTATTAAGTTCCTTACGTCTGTTTTTGTAGTCAACATGGTATAATGTTGTATTGTGTGGAGTACTAATTCGCTGACGCCCAGGCAATAGTTATCCATTACTTTTATTACTATAATTTACAGAATCCTTGATTTCGATTTGCAGTGCTAATCATGGTGAATCGATATTTGCATCAGTTCTAATAATGCAAATTTTTATATCAGTCGACGTGCATATAGCCAATTGGTTGTTAAGTAAACCTTTTTCTGGGTACTGCTGTATATCATTTTGAGTCTGTAAATTAATAGTGACGGCTTTTAATATAGTACCACGAAGGAAACCAATTACTGGTTACAAGAATGAAGTTTTCATCAAATTACACGTTAGTCACACCTAAAATCAGCAGTTTTCTAAATCGGACTTTTCTCCAATGGTTTATGCTTTCCACTACAGCAGAAAAGGCTGTGCAGGAATTCTCAAAAAATGCAAAATTACGTTCGTTAAATTCTCCAAAATTATAAACCAATTTTTGTAATAACTTAGTAGTAATTAGTACCAATGATATTGCAAATTACACTTCAATTAATAAAATATTTATCAAAACACATTCAAAGCCGGTTATTTTTGTTTAACCTAAGAATCTACACAAAATATGCGAAAAGACAATATTATCCCATCTGGTAGCGGATATGCAGAAAGAATGAAATCTAGCAAATTATTATTTATGATGTTTTGTCGAAGTATTACTAGATAGCATTCAATGCATACTATAGTTTATCGGTTTCTACAAACACAATGAAACCAATACATGAGTCAGCTACCATAAACTGGAATTGCATCATCAAAAACATCATGCAATCCAAATTTGTCACAGAGGAGTCAGCATTCTCCATTAAGGCAAGCCGACTCGTGTAAAAGCACAAATACAACAAAATCGCAGAAAGTAATTTCCTTGTTAACAATACCAATCACGGATTGTAAACTTTTGATAACAGTAAACGAGTTTAAATTAATTGATTTTGAATTCTGCACAGATTACGAGTTCATTTTCTAAATTAGTAGATTCATTTCTGAAGTATTCTTTGTAATCGAATTCTTGCAATAAGTCAACGACGTGTCATTATTTATCGACAGTTGCGTGGTATTAACAAAATTGTTGCATCTGCTGAAAACTAGGTTGACATTTAATTAAACATGATTACTCTGTGATTTACGGAAGACTTGTCAAAAATGCGAAATAAGTTACCAAATTGTGCGATAAATTTAGCCACCTTTCTTAGAAGCTTTAGAACTGGATTGTGCATTTGACTTTCCTAGTTGAGATTTGCCTACTGAACGGTACACATCAGTTAACTAAGCCAAATAAGTTACCCAATGTAGTTTAGTTGAATCCACTATATAAATTAATATTTCGGTGAATTAATTCATTTGTGTTACAACTTAAATAAAAGGTTTAATGTTCTGTATTCAAGTTTACTCAAGATGCCAAATTTTTTTTCAGAATTTTGAAGAAATAATGTAAGTCAGATTTATAATACTTTTTCTTTTCTCTCAGCCAGAGTGCAAAATTCATATTTTTCTTTCGTTTTTATATTACATTTGTGATCGTCTTTTTTCCAATATTCACTACTTAATAATAATTTATTGACAAGAAAATTAGTACTAAGAAGAGTAAATCAATTTCTATTTTACAGGTAATTATGAATACGCTCAGTGCTTAACTTTTCAACAATCTGGTTCTTTGAATTGATGTCAACTTCATTATCCCCGACAATGTGACGAGATACTTTAAATAGCAAGAAACTATGAAAATTCTTATTGTCATACTCTGGTAGGTTGACGGATTATTTAACCGACAGAGCAGTGAAACATGTGAGAACAAAAATATTATCAATACTGACAAGTAACTTATAATACCTTTCTAACGCTGAACACCATAATTATATGTATAGAGATTATATTAATTAAATGTAGAGAGTCACTGTGTATTGTGTTGATGTCACTGCAAGTACAACCTTATGGGCTCAACTGATGGTGGTAAAACAGAAATTTATTACGTATTTAAATTAGTAATTCATTAAAATCATTAATTTATTAGAATTAAAAATTTAATCAATTAGACAGTTTTTTAAACCAACGAATGCAAATGCAAACCTGTATCAGAAACTTCTCAAAAAAACAAAGTACCCAAAGTCTTTATTTGCACTTAATTGAATGGATTGGTTTCTTTCAGCAGAACACCTCTATCTTGGAAACCACAAAGGAAACACCGAAAATTCAGATGGCACTCATTAGAACTCAAACAAAATAGTGACTTAACTTATTTTTTGTTTGTTGATTTGGTAATATATAATAATATAGACAATAGTTTGTATAAACTGTTGAAGGCAGGGACTAAAACGGTATTTGCTTGCAGTCATTTGTAAATTTTAAGAACAAAAAATGATTGATTTTTAGCTATGTTAAAAGACTGTTTAAATTTAAATAAGCAGAAAAGCAAAATGCATGGATTTTTTTATATTTTTCTGACCTGCAGTCTTAAAAAATTAAAAACCAATAAAAGTATATTTTTATTCCCTGGTTGAAGACCTCAGTTTTATGTTAAAAAAGTTTGGCTTGCCTACTGCTCTTGGTATTAAATTTGATTTAAGTGGAACAAGTCGATTTATAACGTTGCTTAATGAAGTAGCTGTTATTTGACTTTAAAAAGCAAATGCTTGAATGTGAGATATATATGTTGATATTACCCCAAAACTGTTTTTTATATATAAATATTGCAAAAAGTTTCGAAATGTAGGAAGGAACTGAAAAGGTTGTTTTGGTATCTACAGTTTAGGCAGCCATGCTTACTACTACAACAATTCAGTTAATATGATCAAGCTCAGAATGGGCTTGCCATTACAATATTTTTATGAAAATGAAATTTAGGATTCTCTTTTGCTTAGGTGTACAAAATGGAGTTTTGCATCTTTCAAACGGAAAGTGTAGTCATTCAGTTGTTGGTGTATTTCATTTTCTAGCTTTGATAAAAAAAATTGATAGTGTTTGACAATTATTTGTTTTCTGTCCCAGCTACGGATTTTATGAGAAATGCTGTAGGAAGGTCCATTTTAATAAATGGTGGGGTACAACATTTTCCTTGAATGCCCTTGGCAACTAAAGATGTAATTCAAGTTGTCCAACAATTTCTGAATTATTTACTGACTTGAATTACTGAATGATTTTTGGATACATTTCATACAACAATTTTTGAACTGCACTGTAGTACTTCAAGAATTTTAGAGAGAGAGAAAGAAGAGTTCCTCCAATTCATCTTTATCATTCATCATCTCCTCCAATTCACACCGATCTTTCAGCTTAATCACTTTGCCTTGAGCTTCTATCAACTCCAATACTTGACGTTGGTAAGCGTCGATCGCCATCCAGTATAGCATTTTGTAGGTTTCCGCCGGATTCTCCTCGATGTTATCTTGGCTTTCCTGGTCTATCATTTTGAAATCTTGAATCTCGTGATTCACTGATTCACCGATATTTTGTTCACTTTCCATGTTTAAATGTAATATTAATTATGTGCAGTTAACAGTTTATTTATTGCGTGTTGGATTATGCAATGATTGTGAAATCGCACTACAATCTGCAAGCGTTAGCATGTCGACTTTTTTAATGAATTCAATGAATATTCCCATGCTGTTGTATCAGCTACGTCTTACCAGTCAGTCGCTAGGACATTTCCTCTTTTCTCCACAATTCTTTCCGCAAACGTTCAATACTTGAATCGGTATTGGGACAATCCATTACGTTTACTAGTTTAACATATCCATAAACTCTTCATGTGTTTTTGAATCCTAGAATCCTACATCTTTGAAATTGCCTGTAAAACTACATCTCTGTTGAGAAGTTGATCCGTGTCTGTACATGAGTTTTGCAAAAGCAGAAATTAAATGGTGCTTGCAAATGGTGAAAGCACATTTAATATTTGATTCAATATGATTTAATTCTCCACTCATTATTTTGTTCATCTCGTTAAGACATCCTTTTACACTCATTTTGTCTTCATGGCGGTTTTTATTGCTGCAATAACTAAGTGAAATAATATAAAGCATTAAATAAAGAGCAGTAAATAACTTTTAAATATTAAATTTTAATTTAGTTGACTGAACATACAAAAAAAACACGATTTCATTGTACTTTACTTTCCGAAATCCCGATGTTTTTCGGTTCGTCAATGAAAATTTAGTTACATTTTTCTAGTTTTAAGCAAACAAAACACTGCCATGGGCCATCCGGCACCGATAATAGTTCAGGTATGTGACAACACTGTTGAACCCTTGGGTTAAAATTCTGAGCGTTTTCTCCAGTGTGAAAACTCTTTTACAGCTTTCCTCTTCACAAATAATCAAGTTTCCTCTTGCGTTGCATGTTGAACGACGGCCGTCTTCTTCTGTTTGCTTGTCACGATTTTCAGCTAAATGCTTTCCAAGACTATTACAGATTTTTCGAGATTTTTTTTTAGATTTAGTTCCACATTCCGTTCTGGTAGAACTCGTAAACTATTGTTTGCGCAGAGTCGATTTTCCTATTCCTGTACTTCAATAAACAAGAGCTCCTATTTTAGCTGACACAATCTAGCTAAATTGATTTGATAAAAGAATAAATAGCTATTTTTCCTACGGTTGTTGATGATCCTCGCTGTGATATATTATCTAGTTCTGCTAAAATTACACAAATTACATTTCTTTTACTTGGTGCTTTCCATTTCCCTGCTACGGATTTTATGAGACACTGTTTAAGAAGGTCTCTTTTATTAAACCGTACATTATAACATTTTCCCTCTCCTTTTTTCAGGCAACTAAAGATACTTTAGCTACTAAAGGTACTTTAAGTTGTCGTTCTTTTTACCGATGCGTATAGATTCATAAAGTTCATATAGTATTTATTTTTTGGGGTGCCGTTCCTCTTTTCTCATTTTGTATTTATTGAAACCTTCAACCAAGCCATTTTATGGTAAAATGTGGCTTATTGTAAAAAAGATGTATCGCATCCTTTTTTCGTTATTTATTCGTAATTGTGAATTGTAGAGTCTGCGAGGAGCATTTATCTTTATAAAATATGCCCTACAAAAACAGTGAGTAAACTAAACAAAATTACCCTCTGACTTCAGAATCGGAATAAATAAATACGTACTGAACCAGTCTATTTTTGACATATGGAATATTCTTTGAAAATAGGCATTTTTCAACTGCGAATTCCATCGTAGTATAATTATTATAGTATTTGCTATTCTTGAGTATAAGTTTTAATATAAATTTTTCAGGAATATCATATTTTTATACCGTGAAAGTTTAAATAAATTGTAATAGTGTATTTAAATAAATTAACTAAAGTATAGTAAATAACTTTTGGAAACTAAACTTTAATTTAGTTGACTTACCACACACAGAAAATGACGATTTCGTTTACTTTACTTGTGTTAACAGTACACAATCCAGATAGCCTTTCCTGAGATTTTAAAAGTTCTACAAGATATTTCTCCATATGAAGAGAAACATCTTCTGCACTGTTTTACTTCCTGAAATTTGGAGATATGAAGTTATATGCGTAATTGATGGAATTTGAAATTGCATTTCAGATAAACAATGAACAGTAAAATAGCATACACACAAGTAGAAATGCCTTTTGTGAGTAGTAATTAGGTTTTTCATTCTTCAAAGGTCAAAGGCAGAACAATGTATGCTTTCTACATAAAAAAGTTGTAATGTAAGCCGTAGCAATGCAATTTTTAAATAATCGATTAATTAAAATTATAATGCAATGTGATTTCAAAAGCTACAATTGAGATACTTAGTTGAGGAATTGCCGGTTTCAAATTTTACCTCAGCATAAAAAGGTAAGCAGTTGCCTTGGAAGGCTTTATTTGTTTCAAGGCTAATTTACTTTCCAATTCTGCAAAGTTGTCTAGGGAAACAGACGAAATTATTTGTAGCCTTTTGCTGGCGTAATTTTGACAGAATGTTTTCTTCGTTTCCCAAGCTTTACAAACTTTCTGAATTTAACTATAATTATTTAGTGAAATTATGGTAATACTATTATAATTACAGTAAATTATAAATCTAAAACCTGCTCTTTGCATGTTGCAGCAGCTTTTTGGTCTTTGTTAGTTTTCTTTTTAAATCTTGACTTTCTAATCCTTGACAGTATCTTCATATTTGTTTCAGCGTTAAGACAGGTAACTGAGATGAAATGTTACTGTTTAGTAACCAAATTTAGCCAATTTTGATAAAATTAATTTGTCTTACGTAGTATAAGGTACTGTTTTTTTTTAAAAAAAAACTGGTAAATGTTTTATTTTTTTGGTTGTTGACTGATGGCGGTGTTCTTCTTTGATATAACTTATAGTTGTGAAAGAAATTTGAGCATTTGTGATAATTTTTTCCCTGCAGTTGATTTATGAGAAACAATTTAAGAATTACTTTGAATTGCAAGAACTTTTTGAACTGCGCTGCAGGTATTTCAAAGGAGTTTTTAAAGGATGATTCTCGGTTCGATTCTGCTGTATTTGTGCTTTTACACGAGTCGGCTTGCCTTAATGCAGATTTCTGACTCCTCTGTGATACATTTGGATAGCATGATGTTTTTGATGATGCAATCCCAGCTTATGTTATCTGACTCATAAATTGGTTTCATTGTGTTTGCAGAAACCGATTAACTATATGCATTGAATGTTATCTAACATTACTTTGACTAAGCATTCCGTTTTTGCACAGAGTTGTTTTTCCTGCTCCAGGACTTTAATAAATAAATGTTTTTTTTAATTACCGTAATCAAGGTAAATATATTTGGTAAAAGAATAAATTGCTCTCTTTTTTCTGCAGTTGAAGATGTTCTTTGCGGACATATATTATCTAGTTCTGACAAAAAGTCAGATGTTGCTTTCCACTTCCCTGCTCCGGATTTTATGAAACATTGTTTAAGAAGGTCTTTTTTTAATAAAGTGTGCATTACAGATTCCTTCTGTTCTTTTTCCAGGCAACTAAAGATGTACTTTAAGTTGTCGTTATACTTTTCCGGTGGGTAACATAGTATTTAAAATGTTATGGGTCAGATTTTCTTTATTGGTTTCTTCTACTCTACAATCTTTGTTAAAACCGTCAAACAAACCCATTTTATGGTAAATTATGGTTTTCATAAATATATCGTAAACAAATCGTAAGTTGTAGAATTGACGATAATGAAGAAATGTAAACTAAATTATCACCCGAAATTTAAAGTTGAGTCAGAAAGTTGCTTAATAAAATAAAAGAAATGAAATTCAAATAGCTATTGAAAACTGAAGTTTACTTTGGTTGACTTATCACACAAAGAAGAATTCCGTTAACGATACATAATCGTGGTATTTTTTTGCTGAGTTCTCGAAGATTTGCGAAACATTGTTCTACAAAGCATTTGGTCATGTGTGGAAAAACATTTACCGCGCTGTTTTACATTCTAAAATTTGGGGAAGTGAAATTGTAAATAATACCCAAAATTGATATATAAATCACTTTAGGGTAGACGACGGACAGAAAAAATCAAAAAACGAAAATGTAAAAATGCCGTTTCTGAATAATAACTTTCTGAGAAGAAAATTTAAAAAAAGAAAAGTTATTTTTATTTCAAAAGTCAAAGGGCGAGAAATTTGTTGTTGTCTCCTGTGAAAAATATCACTATTTGAGCTTATAGTACATATAACTTACCTTGTTATCAGCATATTCTCGGTCTTCGATCTCGAGGGTAGCCAATGCTGATTAAAAAGTCGAAGAATTAAATATTAAATGAAATTTCTTGAATTACAATTGAGGTAAAACAATTGAAACCTCTCCCATTGAATTATACAACCCTGCCATAAGTATTTGGGTTAGGCAGGTAGCTGAGTAAATTCACACAATTATAGTAAAAAACTTACCTAGGTATTTTAATAATAAATGAAATATAAATACTTAATAAAGAGAATGCCAAATCACAAATAATATTGTATTAAAGTTTAATAATGTTGCAAAATGTCGTAAGCATTTTGGTTTACTATATTCTCATATCACTGAGATAATCGAGACTTTTTAAAGGCTGTTCTGTATATATAGGTGCTAAGAATAACCTCCAATATCTGAATATTTATAAAGTGGGGATAGTCCTCAAAGAAAACTTGCTGGTGGGTAAATGATATTTGTACTGAATGATTTGAAATTGCAATAACCGGTTATTATTGTCGTTTCCAACAATTTATTTATCAAATTAAGTTGCTAAATAAGAATAAACAGCTATCATTTTTGCAGTTGTTATTTTTCGTTGACATAGAGTTGTAGTTCTGACAGAAAGGACAATTGGACGTATTGGTCACATTTTGTTTTTCGTTTATATTCTACGGATTTTACGAAAAATTATGTAAGATTGCCTTTTTTCATAATGTATGTATAATTTATATGTATGTGTAATTTATATGTATGTGTAATTTATATGTGTATAATAATAATCTATATTACAATCTATTATAATCTATATGTATAATTTATCTAATATGTACTACACGTATATTTTACGTATTTTGTAGTAGGTATTGTATAACATTGTATATAGTATGCAATGTTTATATAGTTTAAATAGCCTATAGTATTTCTAGTTTATGTAATATATACTACGTGGCACACTTGTAACTTGGGGGATCGGCGATCCGATCCGATCCCTTTTACATACACCAAAATATTCGACCGATCCTATCCGATCCCGTCTGTCAAAAAAATTGAGCGATCCGATCCGATCTTGTATATCTAAAAAATTTGAGCCGATCCGATCACTGAGCCTCATGAAAATAACAACACTGGTATGTTATGATACAACACAATTTATTAGGGTTACTACGTCATAAAGCCATAAAGTATAGTTATTATTTACATTGCAATTATACCACAATTAGAATTAGTATTATTAGTTTTGATGTTCCCGTATCCATTTTGAATAATTAATTTGCAAAAATGCGAGTTATTTCATTTTGCATATTACGTATTGAATTACAACTATTAAATAAATAAAATGACAACTAAACCCGACAAACCTCGTGTTTTTATTTTCATGTCAGTAGTCAGTGGCTCAGTTTCCTAATTGACGAATCAATAAAATATTTTGACCTGCATCATTGCATCTACATCACTACATCTAATAATATGTAATACCAATATTATCAATACACCTAGCTCTCATCTCAAATACTCCACTCAACTGACTCTACTCATTGCTGCTGCTACTACTCATGTCATTGTCATCATTGTGCACTCAAATTACATGAAGAACATTGTTAACGTACTTTACGTTTACACAAGCATTCATCTGTTATTTTCATCGAGCGATCCGATCCCGATCCGATCTTGTCTATCAAAAAAATTGAGCGATCCGATCTTATATATCAAAAAATTTGAGCGATCCGATCCCATTCGTTCTTGTATATCAAAAAAAATTTCCCGATCCGATCCCGATCCGATCTTGTCCACCAAAAATATGTTACCGATCCGATCTTGATTCGATCTGGTAAATCGGACTTGGGGGATCGCCGATCCCCCAAGTTACAAGTGTGCTACGTGGTATGTAGTATGTATATATGATTTATACTAAACCGTAAAAAACTGTAAAAACCAAGATTAAATTGTCAAAAAATGTTTTCGAAACACACTAGTTTACGGTAAAACATCTTTCTAACAAATGACCAGTGAAAACGATACCAAAACAGCGAAAGTGAAATGCGGGATCGATGTGGTTGAATGTGAAACTGCGAATTAGTAGAGCATTGATTACTTTTTGGTTAAAATTATTATTGCAGTACACATTAATAGTCTTATTCGCTTTATTTTAACCTTCGTCATGTTAATACATTTTTTACTAGTCTATGAATACGTTCTTGTTCCTTTGTCAAAGAA
This sequence comes from Yoshiicerus persimilis, assembly GCA_020352615.2. Lineage (NCBI taxonomy): Eukaryota > Metazoa > Arthropoda > Collembola > Entomobryomorpha > Tomoceridae > Yoshiicerus > Yoshiicerus persimilis. Next base: position 103,504,412 of record CM036940.2, read on the forward strand.
CTACCTGTATTGATTTTCATTTTTTTTAAATCTTCCAATTGTTAAATTTCTTGTTTCTTGGATTAGGCAGTTCCAAGAATCCCCCATAAGTCAACCTAGCAAAAGCATTACGATTTGATTACGGATCTCAAATTAATTGGTTTATGAATTGCTATAGTATCTAATTCCTACTCTGAAATTCATCCAATTTTGTAAAAGCACTGTGATGTAATTTCTATTTTTCATACAACTAACCCCTTATCATCGTCATCAATTCTTAATTTTTAATAATGCATGTTTTTAATTTTCCTAACTGCTGATAAATTTTTAGACCCTGCTAAGTTGACCCTCCTTTAAGCCTGTCGGACGTGCTTATTGACAAGACTCAGTGTACATATATTATCTACATTTGAGAAAAACTGCTACTGCGTCAGAACTATAAATTAATTAAATGCCTTTACCCATATGCATTATTGTGGCACCTAAGAAAGGACAGGCTGGAGCAGAACGGTGTCTTTAATTTCAACCAAATAAAAATATCAAATGAAACTAAAATTCATATACGCAAAAGTGCTGGAATATTGGTAAGCGACTCGCCAGAATTATAATTATTTTGCAAAAATGGGATTTTAAAATTACAAATGGAACATTATGTAAACAGCAAAAGCACAGTAATGGTTACAATTTTAGTGAAAACCGCTAAAATTGCACAAAACCTTATATTTTGTATGGCTATTTTATATTTACACATTCTATTTTTAAAGTTTTTCTTTCAAATATTATGTTAAAAAACTGATTCCGTTACAGTTCAAACTTTCCTCTGAGTTGAGGAACAGTTGTTAGAATTAGTGCTAGAATTATTAAAATAAGAACTAGAATTATTAGATGATTGGGACTACCCTGTTTCATGGAGCCCTTCTTAAAGCAGGGAGAATACGGGCAATAAGGGCAAAATTACCCAAATGACTCGATCCGAATCGAAGTTCAACGCCATTTGCTGGTACTTATCGTTTTCCTGCCTTCTCAATTATACTGGAATTGTTGATTGTATCCTATCCTACTTGAGTGTATCCTAATTTTCATGCATGCTTAGCAAATTTTCCGAAATTCCACAATTGTTGATGATTACTTTTATGATAATTTATTCAACGATATATTTTTGCAAAATAATGCATCCGTTCATAATCTTGTCTAATTTTTGTCTTCAGAAACCTTTTTTTCCCGACCAGTGGTACTTGTTGTTTATTTTATCGCTTATTTTGAAAAACTATAGAAATTTCAATTAATTTTTCAGTAAATCATTCGTTCACTACGTAAGCTACTTTCTTATATACATCGTTTCATCTAAATAAGGCATTACCATTTTAGTAGCTGATTTTGTAACAAACTCTTTTGCAAAATTCATGACAAAATATGGGGGACTTTACGAAACTGTATTCTAGTGGAAAAAATGTAAGTTTTTATGGCGTTGTTAACATTTGTTTTGTTGAGTTGCGGTATTTATTTTCAAGTTTGATTTGTGCAGATGTTTTCCATTACCTTGACTTATTAAGATTACATTACCGACAGATTAAAAATGAAATTAATCTCAAAATCGTCATTCGAAAAAGAGCGTCTAATAAACGTAAGTTTGATTAAAAGAAATGAAAACAAAGCAGTGCAGGAATTGTATCGTAGTATTATTTAGAATTTTTTAGAATTTTAGAATTTATTTCACTGTATAATTTATTTGACCAATGGCCTTTACAATACAGTTGTTTTATAAGGTGTATTATTCATTTACAATTTTTATTAAAATTATTGCTAGATTCGCATTATATATTAAAAACTATGTGTGCATTATAATTAAGGTACATAATTTATAAACTAAGATTAACTTATAAGAAGACTTAAAGAAACTACAGTAATAATAATTAATTGCTATATGCTAATTCAAGTAGATGTTTTCTGGTTTTCAAAACACTAATCCAAAAATTTAATAATATTCTGTAGGTGCGGTCATTAATTAATGCTAGGTAGGACACAATGTCGTTTCTACTAATAATTTCTGTATTAAAGTTATTAAGTAACATCTTTCTTTGAGCTAGATAGTGTGGACATACAAAGATTAAATGGTAAGCATCCTCTATATCTTTATAGTTGCACAGAGTACAGTTGTGGTCTTCAGATGGAGTTTTACTGTATATTTCCGTGTGTCCGGAAAGTTTTACACTTTTGCCTGCTAAAGTAAAGTAGTTTACATTAAGTCTGAGTTGTATTATAAGTACGACTGTTGTCCAGCGTATCGTAGTATTATAATATTGTACAATATTCAGTTAAAAAGAAAATAATAATAATAATAATTTACAATAATGGTCTGCCAGTTTTTACACTTTTACTTGAATGACTATTTTTATTAAGTGTATGGACTATTTTAGTTACATTCATGACAATTTTAATAGAATTTCCAAAATACGATTTGCAAAATAATTAAAAATACGTAAATTCAATGTAGAATGTGCTGCAGCTTACATAGATTGTACATAATTAGTGACATGACATTCAAGCAGGCAATTCAAAATAGATATTCAGATCAGTCTTTGATAATGACATATTTATAAATCAACGATGTAACAATATAAAATCATAATGCTGCGATTTAATTAACTAGCAGTATACAAAAAATGTTAGTCTCCCTACAGAAATTATACAGTAAGGAACATATTGGATGGCAATGCATTATATTTTACTCCTGAAAAGGATTACCAGTGAAATTTGAATTGATACATTAATGATGAAAACACAACTAAAATGTTAGCCGATAAGTATTTTTGGAATTATTAAGTTGTCAGACTTGTCACATCTGCAAAGTCAAGTTGATCGTTGCAGAGTTTTCTAAGCATATTTAAAGTGATACTGATTCTTCACATTTTCTTCATATCGCAATACATGGGTTTAATAGAAATCTAAATTTATCATAATCGATAAAATACATTACAAACAGTGAGGCGTCATTTCAAAAAAAGTTATTAAAATTACATACCCAAAATTAAAATTGTCACCATTTTCGGCTTTTTTACTTTAAATTTTTGGGTCACTAGGCAATAATCTTTTTTTCAATAACTTTTTCAATAACTTTTTCAACCATTGAACAAGTGAGAAATGACAACAAGTAATTAAAAATTCATAATCGCAATTATGATATTTGAATAACAGAAGTCTGCATTACAAAGTATAACAAAAATCCGCGTTGATCACCTTTATTCTCTAATTACAGTTGTACACACGATGTTGGTTTAGCAGTAACATTAAATAATATGCATGATAAACAATATCGTCAGTTTTGTAGAGGACTCTAGTCAAGGACTGCATGATGAAAGTAAACATGAAAGTTGGCTTTAAATGTTATGGATGAATTAACATCTGAGATAAAGCATACTTTCACAATAGGAATTGAATACAAATCACATTCCAAATTTCAGTCGACTACATCCGGCATACAAAATGATTACCTTGAAATTAGATAGATATCAGATAGATATAAAATCTTTTAGAATGAACGGATGACTCACCTGTAGAGTATGCAGTTGCACTACCAACTTAAGGCGTAATTTAGTTTATGCAACTTTATGTTCTGCCTTCAACCTAGAGAATTCTGCAATGGAGGTAGTAGTATCCAAGTATTAGTGTTACTATATAAACGAGTCTACTCAATGCAGAGCCTCACTTGCATCTCTTACTTGAATCATCTTGTACTATTGTACTATTACAAATAAAGCTTATGTTATAGAGAACAGACATAAAATGGTTTCCGTCATTCTGCATATTAATTAATTTTTTATTAATAATTTATTATCATCCAACTACATCCGTGCCTAGGATAATAATTTGCTAGAATAAAGTCACATAGAACACAAAACCGCCAAATTGGGAAATTCACTTATGCAGGCCAAGGTAGGTTCTACTGATTCCATCCACAAATTCTTAAGTTTAATACTTTGCCACTTGGCCCTCATATTTTGCACATCACATACAAAAGCTTTTACATATATATATATATATTTAACGGCCAATGACAACGGTCCATTTGTCTTTCACCATCTCATGTCCTTCAAGAATATCATTTATTCCTGACTTATACTTCCATTCAAAAGAAGACGGACAGGGTTCTAATTTGAATACTCTTCCAATCACATTGAAAGTTACCACGTGTATAGAGACATATCTTCTCGTACAGCAAGAGATATTCGAGATTCGTTCATGTCATCTCTGTATTCATTGACAAATACTAGTTTATATAGCAATAAAATACAATTCGTTCACTAAAGGAGAGAGTGCTATCGGTCACGTTTTGCTGAAGGCTGCACGAAGGAGAGAACCCAAATGTACACAGAGAGCACGAATGTACGCGAAGATCGATTAACTTTGCAGTAAAATGTAAGCTTATGACTGGTTAAACTGGTTTTCGAGAGGGAGTGTTTTGTTTCTGAATCGAGGAGAGCAAAGCAAACGAGAGCTTGCTTAAAGAGCGGGAACGAACAGAAAGCGAGCAAAAACAAACCGGTTCTTGCTAAAGGTCATAGAGGCATAACGTTCCGGAGAGATTACGGAGACCAAAACAAAAATCAAAGCTCCAATAAAGACCCCTCCAACTATTCCTGTTCAATCAGAGCCTAATTCACCTGAGCACTTTAAACTGTATCCTCTCACTTCTGCTTCTCACAATCAGACCATTCTTCCTAGACTCACGGGCAAGACAAAATATATAATCCAAAAGGCTTTTGATTGGTACACTGCCAGAACGTACCAGGAAGAAGCCGAATCTCGCATGCAAATAACAATAAAATATAGATCATGATTCTAACGGTTTTTCTAAGGCGCACAAGCGGAATGTTTATGAACAAGGTTTATGCAGGCAAAAGGAACAACTAAGGAATTAAATACAGACTGCGAGACATTTATCGGTTTTATTGGAACCTGAAGCTTAAGAGTAACTTCTTTGGAATCCGAATTAGTACTACAGTCTGTCAGAGGTAACTTATAATAATTAGTACAACTGTCGCGGGGCGTACGAGGTATTATCGGGGTACCGACATCTATTTCGCGCGTAGCGCCTGCTTTCGGACGGTAATGATGTCAGTACCCCGTCCCCACCTCCACGGGTAAGGACACCCTTCCACCTCCCATCTTTTTAAAAGAAGGGTTCATAGATGGCGCTCACTTCCACCTCCTCTTTGTATTTGGCGGTTTCATATATGAAATAGTATATGTTACGAGAAGGTAGTGGTGTAACTCAGACGTATATAGATAGATAGATAGATAGATAGATATTTATTCAGGATGAATTGGCCTCAGCCTTTACATCATTTCAGAGTATAAATTACAGTTGGTTACGAGCGTATAAATATAATATAACTACACAATAAGCGCTCTAATTTTTAGCACATTCAACCAAAATCCATATATTTCATTCACTTGCCTTTTAGATAAGTCCTTATAAATGTCATTGAATGAATGTATACTATTTTCTTCCAAATCGAGTCTTTCTAAAGTAAATCGTGGACAAACAAACATTAAATGTTCTAAAGTTTCTACACAATTACTGTTACATAATGAACAAAGCTCTGACACAGAATTATTGTAAAAATTTTCTAACGAATTCAATTTAATTGGCTTGCCATTTGTTGATATCTGATTTAAATTAATTCTTAATTGGAAAATATTTTTCACAACATTCCATGATTGTTTAAAGTCAAGGTAGTTAGGTAATAATACATGTGTTTTATTTTTAGCATAAGAGCAGAACCGATTACTTTTGCGCATGGTAATAATGTCATTACTCTGAATATCACAATTAATTTTCCTTAAGCAGTTATTGACAATTAAGTTAAATGATTTTCTATCGGAGTAATTATAGTTTATATCAATTATATCATTAATATTAAAGTTATTAATTAGTTGATTAAATTGACTGTACCAATTATATTTAACAGTATTTCCCCACGGCAGGCTTTTTAGAGACGAATAACATTGATATAGCACACTGTTACAAGGCTGATTAATTATTTTAAACCATGAGGTTAGCACTGACTTCATTAAGTGTAGCTGTATCGGCCTAACAACTGTCTCAAGTCGCAAAACCCATCTTGGTGTCCATTTCGGCACATTAAAAAGGCTTCTGAGGAAATTCATCTGGAAAATCTCAAATGAATGAAAGTACTGTAGTCCCCAAATATGAACACAATACGTCATAACTGAGCGGACCAGGGACTCAAACAGTTTATTACGTATTTCGAAAGTTTGTATTTTTGCTCTATGGTAGACGGATAGTAGAGACAACAGGGCACGTTTTGCTTTCTCTTTAAAGTACACACTAATCTTTTCTTGGTTGTAATGTCCATATAGGGGAATACCCAAGTATACGTAATAGTCGATGACTTCAATTAAATCGTCTCCCCAAAAGATTTTTGGAACGCACTTGATATTTTTAGCTTTTCTGTACACGACAATCTTAGTTTTGTCGAGATTTATACACAGGCCGTTTTCAATAAAATAATTAATAAGTATATTCACTTTTTCTTGAAGAAATACGCTATTTGTAGCCATCAAAACTATATCATCAGAATACAGCAGAGCATGAATATCCAAGTTGCCAACCTTCACACCAGGAATTGAAGAATTCTCCATTGTAGAAATTATGTCGTTTATGAAGAGAGTAAATAATTTGCAAGAGAGCGTTTCTCCTTGCAATAAGCCCGTCTGAATATCAAAAAAGTCACTTTCTCCATTTCTGGTTCTTATTTTGGCTTTTGCGGTTGAGTAGATGTTTCTTATGACATTGATGAATTTTTTACTTAGCCCTAGCTTAATCAGTTTAACCCAGACCTTTTCATGTGAAATTGAAGTAAACGCAGCTGATAGGTCAATAAATAATGCAAATAATTTCGATTTTTACGTGTTATTGTGTTCTGTATTATTGCATTTAAAGAGAAAACTTGGGTTTCATATCCTTTTCCAGGTCTGTAAGCGGCTTGGAAGTCAGATATTTTGTTATTCTTCTCACACCACTTATTGAGGCGTTTATTTTATAATTGTAGTAAAGAGTTTTAGTATTGTGTTAGCCAAAGAAATTGGTCTATAGTTGTTTGGGTTCTCCTTCGATGCGTTTTTATAGATAGGCGTGATCACTATTTCAGTCCAGCTCTCTGGCAAGGATTCATTTCTCCAAAACTCTTTGAAGCAGTCTAGAATACATAGACGCAGAGTGATTGATGACGTCTTCCAAACTTCGTTTGGTATGTAATCATTTCCAGGAGCCTTTCTAGTGGACAATATCTTAATTGCTGCATTAAGTTCAGACAAATCCATTTCCTTATCTAATTCGTTAATGGTCACGTCTGTATTCACAAAAAGGCTCTTCGTAGCTTGTATTGGTAAAGCGTATATTTCCTTATAATAGTTTTTAAAAGTTTCAACAGAGACATTATTTGTAAAACTATAATTACTTTTTCGTCTGAAAGTAGACAAAGCAGCCCAGAAAGGTGCAGGTTTACTGGCGTTCTCCAAATCTTTTGTAAGCTTTTCATTATGTTCCTTTTTACAAATTGATTTAATTGCAAGGTAGTCTTTCTTGGCTGTAATGTATGCTTCTTTGGTTTTCATAGAATCAGAGTTTGCATTAATGAATTTTCTATATGCCTTCTGAGTACTCTTCCTCATCATCCTACAGTCAGCATTAAAGTACCGTGGGTATAATAGCCTTCGGTCTTGTAAGTAATTTTTTGTAATCATATTGTGGTTAGCAGCTGTATCATATATTATTTCTGATATTTCTTTAAAGTTGAGTGTGTCTTTGCTTAGCAATATAGTTTCCTCAATCTTATCCTGAAACTCATTAATTCTTGTATTAATTTTCATCGTGGGAATACAAGTTTTTTCTAATGAATATCCTATTACAGTATTAAAGGTAAGAAGTATTGGTAAGTGCATTGCATATTCCGAAATGGGGAGTACTTGAAAATCGTGTACAGAGTGTGAAATATCTTTTGTAGCTAAGCATAGATCTATCACACTTTGACCATTTTTGTTAATAAAGGTGTATTCTCCCATTGAGTCAGTCTTTGAGTCGCCGTTGAATATACGAAGGTCATGTGCTTTTACATATTTGATAAGGTTTCTGCCTCGTGTATTCATTGTGTTGTCTTTTGAATGTCTATTTTCATTATTTTTTAATTTTGGGTTTCCAATGCGGGAATTTAGGTCTCCAATTATAAAGAAATTTTGTTCTTGATTTTTAATAGAAGGCATTTCGAAAAAATCGTAATTTATATTCGGTTCAATGTACATAAATAGAAGCTTGATATTTTCAGTTCCCATTTTAACAGAGATGGCAATGTAATTTTTATTCATTTCGATTGAAATTATATTTTGTTTTAAGTTTTTCTTAACCCCGACAATAAACCTCCCGAGGCTCGTCCAAAATAACTGACTTTTATGGCTTTTTGTTGGAAAATTTCATAATCATCAAAAAATGAATGGTGGAAAGTATCTTCAGCCCAGGTTTCAGAAAGTGCAAAAATAGTAGGGTTTTTCAGGGATAGTTCAGAGAAGAAATCGATAGTTTTATTTTTTATACCTTCAATGTTCCAATAGAGTATTGATGTAAGAATTTGTAGTAGATGAGAGTTATGATGTAGAGGCTGGCCAAAATGTCACTTCTCCTGCTCAACGATCCCGGTTTCAGTAACAACAAAAACACTTTTAACTCCGTCAACTTCTGTGAAAAGTTTTCCTTTATTGACAGATCCCCTGGTATTTTTGTTTTGAGCAGAGAGTGTTTTTAGTTTATCCCTTAGCGTTTTTTCTACTTTTCGTTCATCTTGAGTAAGGTCATGATTAATATATATTTTTTTTAGGACAGACTTTTTATCCATAAGTGATAAGAACTTGACGCATATCGGCCTTCCAAAACCTGCAGTCTTTTTTCCCAGACGGTAAATGTCATCGTATCCAAATCCTTCTCCACAAATTTGGTTCATCACATTATTGACTAAGTGAAGTAATTGACTGTCGTCCTCAGTTGCACTTTCCGAAACACCGAAAATAATTACATTTTTTTCTTTTTGTGATTTAATGATTTTATCGATTTGAACTTGCATCACTGCTTGCTTCTTAATAACGGTGTCCAAACTGTCCAAGGATTTCAGACGGTCGATAATGTCGTCTTTCAGACTCTGGATTTCAGACCTAATAAAATCTTTTATTTCGTCCATTTCTGATGCTTCTTTTTGTTTTTTAGTGAATTTTACAAGTTCTGGTGATTGAGAATTATCTCTTTCTTTTCTTTTTGGCGAGCTAGTAGCTGAGCTCTGCTGGTCAGGTTTTTTTCTTGATAACGAGTTTCTGATAAGCTCAGCATATCCGTACATTACAGGATAGAGAGGAAGGAGCTTAGGCATGACTGCACAGCTCGGCAACCAGAACAACTCAGACGTATATACTGCATACACATGATATGTTTCTTCATTTGAGATTAGATATTCTGTATTAAGATATATCTTCTGTGAAACATATTCATACCGGTGCTAAATTTCTTACTCCACCAACTAATCATATTGGTGGCTGGTATCATTTAATAATTCGTTTATTACAAAATAACGAAGTAATTGAAAACTATAAATTTGACATACCAACAGCAACTATAATTCAGTTAGTTGAAAGTTTAGTAACGTGATAAAACTATTTGTTACTAGTTCTCCATAAGTACGACAAAGAAAATATTAGATTCGTATAAATATTGTTCTCATTTTCATGTACAGCAACTGAAAAATTAAAATTAGTTATCATAAATAATGGATTGTCCACCGGTTGGTCCAGCGTTCAGTTTCCAAGATGACTACGAAAATATCTTCTACAGGGAAACGGTCGACAAATACTTTCGGAAGCATACAGGGGAATACCAAACGTTGAACGAGAAATTCCATATGCGTTGGTTCGCGAATGGGAAACTATGGACTGCAGTGAACTTCACAACGAATCAAATGCCAATAATAATAAAGCAGAAGATATTAGAATTGCTACAACTAGTAGATCAAATGGACAGTGCTCCTATGTATTTCAACCGTATGATGCGAAAGATATTAAGTAATCTTCTTTACGGTACTGCTTTTATTTACTTGGACGATTTGACTAACTATAGCAAAGATTTTCCGTCCCATTTTAAAGATTAAGACGACATAATTTGACGTTGAAACCGAGTAAATGTATGTTTGTACACTGAAATCAGACTATTAGGTTATGTCATTTCTTCCAATAAAATTTATCCATGCCCATACCAAATGCCCATACTCCAAATGCCCATATGCATCCAAAATGCCCATACCAAATACAGTTAGACTTGTGAGATCATTTATAGGATTAGCGAGTTATTATCGTAGGTTCATTAAAAACTTTGCTCACTTAGTAAAACCTTTCCTTGATTTAACTAAAAATGAGAATCCTTTTGTTTGGACAACAGAATGCCAAAAGCCATTCGAAAAGATTAAACAGGCCTTAGTATCTCAACCAGTTTTGAGACCTTATGATCCTCAGTTAGAATTAGAAATACATTGCAATGCAAGTCTATTGGCCACTGCCATTGTCGCTGTATTAGTGCATGTACATGATAACGTAGAGCATACAATCGTATATTCTTCAAGAATATTGAATAAGGCAGAAAAAAATTATTCTGCTACTGAACGCGAGTGTCTAGCCTTTGTATGGAGCTTACAGAAATTTAGAGAATACGTTTTTGGAAGACATGTGACCGTAGTGACAGCCTTTCAGTCTGCGCGTTAAGACGTGTAAAGAACCCACGTAATGCTAGAGTAGCACGTTGGAATTTATTAGTCCAAGATGTAGATTTGAAAATTAAATATAAACGTCAGACAGTACATTTAGATGCTGAATGTCTTTCCAGATTAATAAGTTTTCCAGAACAAATTAGTGTTGATAATATAGCAGAAAATAGTGAGGATGTAAAAACAATACATTAGATTGTCGCTATGGATTACTGTACTAGGTTGATACCAGAACAAAACCTTGATCCAAAATGTATCAAGATTATTCAAGGATTAAGAAACTCTCTCCCTTATTTTACATCAAATGTCGGGCACTAAAAAAATATTATATTTCATCTTCACTTCCACCCGACAAATTGGGGTACGTCAATCGGTTGATTTTACTCCCGATCTAACTTTCACAACTTTCGGTTTGACTTTCTCCACTTCCGGTTCAGACACTTCATTTCTTAACAGCTTTATTTAACACATTTGCCGGTTCTACAATTGCAACAGTTTCTACCGCAATGATATACAAAATTCGACATTCATTTACCATTGTCATCACAATTTATCAGTCATTTAACCACATCCATCGACTACGCCCCTAGAAATAGGTCTCCCGCCACTACACTGTACTTTACACACTACATGTCTATTGAGAAGTGGATAGCCAGTCTAACTAAGCATTAGTGTCGTAGTAGTATAATATGTTCCCAAATTGCATTACCAATATGAGTTGGGATTGTGACTAATATTTAGTCCTTTATTATTACCTATGGATTGTATGCCTTTGTGCTACTGACTTGACTAAACGCCATGCCGCAAACGCATGTTGTTTGGCCACTCTTCGGATGTCCTCTTATGAGGACTTTCCGATTATATTGATATCATTAATGATCATTGTATTTTAATGCTGCTTTGCCTTTTGCACAACTGTTCCACATTTATTTCTCAACACTGTCCTGCCTGATTTGTGCTGGCCTTTGTGCGTGGGTTTAACCAATCTGTTCAAAATTACCATTCACTACTTAATTACATTGCCAGGGCTACCTGTCAGTATACCATTCTGATGTCTTTCAGGATGCTCAGTCCACATACCTTTTATATTATGAATTTTGTTATTATGATTTCCTTATCTAATGAATACCTGAAATGTGGCATTGCCTTTTATTAGAAAAGAAAGGATACACGGTCCAAGGGTATACGATAAAAGGTACACATGCTTTTGCTTCTGTTACTACCTATATTCTTTAATTTACTGTATTCTTCATTAAGAACCATGTTACCCGGTAAGCACTCAAACTTTGCAAATTATGGTCCAAATTATTTACAAAACCAAAACTTTTACGGGTACCAAATTTTAAATAGATAACCTAGTATATCATTCTTTAACTTATAATGATCAATATGGTTGTGTGGATTGATTCGACTTTTACACTACCAATACCTAGCAAAAAAAAGTCACTGAATTTTCAAATAAGCAGAAGACAAGTGTAATGTCTATACCTCAACATGCATTACCGTGTAGTTTGCTTTTATCTCTGACAGTTACCGTTGTCATGTAACATAGTATGACATAAAAAACAGGGAAATTACAAGCAATACCTCGCAGTAAATACTTTCCACCGCAGAATGTCTATGAAACGTAATTGTAACCGCACAATTTCTAAGAACAATTTCCTTAAGTATCAGGATACTTTGCTAACTAAATACTATTACATTGCAGATACAATAATTATGCCTTATTTTCAAATTCAAGATTTTAAATACCTGTAGTTTACTAGTTAGTTATATCTCGTTAAAATGGTAGCGGTAGTTAGCTGTATCTCGTTAGGCTGGTAGCGGTAATTAACTGTGTCTCGTTAGGCTGGTAGTGATAGTTAGCTGTATCTCGTCAGGCTTGTATCGGTAGTAAGCTGTATCTCGTTACGCGGGTGGCGGTAGTTAGTTTTATCTGGTTACGCTCGTAGCGGTAATTAGCTGTCAGGTAGCATCAGCAGACGCATCCTTGGCGACTGCAGCAGTCGTTGCATTGATTTCTACCATCGCAGTGGAGTTAGCTGTTCCGTATGCCCGTCCATCATAGACTACCACGGCACAAAACCTGCACTGCAACAATATATACGGCCGTTGAAACAGTACCGGCAGTGATTTCTTCAACCGAGGGCTGCAAAGACAATTTTTACATTAGCGAACATAAAACAACCACACAGAAGTAGCCATTAATATTTTGATAGGTCGTAGTAGTCATTGATATTGAAACTTTTAAGGCTCGTAGTAGCCATTGAAGTATTAAAAGTTTGTAGTAGTTATTGAAATAGATTCCTGCCAAAATATTTCGGTTACAATTTTCAATTACCACACACAATCTTACTATATCTAATTATATCCAGTAATAATTAAGCAAATTGAATTCCGCCAATTTGAATATTTTCTAGTCAGCAAAATTTTTCACAATTATGGCGGACGAAATTTTATAATAAAAGAATGATGGGAGAGATATATATATAGTTTTATCTTTGGGGACCACCAACCTTAATAAAAACTATTGAATGCAAACTTCCTTGTCGCTCCCTTGAATGCTGAGCTCAACCAACCAATAGTGCTTTCTCTTCCTCGGCATTAGCGGTCAATGATGTTTTATCGGGCAGCCAATGTGCTCTTTTAATAAGTCTCTGGCAGACGAAATGCCTAAATTAACAATGAATTAAAAACAAATCAGACTGCGTATTCTTTTTAAGGCTGTGCTGCATTTGTGCAATAATTTCATCAGGTAAATACATAATATATATATGACACACGTGAGTTTGCGGATTTAAGTTTAATAAAAATGAATGTTCGTGTCGTCAGAAACTTTCAATTTGTATTGAAAAATTGGAGAAGATTGATTTTCCGGTGCATCATAGTATCCTAAATAACCTTTCAGGTTCCCCAAATATGTTGAAAATAAGAACCGTTCAAACAAGGATTTTGTTTTAACAAAGAATGGAATTTTTGAAGCAGTACATTATCCAGGCAAAATTGAAAATCTGTTTTCACCCTGTTTTATGACTTGACACTTTAATAACAAATTAGCAGAAAAATGGACACTCAATTACTCTTGAGATATCCGATTGCTTCCCTTTCTATTCACAGGTTGTCGGGTATATTACTATATGCTTTCTGGAACACATGGTTTCGGCATTTCCCAGTTAACACCCTAATAGTTGGGACACCTGGGAAAAATAGAAAATTCGGGAAAATTGCTAAAATGGATAAATTATGTCCAATCCCTAGGAAAGTTAATGTTGTACCCCTAGAATCTAAATAATGCTAGTGATAATTTGGTTTGTTAATAATGAGATTCAAGATTCTTATTATTAAGTATTAAAAAGGAAGGAAATAAAATGTCCAACAAGTAACAAAAAATCCCATAAAAATACAATAACACAAATCCTTTTCAAAAAATTCCGTAAATTATATGAATTACAATTTCATGCTTCAGGAAAACAAATAGATTCATCATTACATTGAAATTTAAACATTTGAAGTCATTAGTAAATTGACAAAAATTGATACGGGACTTTTCAAATCTGTGTACATTAAAATCTGTACGATTGGTTTGAGCGTCACATAAAGGTAAAACTGCTGCAAAGGAAATACATCATCTTCCCACTAGTCTAATACCACACTATTCAAAGACTATTGTTGTATAAGAACTTTTTAATAATTTAAGTTGGCAATTTGAAATAATAGTAAAAAGTAGTAAATTAATAGTAATAAAGAAGTTTGCAATAGTTTTGCTTTCATATGTTTCTAAACTTGTTTCATAACATTACCGTGACGCACTTATAGCACTAAAGTGTTTTGCTTGCCCTTTGACAACTTCACAGAACTTTCCTTACATTACCCTATTTTTTATCCCAAAAAGTGAAATAAAACAACCGGGGAAGCTAAAAGTATTCTCAGTGTGCGATAATCCCACCGAAATCTTTCTGCAACCGTTAAGACACTAAAAGTAAAGCGGACTAATATTGTTGTCGAATTAAAATAAATAAACAATCGAAAGCAATCAAGCAAGAATTATGCAAGTAAGTTATGCATAAAGAATGGGCATTGTTTCCGATCCTAACTATTGCTGCAGAATATAAATATTCTGTCGTGTATTCAAAGCTAAAAATCCGATGGGGTTTTGTAATGTAATATTCCAGCTTTGATCGGTCACAATAACATTAACAAATATAATTTTCAAGAATATTGACAAATATTTTCATATTTTTGTAATTTGTACAGAGTGCCCAGAATGATAAATATACACTTTGACCATGATATATATATATATATATATACATTTGAATAATTCAAGAACTGTACGGTGTACTTAAACGCGGTTAACAACGGTGGAAAGAGGACAAAATTGTGAATCGGAACCAATTTTACCAATGGGAAAATCAGTAAATTTGACTGTTCAGAGAATATCGCAATAAAGAGTGAAAAAATGGTTCTCCAAACAATCTTTGGGGATTTAAAGAACCGATTTTTCACTATTTTCTTTTAGGAATTTTTGGCAGCCCGAATATACAGATTTTCCTATTGATAAAATTTGTCCCAATTTACCATTTTGTCCTTATTCCATATGGCGTTAACCGCAATAGAATGTTCTTGATTTATTTATGGCCAAGGCATATATATATATATATCATTCTGGAATACCCATGTCGAACGCCTTTCAAATACCCATAACCCCCTAGTTAAAAAAATTACTTGCTGATCTACATGATTTATTTTCTAGGCGACGATTTGTATTTTAATTTAAGTGTTTGAAATGTTGTCTATTCTGCATGATACATTGTTCTAAACGATTTTCCCAGTAAAGGCACATGTTGGCAATTGCCATTGGGGTTATACGATATTAGTTTCATTCCGACGCCACAAACAATGTTCCATTTCAGGAACATTGTAAGCCTACTAAACAAGTAAACACAGAACAAAGTTCACCTGCTTTTGCAAAATGGCAAATGTTGAAGAAAGAGTTGAAATTGTGCTATTGTGTGGTCGAGTTGGAATCAATTGCAGTCAATCAAGTTGCAGCCAAATTCAATAGAAATCATCCTCAGCGAAAGGCCATAAGTAAGCAGTGCGTTGGAAAGCTTTTAAAAAAATTCCTAAAATTTAAAATTTATGACACAAAACCTCGGGATGTTAAAGAATTGAAGCAGCGCATTGCCAACTGTTGTGCTCGAATTACTCCAATGACAATTTCCAACGCTCGCCGTAAGTGGGAAAATCGTTTAGAGTAATGTATCATTCAGAATTGACAACATTTGGAACACTTACATTAAGATACAAATCGTCACCTAGAAAATAAATCACCCTGTAGTGTAAAAAGTAAATTTATTTAAAAATACATTTGATTGGTTTGTTTGGTTTCGAATATTTATGTTGTCTATTGAGTTGCGTTAAGAAATATTGTAAAGATAGTTGTTCTAAGAAAATATGTTAAACTGGGTTGTCAATCCAAAGTTTTAATTACTCTGTGAAAAAGGAAGACAGACTTCCTTTCTTTGTCATTCAGACCTTGTATTAGAGGGTTAATTGCTTTATTGCTAAATGAAAATTTTATCACCCAAAAGTCCCTCACTCCGTTTTAAAAGAATGAACAGTTAACATAACACTTTGCATTAAAACTATAATTAACTTGCATTATCCACGAATGCACAATGCATTCAGTTTTTAGTGTCTAGCTAATTAACCGTACACTTACACTGCTCCCGCTATTCTGACAAATTCTTCGGGTAGTCCCGAAATGAAATTTAGTCGTTGACGGTTTCAAATTACAGACTGAGTTTGCATTCGCTAGTTACCTAAAATAAACGCAAAAAATCACTACAAAAACATTCCCGTTTCAAACAACATGAAATTTTCTTTGAATTAGAGAAATTTATTGCTAATGCAAAGAAATTTCAGTAAAATACATATGAATACAATACAAATACATAATTCCAAAGACAATGTACCCACCGAAGTGAAGAATATTGGATACAATTTGCTAATGCAAAAGTGGCAATACATACCTACAGATATGTAAGATGGTAGATTATGTAATGTAAAAATGAATATGAAAACTAAGATTTTCTTTTAAGCTGGAACACGTTATTAAAATAACTTGTTTTCAAATATTATACTAATATTTATTTCACATTTTCACTGTATTGTTGCCCTTCAGCTTGAGAAATTCTGCAAGGTCACCTGGCAACAGGTGTGCTTTGATTGCAATGCAAAGGTGGACAACTTAAAGCAAAGTATATCACGTGGTTTCAATACAGGCAGAATTAAGCACACTACAATTTCAACCCTTTGTGCACTGTAGCCCTGTACTCTGTATAGGTACGTCGTATTGCGATACTACAAGATTCATAATACCACAAATTTTATTTTTTCATTGTAATTGTATTTCTTGTATATTAAACTTATTTCCAAAAGAAATATGGAAGTACCAATGCAATACCAATACAACAAACTTTAATTCATGTAATATTCTGTGTTCAATTTAATTTTATAGTATGCTCTGAAAATACATTTGCCGATATACCGATATATCATTCATCATTTATAGATGGTGAACTATAAGCAATTGCTTGATGAATCAATTATACATATTAATTAATTTCTCATTGTTAATATATATAGAGCCAAATCAGCCAAGTCATATTATCATTTAATTTACAACATTAATTTAGAGGATTGAAATGAATGACCCTTAATAATGTTGGAGTATTTTGGAAGTCTATTATAATTATATAACAAGTTATTTAAGTGGATTACATGATTGCGGTTAGCCGCAATCCATGATTGGATAGTGATTTAGCTTATAATTATTCTTTATTAAGCATGCATTTGCGTACATTTTATCGATATTAGCCAATTAAATTATGCACTGAAAAATAATTCACCACGCAGAAATAATTAATATACATTTCGGCAGAAATTCGGGAATAGAAGTGACATGTTTAGTATTAGTATTAGTATTAGGTTTATTATTCATGAAAGGTCGAAGGCAGTCCAAGGACTGGAATTTGACAACCAGGAAATACAATTTAGTTTTACAGATTCAAAGAATTTCTTAATTACTTAGCTAATTTAGATTTTGTTAAAGTTAACCATCATAATCTAATTCACCGTTAACATACATAGAATTTATTAATGTTACAATTTTAGGTAGGGTTGAGTTCTCATACCTTTTCTTAATTTTGACATTGAACGGTTTCAGCAAATTTTGTCTTTTTACTCTTGTGCAAATATCATGCTTTATATTCAAAGGAGGTAGGAATTTCCTAAACCGTTCATTGTTCAATAATTGTAAGGAGAAACGTTTAAGTAGATTTAGTCGCCTTTCGTCAAGGGTTTCTAGTCCTAACTCTAAACATACATTATTATAATCATTGTTGGTTATCTTATGACCTTTTATAATTGTTAACGACCGTTTTTGTACACTTTCAAGTGAGTCTTTAAGGTCTGATGTTAATGCTGGTCCCCAAAGTACACAGGCATATTCTAATGTCGGTCTAATATAGCATTTATAGGTATGTAGGAGTTCAATTTCATTAAATCCAGATCTTTTTAGACTTAACAACATGTGCAATTTCGAATTTGCTTTTTTCACAATTTTTAATATGTGGATATCCCATTTTAAATCTTTCGTTATTGTTACCCCTAGTAACTCCGCCTTCTCTAATCTTTGTATGGGTTCTCCCTCTATATAAAAATTCCAACTGTCACTTACTGATTTATCTTTGGAAAAATCGATAACCATATATCCACACTTTTTGGGGTTGAATGACATTTTCCTTTCCTTTACCCACAGTGTCATGTCATTGAGCATTTCTTGACCCTTTGGTAATTTATTCGTTACAATTTCAGCCACCGTGGTATCATCTACAAATCCGTAGATTGAAAAATGCTCATTACCATATTTGGCCTCAAAATTTCGTAATACAGGATTTAAGTGAGCTAAAAAGCACAATCCCCCAGTTTTTGTGCCCTGAGCCGTACCACAACTACACGTTAGAGGGCTAGAAACATGTGTCCCACACTTAACTTTTTGGGTTCTATCGCTCAGAAAACTTACAAGCCACATTATGGTGAATAAATCCACCTTACATTCTGAATACAGGTAATTTACTAGTAAATTGTGGTCGACAAGTTCAAAGGCCTTAGAAATATCAAATAAATACATAATAACGATCGCCCCTGCTTTTTCTAATGCCGATAATACAAAATCTACTAATTTAACAAGGTAGTGGATAGTGCTACAACCTTTTTGACACCCATACTGGTTAATACTTATTTGTGGTAGTATATTAATACTTAGTCGTTTGTAAATTTCAGCTTCCATTACATGTGCAAACGGACTTGTAATGGATAAGGGACGCAAATCATTTAATGTTTTTAGCACCTTCACTTTTGGTAAGGCAGTAATTGTGGCTTCCTTCCATATATTTGGCATAATGCACAATTCAAAACTAGTGTTTATAATATGCGACACAATATAACACAATTCTAACGCAAACTCTTTAATGACTCGTATTGGGATTGTATTCCCGGGTACGGATTTGCTGGGCTCTAACTTGGATAGCATTTGGTAAACAGAAAATTCAGATAATTGTACTGGATGACTAGACTCTAATCTTATTTTTGGTATATAGTCTTTTAATCCTAGAAAAGTATTTGCAGTTTTAGTAAAATGTGTATTCACAATGTGCAATGTTTCACTTAAGGTTGGGGGATTTTCTTCGTCTACAATTAGCGAAATAGTGCTAAATAGTGCATTTGGCGAATTTCTTACATTACACAAATTTGTTATTAGTTTATACCATGAGCCACTGTAAACAATTATTCTTTCCGAATTTCTACTCCTAATGTTTTGTTTTGCAATGATTATTTCTTTTTTAATTAGGTTGCGGATTGTTAGCCACTTTTGGTCTCTTTTCCTATAAAGCCTATTTCTCTTTACCATAAGCCTCATAATTTAATTTGTCATCCAAGGTTTGTTTCTACTATTCTCTCTTTTTGTAATTATTGGGAAACATTCATCAAAATAGTTAAACAGCTTCTCAGAGAAAATTGCGGCTTTTTCATGTACCGATTCTATATTTAATACATCTTCCCACGTTTCAGTTTGCAAGCAATGAGCAAACTTTTCTTTGCCGGCTTCTTTTAATGGTCGTAATGTGATATTTACCACTTCCTTGTTTGACTTATGATTACTTGGCTTAGGTTTACAAATTATTGAAACGTGTTTAGAATTTCCTAAGGGTGGCAACGATTTGACATCAACATAAATATTCGGTATATTAGTTAAAATTTTATCTAATGCTGACATAGAGCCATCATTTTTATAAAAAGTCAGACAATTAACAATTTGTGTTAAATTACCATTCTTACATACTAGTTTTGTGTCAAAATCATTAAAGTCTCCTGCTATAATAATCGCTGTATTTGGGTTACGAATACGTACCTGATCTATCGAATAGTAAAGAAACTCCCTTAGTTCTGTGTAATTTGGTCTGTCACTTTCATTGTCTTTGCACCTCACACTTTTCTTCGCTGATGGTGTCGGATAATAAATACCGCAGATTGCCAATCCGGAGACACTTTTAGGTAATCGTTGTGGTCTAAGATAAATCCACACAGCTTCAATATTTTCCGGAATCGCTATTTCACTAAGAAGTTTGCTGGCTATCTTGTCGTTGACGTAAATCGACAAGATGTTACATGTTACATGTATGGTCCGCTTTCTCGTCGAAATTTTTTACTAATTCATTCCTTGCCCTCTTAGCAGTTCAATTTTGTATTTTCTTCACATATATTCTCATTTTTGTAAAATCATGGTGAGTTTTTGGTGCTATTGTTTTTCTTAGTCTAGATTTTATGGCCAGAATTGCAGTTTGCAGTGAAATGATATGAAGTAAAAAAAAGTTACATTTTTGCAGCATTATTTTTATTGCACTTTATTAGTCACTATGCAACCATATTGGATCCATACAAACATGACCGCATCCGTTGGAACAGCAGATTTGATTGGCAGCTAAAAGCAGAAATTGATCAATTAAATAATTCTATTACCTTTCATGGTTTCCAATACAAATACTAGAATAAAAATAATATTAATATAAATTGTGTTCTCACCGCAATTGTTGCATGCCTCAATGCAAGCTCCAGCGCCTGATGGACGTGGACATTCCTTATGACGCCACGGCGGCGGTATGCCCGCCTTCTTTTGGGAGAAATACATTAAATCAACATCATTTGATAGATTTCCAGTAGTTCACTAATAACTACCAATATTAATAAAAATAATACAATTAGGAATTACCGCACTGAAAACGGTTGCCAAAATAATGATAATTATAAAAATTGACTTGCACCGGAATGACGACATATTTTCAGTGAAAACAAACATAATGCCCTGATTTAAAAATATTATTAAGCACACAATTGCTTAGGTTTTTGTAAAGAAATGTGGATGATATTAGTAGCAGGTAGTACTAGTCAGCTCGACTAGTTTCAAAGATTGTCATTTGAAGATATGCAGTTATATTTCAAAAGTCGTTGGACGTCATTGGAGACAATGAGCCATATTGACAATACGTAATTAAAAATTCTATTTTCTAAAGCAGTAGCGTGAATAACACTGCAGCAAATCACATATTTTTGGATGTACAAGTAATTACATGCTGTGTTCCTTTTTATGATGCTAGTTCTGCAATTTAAAATTAAAAATCACGTCATACCTCAATGTCGCCAGTGTTCAGCAGTGTTTAGAGAAACTCTTCTAAATTTAGCACTATGTGCCTGACATACATTGACTTTTTCTGCCAAAAAATGGAAATTTTTAATTAGTTCCGTAAGCAAGAAATATACACTAATTATATTAAGTTTTTTTCTTTAAAACACTTTATTCAAACAAATTCCTGTGTGTAAAGTAATACTTTCACTTTTAGAATATTTATATTTTAGGAAACTGAAACACGATTTGAACTCAGATAATAGTATAAACTTAATTATTATTCAATTAATGTACTAAAACTCTGACAAGAAAAAATAGAAAAACAGAAACCCAAAGTTTACCAAAGTTTAAAAACTAAATCTCTAAAATCTCCTTAATTTAATATATGTATACATAATTCAAATAGTACCAGAGTAATTTAATAGTGATATATATTGTAGACGGAATCTCCCCATTGTTTTTTAGCTGATTATAGCTTTTATTCATTACTACAAGATTACGTCAATGTATTTTATTATTTCAATGAATAATGCTACTGCAGTGGGATAAGTACTCCTTGTTTTACAGTCTAACAAAACGCCTAACTATACAAAACCTAACTCACATACATTTATGACTTTAGAAGTTTGCATTCCAATAGGAAACTAGTCCATGAACTCAGCTCCAAATGTTTTGCATACTAGTACCCGTTTTTTGGAACGTTAATTATTAATTAGTTTTCTCCACTTTGGATGGATGTGGAATACTGAGGTGCATTCTCACAAATATTCCCCAATCGTCCAATGGCGTATTTCTCGCATGCATAAGCTGCCAAAGATGCCGACAGTTACAGAGCTTTTGTAACATATCGTATTACACCAGGAAACTTAAATGACATTGGACATAGTGGTTTTCACATCTACTATGACGGTTCATACAGGGATTTACTCGGCAATATTATTTCTAAAGAAGATTTGGCTAACCTTGCATGGAATAGCACTTATAATTTTCGTGAACACCCCATTGCCTGTTTGCAATTTAGAAGTCACTATTTAACCCATACTAACAAATTTAGATACGGCGTGTGTGACACCGCCGGGTTCGGGCAGATCGCTTGCGTTGAAGGCATTTACAAGGGTAACTGCACTATTAAATTAAATCCTTCTATATATTGAGATTCTTTATATTCAGTTAGTTGATAACCCGTTGATGACAACTAAAAGTGGTCTATACTAATTTTTTCATTTTGTTTACAGATAAATGTTTTGAAACCGTTTTCCGTTCTGATTCTAGCTGTGGAATGGAAAGTATAAGAAAAATTATGTCACAACCATGTCAGAATCTCTTGCGTAATAATATTTGCAACATTTATGAGTATTTATTTTGCAAGAATTGAATTTTAAAGACCGTTTTGTCGGAATCAATAGAAACATTTTTTTGCTATTTGCGTTATTGTAAATGTATAGGTTTACTGATATATGTGAATTTCAGGTTAAACCCTTTATCAGTAAATCAATGGCAAGAAAACACTATTTTTGAGGCTAATTTAATTTTTTGTTTACCTTTTACTTTAACATTTTGATCTTCGAGTATTATTACCTTGTCATTTCTTTTTCTGATTATTTGAATTATCTGATTATCTGAATTCTACAAGGTAGGGATACACTATTTTCATACGTTAATGACATTAAATAAATAAAAACTGTTTTCCACGTAGCTCCTCCTCCACCGACAACGCCACCCCCGCCACCACCGCCGACAACATTGCCGTAATTCACTTTTTCGTTCGTATATTTCCAAAAATTATTGGTACTTATTATTTGTTGTTTTTAAATATCTTTTCAAATAATCTTTGCGGTATTGATCTTTGTCAAAGATAACCAAAAATATCAATCGGTTTGCAAAAGATATTGAATGTATATTAAATACTTACAGAAGTGGGAAACCATTGAGAGAAGTTGATGCTGCCGTTAGCGTAAAGAAAAAGGAAAGTGTAGTGTCTATTTTCGTACAATTTTTTTATTTCATTTTAATCTATTAATTTCAAAACAAATTTATTAAATGAAAAACATTGACAAATATTTGGAGAAAGAACAATTATTTGTTTAAAGCTGATTACTTTTACTAGCAACGGTGGTTTTTAACTGTCTTAAAGCAAATAAGTACTAAATTTGTTGATTGTGCCTATATATTACAGTTAACGTGGATGGAAGCCAAGCGACGTTGCCAAGAAGTCGATTTAAGTTTGTTGGTCATTGAAACACAACAGGAGAACGAGTTTCTGAAAAACTGGTCGACTCTCAAAGATCGTCGTATGCTTCCCATTAAATAATGACAAGAATATGCCTTACCGTATTTTAACTATAGACAATTTTTCCGCCTTTAAATAATTATATAATCTTTTTGTTCCTATATCTTTTTGTTCGTAATTGTTAAAATTAGTGAAGCAGTTAATAACCCTTGTTTGAAAAAATAATTATCCCATTTACTATAAATACGCAAAGTCCTTTACTACGAATATTACCCGACAATTATAAAGGCTATTATTTTGGTAAATACGGTACTAGTAAGTTGAATATCTGAATTGTATTTGCTATTAAAGAAATAATTCTCATTGCAGCTTTTAAAAAGGGCAAAGAAGGATTCTGGACCGGTGCTAGGTTTAAGTCAGTTGACTACAGTTACTTATTCTGGGATCCCAACAAAAAGCAAATTACCAATTTCAGAGACAGTAATTACAACGGAATTGCGAGGACATGGGGGTCTGGAGAGCCTTATGATGACAGCGGAAAAGGAAAAGATTTATGTGTAGAAATACAATTTCCCGGAAACGCACCTCCAGTGTGGACTGCATCCGATTGTGATGAAGAAAAATATTACATTTGTGTGAGGCTAGAGTAAGTATACTTATTACTTACACTGTTACTTGGTCCCGTTAAACATCACGCTATTGTTGCTAAAACAACTTAATAATATTATGTACCCTACAGGGTCGACCGAGAAACAAACAGTCCACAGGCTGTTATTAATGAAGATGTTAAAGTGCCCCAAAAAAATGAAGAATATAAAGATTTGGGTAAGGAATAATTTATTGTCTATTTCTCAATCTTCCTGAAAATGTAGTCTTAAAGGAATATTATTTGTTGTCAGCTTTTAATTTAACACAGTAATTTTCGTGCAAAAAATGTTACAAAATTTTCCACGATTTCAAAATCACATTCACGATTTCAAAATCACATTCACGATTTCAAAATCACATTCACGATTTCAAAATCACATTCACGATTTCGTAATCACATTACACATTAATACAGTAATAAAATGATATTTCCTAATATACATATAAGTAACGATAGGCTTTAGCTTTAATGACTTTAATTAAGCGGGATGCAACCTTTATTCAACACACTGCAACTATATTCTATTTCAAAGTGCCAGTATTAAATATTTGTACTCAATTGATATATTATGAAGGAGGAGGAGTTGTTGCGGATTTCAAAAACCGGACGGTTTATGACTTGGATCAAAATGGTGAATATATATTAAAACACTAACTAAATATGTATATTGCAACTGCACTTCAAACTGCGAAAAGTGATTTTCAAAACATTTGGGCAAACTAAGACGCCGGACGGAGACGGAAAATAAAGGACTTTAGTGTTTCAACTGATCAATTACTATCAAAGTATTCAAATTGATATTTTTTTACCATCAGGTTAAGTCAAGCACTGAAATGAAGGAATGCCCTCCCAATCCAAACTTTTGTGCGGAAATGAACGACGTATGGATTTAATTATTTTCAAATTAAATAGGATATGACATCAATTCTTCAAAATTAATAGCAAGAAATTAACCAGACGGTGTTTTACTAAAAAATATTGATGTTTGATTATAAATTCTTAATTAAAAATAAATGAATGAAATTCAGCAATTTAACCTGGTGTTTCCTAGAGAACTTTGACGGCATAACTAGTAAATTTTGTTTAGTCAGTCTCACAAGTTTCGTTAATGTGTTTTCTAAAAAGCGGAAAGAGATTTTGAATTTTTATTACACCTGTCTACATTGTTTTATGAGAATCTGTTAGTGGGACTTGCATGTATACTGTGAGAAGGGCTTTGGCCCCGTAGATAGACTATGCGATGTAGATAGGGATTTGGTAGACTGAACCTTGATTGGTTGGTTCAGTCTACACCGAAATGTAAAAGTTTGAGTGTTCGGTTTTTCTGCCATCACTCCATTCTGGTTTAGCGGACGGCGAGGTTCTTTTGTGGAAACCTCCTCCGCCTTTATAATTAATTAAGTAAGATTTGGACTGTAACCGAGTTTGGGAACGACTGATTGACACCCGGGCATCTTGGGCACAACGTCCACTCATAAGCGTAAGTTGAGGTTTGGCTATCTCTGAGCAGTGCATCCACTCATCCCCCACAGACTCGGTTAATGTTTTTATTGCATTTTTGGCTACTGAAAGGAATTTATTTATATTTATTTATAAGTTTATTTAAATTGTTTATTTACATTATGACCCTGACCACGAAATAACAAGATCATGAAAGAAGAATAAAGTGTTACTAAAATATTATTACGACCAACCGAAAAGTTTCTGATAATTAGTACAAAACATAACTTTGCTAAAATTAAATACAACTTCGTTGATCAAGTGAGATGGACGATTGTAGTGCACGTTCAAGGCTTCATTTTAAGGTGTTCAAGACAAATATCTTAAAAATAGGAAGCATTATGGTATTTCACCATAAAGGCTTATTTATTATGGGGTGCTCCAATTCGGCCGTTCTGATGCAAACTCACCTGTCATTGAAATGATGGCTGAATTTCACTTCCTTCTATGTAAACGGAAACCCAAAATATTTTTGTGGCATTGTATCTTGTGAAAGAGGCAAAGTATGTTTGAAAATAATGTATCACGTTGATAGATATTTAACTTTCTCCGAAGAAGTATATTTCGTTTACTGTTACACGCGGTGCATTGGAAAGCCAACAGTCTTTTAGAAAGTTCATTTTATCCTATTAATATAACTGATTATAGAAGCATTCCTGAACTAGTGATTGGAAAAGGTAATATTCCAGTTTTAAGAATACAATTTAATACTATAAGTTTAAATTCCTTAGGCATAAAACATTTATCTTCATCAAAAACCATAATTTCTGTTCCACTTTTTGAGCCCTGACTCTCTAATCCTTGACCATATCTTATTACATTTTAGCGCTTAGACAGGTAACTGAGATGGAATGTTAACTTTTAGTAATCAAATTTAGCCATATTTGATAAAATTTACAACTTACCTTAGGTAATAAAAGGTACTGCTTTTAGGTTAAATTATTCAACCCTGCTTGATGACATAAGGTTTAGGCAAGTAGTTGAATAAATTCACCTAATTATAATAAAATAAAAACTTACTTTAGGTAGTTTAATAATAAAATAAAATACTAATATACTTAATAAAGAGAATGCCAAATCACAAATAATATTAAAGTTTAATGGTGCAAAATGTCGTAAGCACTTGGTTTATTTAATCTCATATCAATGAGATAATCGTGACATTTTAAAGACTGTTCTGTATATACAGTTGCTAAAATTAACCTCAGGAGGAACCAATATATCTGAATATTTATAAAGTTGGGATAGTTTTGGAAGACAACTAGGGGTAGGTAAATGTTATTTGTACTGAAATGTGTTGAAATTGCAATAACCGGTTATTATTGTCGTTTCCAACAAATTTCAACTTTCATTCTTTTTTATTATAGAAAGTAGTTACAAAGTTGCAATGACTATATTTTAGCGGTTATTATTCCCAATGAATTATACAGGGATGTACTCATCTTAATTATTGTAATATTAAGAGTCTGCAGCCGCAGTAAAGATAAATCTAGTTGATAAAAGAATAAATAGCTACCCTTTCTGCAGTTGTTGTTTTTCGGTGGCTTATATTTGTAGTTCTGACAGAAACAACAATTTCATATTCAGTACATGCGGGAAAGCATTCTTTTCCAGGCAACCAAAAATATTTTTTCGTCCTACTTCTTCGATGCGTAGATTCGGAATGAAACGTAAATATTCTCCATTTGTGTCTTTCAAAACTTAAGCGCGAATTATTTAAACCACATATGTTCCGCCATTATATTTTAATGTACGCTAATAGTTAAGTATTTTGGATCTGAAAGAACAGTTCCAACCAAATTCTTGACGTGTTCTTGACTGACTAATCGTTTTATAATTCTCTAGCTTCTTTCTGTGACTTCAATTCGTAGAGTTTTGTGACAAATATGCGACAGTATGCGACACTACAAATAATATGTGATTTTTAAAAGTGTGTTGCATGTATAGCGTATATATGTGGTATGTATAATTTATATAATATGTAGTACACTTATATTTTACATATTTTGTAGTATGTATAATTTGTATAATATGTAGTACACTTATATTTTACATATTTTGTAGTATGTATAATATGTAGTACACGTATTTTACATATTTTGTAGTATGTAAAATTTTTATAATAATGTAATATGTACTATACGTATATTTTACATATTTTGTAGTATATATTGTATGTAATAGTATGTAGTATGCAATGTAAATAAAGTTTAAATAGCATATAGTATGTCTAGTTTATGTAATATATACTATATGGTATGTAGTGTATATCATTTATATAAAACTGTAAAAACCGGGATTAAATTGTCAAACAATATTTTAGGAAGACACTAGTTTACGCTAATTTGTTTCTGTTAAAAACACCTTTCTAACAAATAACCAATGAAGAAGAAAAGTGAAAGTAAAATGCGTGATCGATCCAGAAACCGTTAATGAAAAAATTACCATGTAACCACGAGGTTAATTTTGGGGGTGATGAAATCAAAGGCATTATGGTTGAATGTGACACTGCGAATTAGTAGACCATTGATTACTTTTTGGTTAAAATTATTATTGCATTACACATTAATAGTCTTTTATTTTAACTTTTTAACAGCAAAAGTGTTAAGACACTTTTGCTTCTACTACCTTATATTTATACTTTCTTGTTCCCTTGTCAAAGAACCATCTGTATTGATTTTCAATTCATTTTTTAAATCATCTAAATGTTAAAAGTTTTCGTTTCTTCTGTTACACAATTCCAAGAATCCCCCATAAGTCAGCCTAGCAAATGCATTAAGATTTGGTTTCGGATCTCAAATTAATTGATTTATAAATTTCTGTAGTAATTAATTCCTACTCTGAAATTCATTCAATTTAGTAAAAGCACCGTGATTTAATTTCTAATCCTTATACAACTGATTTCGCAGATGCAGACTTATCCCCATACATATAACCCCTTATCATCGTCATCAATTCCTAATAATAATAATTTTTTAATTTTCCTTACTGCCCCTAAATTTGACCCTCCTTAAAGCCAGCCGAATTTGCTTATTGACAATACGTAGTTTATATATATTACCTACTTTTGAAAAACACTGCTAGTGGTTCAGAACTGTAAATTAATTAAAAGTATTTACCTATATGAATTATTGTGACACCTGAGAAAGAACAGGCTGGAGGAGAACGGTGTTTTGAATTTCACCCTAATAAAAATATCAAATGAAACCTTTACACAAAAGTGGTGGAGTATTGCTAAGCGACTCGCCAAAAATATAATTACTTCACAAAAATGGGATTTTAAAATTACAAACGTTAAGTAAACAGCAAAAGCACAGTAATGGTTACAATTTTATTAAAAACAGCTAAAATTACACAAAAATGTCTTGTATTTTGTATGGCTATTATAGATTTTATATTTTCACATTCTATTAAAGTTTTTCTTTGTTATTCAAATATTATGTTAAAAAATTGATTCCGTTACAGTTCAAACTTTTTTCTGAGTGAAATAATGACTCGAAATATAACTCGAAATTGTAAACGATTTGATGAACTGCTATTAGAATTAGAACTAGAATTATTAGCTGATTGGGACTACCCTGTTTTGTGCAGCCCTTCTTAAAGCAGGGAAAAGACGGGCAACAAGCGCAAAATTAGCCAAATGATTCGATCCGAATCGAAGTTCAACGCCATTTGCTGACACCCATTCGTTTTTCTACCTTCTAAATTATACAAGGATTGTTGATTAATGTATCCTACTTTTCATGCATGCTTAGAAACATTTGCGAAATTCCACAATTGTAGATGATTACTGTTATGAAAATTTATGCAACAGTATATTTTTGCAAAATAATGCATCCGTTCAGAATCAATACATTTTTGTTATCAGAAACCTTTTTTGCCCGACAAATGGTACTTGTTGTTTATTGTTTTTATCGCTTATTTTGAAAAACATTAGCATTTTTATCCATTTTAATTTTTCAGTAAATCATTCGTTCACTTCGTAAGCTAATTTACGTTTCTTACATAAATATTGTCATCTAAATAAGACATTACCATTTTAGAAGCTGACTTTGAAATTTTTTGCAAAATTCATGACAAAATATGGGGGAATTTACGAAACTGTATTCTTGTGGAAATAATGTAAGGTTTTATTGCGATCTTAACTTTTGTTTTACTGACTTGCGGTATTTATTTTTAAGTTTGATTTGTTTACCATGGCTTAATGTAAGCCACAAATATTGAAATCATATGTCAACATGCAGACACTCTAAAGGGTCCTTGTAAACGATTGAGAATTTTCTGAAACATTTTATTTATTTGTTTTGAACTCTTGTATTTTTGAACTATTTCTACTCCGACAGAGTAAAAATGAAATGGGTCTCAAAATCGTCATTCGAAGAAGGGCGCTTAATGTACGTAAGTTTGATTAAGAGAAAGCAAAACAAAGTGGTGTAGGAATTGTATTGTAGTATTACAATATTGTACAATATTCTGTTACAAAGAAAAGGTAAATTTGTGGATTTTCTTGAGAAATATGTATGTGTGTAATTTACGATGTTGCAATAAAGGGCTGCCTGTTTTTACACTTTTACTTGAATGAAATAATATTTTAACTAAGTATATGGACTATTTTAGTTACATTTCTTGACAATTTTAATGACCCGAGTGTCACGTGTATTCTTCTTCTTGTGTACACCCAAGGTCGTAAGCAAGTTGGCTCTATCCCTTCCTGTCCTACTCTTCCCAAGGACTAACTGCATAGTCACTCGCATCGTACTCTTGTGTATGTAAGTGCATCCAAGCTCACTTACATCTCACCAACCCTAACCTACGTCAAGAGGCTACCCAGAACGGTTTCTTTACCGCTGTAACACTTGCCAAATATGGGACCAGTACTTGATGCGTACCAATAAAATATGTGTTACATAACGTTATTTCCACAAGTTGTACACGTCGTTCGCGTAGAACTTTTTTTGGAATTCAACCCAACAAAATTCAACATTGGAACCTTTAGGTGGTCAAGGATTGAAGCATCTTAAGATTGAGCTACCCACCTACTACGGTGATCGGACTAAATGGGTAACATTTAAAAATTCATTTGATTCCCTAGTAATTAAATGCGACAAATATTCGGATGTGGTCCAAATGAAGCTTCTATTCCAAGACTCCGAATGAAGAAGCGATCAAGAAAAATCCGAAATTAAAGGATGTACTTGACGGGTTATCCGACTTGGAGATCACCAATGCCAATTTCAAAATTGGCTGGGACAGGCTATTGGCACGATTTGATTCACCTCAACCTTCACCTTCACCTGTGCGTTTTACTGTTTACTTTGTTACTTTTACTTTGTCTGTTTTGGTTAACACCATGGCTCCACCAACAACTAGTGCACGGATCAGTGAAACGACAAATCCCAAATGGGATACTTTAATTTACGAATACGCACCAGGGAGTTTTCGTTCCATTGAATATCTTTGCGGAACCGACTACGATGCATTTGACACCGTGCATCCCAGCATTTTGTTAACAGTAGCTGAACGGTCTTCCCTGTGTCTAGATCCTCATCGATGTCCGTGCAATCTTGGCTATACAATATACAGAACTATTTCGATTAACAAACAGCTTTGTGTGACATGAACCACTGGAAGGTTCGAACTTACGTCAGGACAAGGAAAATGAGGGAGGATTACATCAGAATTCGCTAATATTACAAATATGAAATATTAATATTAAATGTTTTCGGGAAGTACAAGTAATGTTTAAATGTACATAACGCGCGGAACGCCCATCGGATTCTTTTTCCGAACAACTTACTCAACCAAAAATATGTCGCTTTCATCCAACTACTCGGGATTCGCCATATGACCCCGCCCTTTTGACGATGTTACCCCGGGACTCAATTGAGTCGTAGATATCATCCACGGCTACAACCCTACCTATCAACTTTATATACACTTCATAGCACTTCATACTAGTTTAATCATGTTTTAAGTTTTTATTGATGCATTATGCGTGAACCTTTCGCATACATATGTACACCCAACTGTACAACTGCCGATCGTCAACATCACCGCACCATTACCCTAGTTCGGCAACGAAACGAACAGACTTCTTTATCGGGAAAAGGCTCGGAAAGCAAACACCGGACTTCCGCCGCCCTCTTCTCACCGATAAGTTTATTAATTCCGATATAAAGTAACCATATTACACCTGACGAATTACTTCAAATAAAAATAAACCCAGCTTTACCTGTGGAATATAAAATAAAACTAAGAAATTTAATTGCCGTATATACAACGTGTTTTCGTTCAGTGACAAGTGAGTTCAGTGACGGTATAGAAAATATACAGGCAAAGAGATGTCTATTAAACTGCTTCTCTTAGCAATAGCTAGATTCAGTGAACCCTATAGATTCTCTATTAGAGAAAGAGAAGTTTTCGATAAAATAAATCGATGATTACAAGCAGGAATTATTCGACCCAGTCGACTGAACGGGCAAGCCCTATTATCCTCACTAAAAAGTATGACGTCAGTAAGTGTCGTATTTTTATTGATCATCCCCATGCCAAGGTTGATATTTATGAAATTGACCGATTGAAAATGACAGATATTTATGAAAATTTAAATGGCATGCAATACGTTTCAAAAGACGACATCAAGCGCCTATCATACAATAAATATAGTAGTATTATCCTTAATTAAAATACTTAAGGATAAACAACATTCAGTTTTACCGGTTAAATCCAAATGGGGTTTGGTAAAAGAACGAAATACTAAGTGGTGTATTTTTTTCCAAAAAGCAGTATGCGTTAAAAACAATCAATTTAAAATATCAAGGTCTTAAAGATAAATATAGATATAAGAAACGGAGCAAGGGAATTCCTAAGAAAAGCTGCTGAAATATTGGCAAAGGAAAAGAAAAAGACAATCGTGAACGCTAAGGAGAAATTTGATGCACTGATGAAAAAATTCGTGCCTTAGAAAATTGAATGATCGTCCGCTCCTTCTCGTCCTGCCAATATTCTAAAGAGAAATGTTGTAAATAGTATACATTCATTTTTTTCAATTTTAATTAATTGGTCTCATTAACAGTTGCAAGTTATAAGCATTATTAGAGTTTTCGTTTTAGTATCATTATAATGTCGCGTTCCCGAATTACATCACCTTTACCGCTACCAATGTACATGTAAAAATTTTATAATATTAGCATTATCTAAATTATGTTCACCGACACACATACGTGTTTTGCAATAGCATCACTTCCTATCGGGAATATTCTTCTGCATGTCACGGCTCAGGTACAAAAGGCCCGACATGAATTAGAGTAGAAAGCAGAGTACTCAAGCACTGTCTTACTTTCACGTAAGTGACTTTGTCTCTCATTTCCTATACCTTTATGGTTCCGCCGAACCAGTGAAGAATACTTGTGCCCCGCGTGTCATTTAACCAGTGCTCCGGTGATCTGTTGTTCTGTGATAACTTAGGGCGTATGCCAGCTCACTTAAGAAACTCATTATAACCGGCTTGCTTTTGTATGTACTTACAACACGAAGAGACGGAACATGGTCATTTCCTGAGTTCTGAAACACTTTACTTTAGTGCAGAATACTTCATCCAATAATATTTCATTCAATAGCCGTCGAATGACACTAACCTTTTCACTCTAGCCTTTTCATCAAGATTCTCAAGATACACACACTCATAATCACACTCATAATCACACCAAAAAGTGATCAAAGATATTAGAAACAATGTGATTAATCGATATTTTTTGAAAATTGAATACCTGTAATATTATGCATTTCAATAATTCAGTGCCAATGCATCATAGTATATGGATGATCGTTAGTAGCGACCACTTTTTCAACGGGGATCTAGAATGTGGGTAGGGATAGTCAATGTAAAAAATGCAAGTCCATATCCAAAGTGTTAGATCATTTTGGATCTGGGAATTGCGAATTCTAGAGTATGAGTAGGAGTTAATACACGACACTCCAGATCCAGAGTAAATCTAAAATTTGGTCGAAACCCCTTCACAAACCCAAGCACACATCACATTGATGGCGAGCGACCATGTTTTTCTAATAAGTGTAGACCTACAGATTAGAACTCTTCTTTGTATGTGGTTTTACCGTAGGAAAATGCGATTTGCTCAAACTAAAAAGATGTGGATCGGTGAAAAAGGGGTTGGAGCTACTCCTTTAACGAGATACGAAAGAAATTAAAAAAAGTAAGAGTAATTAAATAAATATTAAAAAATGTGAGTGTTGGGTAATAATGTTGATTTTACTATGTATGTTGTATTAGAAGGAAGAGTAAAGCCAAAAGTAAACGTGAGAAGAGGTAGAGGCAGACGCAGATAGTAGTGAATACCAATAAAATTTGGACAATGGATAATAATTGCAATAGGTGAGTAATGTTTGTATGGACTGCACAGTGCAAATGTTTCAAAAAGAGGAAATGTGGATTAACTTTGATTCTTTCGAGTGTTATGTGTTGTATAGAGAAGAGTGAAGAAAAAATTAAAATTGAGACGTAGGAGAAGCAGAAGCAGATGGGAGTGAATAGCAATAATATTGAAAAAACGTGTAATAACTGCAAAAGGTAAGTGTATCCTATGTGCGAATCAGAGCAAATTTTTCAAAATGCTGTAATGAGGAAATATTTTGATTCTTTCGTTTGTTATGTGTTGTAGGGAGAAGAGTGAAGCAAAAATTAAGTTTAAGAAGAGCTTAATGCAACTTGTGGAAGCGAATCCAAATAAAACAAAGAAAAAGTATGTAGTATTTAAAAATCTCTTTCTCGCTACTCTCACACATTACATACAGTACACAAATGAGTATTAGAAGGTTTAAATGAATTTTTGTTTACCGAGCAGTCAAGTCCCATCAACTTGAATTGTTGACTACTCTTGTTTATTATATTACACTTTGTGGTTCTCTGTAAGTAAGCAATGCCTCTGTGACGAAAGCGATTGGTTACTCTGGCGAGACTTTGGTTGTGAATTCAATCAAGTCATTGTGAGAGGTTCAACCCGCGGAAGACAAATGCGTTCATGGGAGCAGAGGTCAAATACATTGTGTGATATATGAACTGTACAGAAAGCAACAAGTTTCTGTTTCGTAATTTATAGATCTGCTATACCACAACTAGTTGCTACTAATAGCAATAGCCTACAACTAGGTCTGCAATTTCAAATTGGTTTTACAGCAGATCATACGCCGAAGAAAATCCAAATCGGAACAGAAATATATAGAGACATGGCTAACAAGCATTTTGGCATACATGAATTTGTAAAGAAAGTCAGGAAGGAGTTGGAAGATAAGTGATAAGTCAAAAAGTCAACTTTCACAGTTTGAGAAACAGGACATTCTTTTCCACTCTACATTTGATAAATTTGATAAATTCTAAATCTATTGGAATGTGTTTCACATGATTATATAGAAATAATATTTCTTTTTTTAAAATATTCTAACAAAGTTTTAAAAATCTTTTTGTGTTTCCTTACATACCACTGCATAGTTATAAGTTAAACAAATACTAGTAATAACATTACCCTATCAGCATAAACTATTATAAAGTGTTGTTAAATCATAACATTTTGAAGACACTGTTAAACACATTCCTACTTTTTAGAGTAGTATCTGTTTTTAGAAAATAGTCGGTCTTATTTCTTTTGCTGAGTTCATAGAGAGTACGTGGCGGTGGGTCAAAATGGTTTGACAAGTTACGGGCATAAATGTAAACTTTTTCAGCATATTGGCTAAAGTAATAAATAGGGGCTATGAAATTTAAGCGCATGTCAAAAGTCTCAGGAAGCTCATACTAAATAGTTCCATTCATAGGTGATGACCATTTCATTTATTTGAATAGTTTGAAAGTTACTAATATCAGTGCGGAAATAACAGTCCAGGGTAAGTTTATCAAACCACAATTCCAAGCATGACTAAATAAAAATGAAATGTTGTTGACCTTTAATCATAACTTTTGTATTTCTCACTTCTGCAATATATTTACTATATGTTCTGTATATTCAGTTACAGTTTCATTTTCATTCACTCCCGTACGTTATTAGTGTTGTGCAGTGGAATTGTTAGTAATATTCATATGGTACTGTTGAAAGCATACATAATGCTAATAATTTATGGTAACCAATCTTTACTTCAAACTTCAGCTTTGGTGAATAATTGTTTTAGGCGGGAACTCAAAATAATGTCGTTATTTTGTATTTGGTTATGGCTTCACACCTAATAAATGTTATGTGTCATCATTATATATTAATATTACAGACAAACTCCTTACAAACATTTACTAAGACTCCATATGAATACAAGACACCAGAATTATTATTCTGCTGAACTCAATACTCTGGACGCATAACTAACAACATATTCATTTGCTACCATGTGTTTTAGACCTAATACTGCAGAGTTGCCATATAAACTAGCATCACAGTTAATGTCTAACATATGTCACACATTAGAACTGTAGAATGTGAATTCTTTTAGCTTGTTCCTAAGCGGATTAACGCGATATGGTCGGTGCTTATGACCTAATTTATTGGGGCTAGAATAAACTCATCTTTCCATTTCATTACTCGTCTCTTTAAAGAATCTTTCTAGCATTCTCGTCATGAAATATCTTACTTCCACATAAACTCTGCAAATAGGTTTTGTTATAGAAGTTTGTTGTGTTTGTTGTCGTGTATTTGAAAGAGCAAAAGCACATCAGCAAAAAACCACGTACCCAAAAAATAAATGTTTTGTTTATCTTAGTACATTGTTTGATGTGTTTTAAAATCAAAATGGATGTAAACGCATCCTACCACGGCGTTAACAAAAACTTTACATGAATATACTGCTATACATCCAAAGGATTCGGAAAACCACGTCCACCCAGGAGACGAGACTTTCACTTCTTTGGGTAAACTAACAGCCTACGTTGAGGTTGACACTGAAGTCGCCTAGCCGTTATCCGACGACGGTTAGCAGCGATACCCCTAAATGATATGACGGAAGCTTAAATTCTGTATTCGTACTTCATTGTGTTGCGACTAGTGCGAAATACCACAGAAAAACAAAAACCCGGAAACAACAATGTAGCACTTGATTACGTCACGTTGCGCCTTGCGGTACTACTGTATGTTCGTCTGTATTACTTCGCTTACCTATATGTATGGTAATGCATACCATAGTCAAAATCATGTCAATTATTTTTAATAAGAATATCGCCTATTTTAGTTACATTGCTTGACAATTTTAATTGAACTTCTAAAATACGTTTTGCAAAGTACCGCGCATTAGTACCTTTTATGGACTCCCGTGGAGTCCATCGCGTAGGAGGACGGCTAGATCGCTCAGATTTGCCAAAGACGACGACACCCATCCTTCTTCCCGGCGGTCATTCCTTGGTGAAATCCTACATTTCAGAAGTACACCGAGAGCTCGCACATGTTGGGATACAGACAAGCCATTATCATATACGACAACGGTTTTGGAATGTAAATGCCCCAAAGACAATCAAGGCTGTAATTCACCGATGTATCATCTGTTTTAGGATGTCAGCTAAATCCGAACAACAACAGATGAGAAGTCTCCCCCAGTGTCGTGTACGACTCCAACGGCCATTTTTAGAAACTGGACTTGATTATGCAACACCCTTCCACGTCAAGCATTTTACGGGTCGTAAAGGAACATTCAAGACCTGGATTTGTCTTTTCACATGTATGGCCACCAGAGCTATACATCTAGAACTCGTCGCTGCTCTAACTCAGGATGCTTTCCTTTCAGCGCTTCGTAGATTCATGTCCAGGAGAGGCAAGCCAGCTCACATTTATTGTGACAATGTTATTTAAGAAGTATCATTAGAATGTAACCTCAAAAAGAATTGAGGACATTTCATTATGTATAAATATTGGTAAATAATGAGAAATAAAAGCAGTTGAAAACTTTACTTCTAACATAACTGTGGTTTTACTTTCATCTCACACAAAGCTTTGTAGTTACTAGTCGACGAGTAGCTATAAATGCCCATAAGCATTATATATACTAGTCGATTAACACATATAATAACCCAAGATGATTGCATTCAGATAGTCACTTTCCATTTCATACATTGTGCATTCACCACTTTAAAGCTTGTAGACACTAACACCTGAGACAGGTCACCTATTAACAACTTCAGTAAGAAGCCAATTCATCCTAGAAACAGGTTTCATTTGTGATGATAGCCAGTATTGATGTGTTATACGCCTTTCATGAATGTACCTTTCACTATGAACACCTACCCTGGTTAAATGCATAGCTATACTAGGTAATGCAACGTTAAAATAAAGCACATGTCTTCTGCGATCTCAGAGTAAAATAGATACATGGTTTTGAGATTGCATAGACCTGTCAGATGACCATTTAGTAACCCTAAATTTTTATGTATATCAACTAATGCTGGTTTGAGAGATTTGTAAACAGATAGTACTGTATTATGTATATCGCTTAACTCAATTGTCCGTGTCTCTGGATCTCTTTGCTATAGTCCAAACCTTGGAACTCCGCTGGTAACCCAGCACGGATAACTTACGTATAATTTTGCAGTCACGATTGACTTACAAAAGAATCATACCACGAGGTGCATCGTCTCGGACATTTCAAAGATTTTCGACTCGTTGGGCATATTAGCTCTAGTTGTCATCACCGCCATATCATTTTCATACAACAAGTTTTGGATGCCAACAGTGAATGGGATTCCATTCAGTGTTGGCATTCCTAGTTTTAAAGGGTTAAAAGGTTCACAAACATAACATTTCGCGCAACCTGTTTTTTGGTACCTTCCCCGCTTATTATTTCCGTATTTTGATTTTGTTAAAAGCTTGTTCTTCGCAATGCATGGAAAATTGTATTCCTTTAACCTGGCAACAGATAAGTGGACCTCTTATTTTGGCGGTATGGTAAACAACTTAATTGCCTGTGACACCTCCACAAACGGCCGAAAGAGAAGACACTTTCCTCCCGTGACACCACGGAATCTAAATCACTAAGAGGTTCCGCTTTTTTTAATTTCCAAGCTTACTTTCGCCAATTGGCACTCACATGCAAATTCAATTCCTTCGAGGTTCGAGGCTCCACTTACCAGTTCATTTTTGTGTTGCTATCGGAACAAATCCAAAAAAGCTGTTTTTTGAGGATGATAGCCTCACTTTTAGTATGGCATATGGAATTGCACTGAACCAGAAAACCGCCGAAACAAGCACACTCATAAATCGGTCTACTACCACTTTCACATATATTACGCTCATATATTATATTTGTATGTATTTGTATAAGTATTATTTATATATATTTCTACTTTGTACAATAAATATGTAATATAATATTTAAATTCGAAATGTTAAGTACCTCAAGTTCATTAATTAGCTGTATCTCTTTACTCTATTAATGGTGGTTAGCTGTATGTCGTTACCATAGTAGTGGTAGTTAGCTGTATGTCCTTGCTGTAGTAGCGGTAATTCGCTGTATGTCCTTGCTGTAGTAGCGGTAATTCGCTGTATGTCCTTGCTGTAGTAGCGGTAATTCGCTGTATGTCCTTGCTGTAGTAGCGGTAGTTAGCTGTATGTAGTTGCTGTAGTGGCGGTAGTCAGCTGTATGTCGTTGCTGAGTAGCGGTAGCTAGCTGTATCTCATTACTCTAGTAGCAGTAGTTAGCTGTATCTCATTACTCTAGTAGCAGTAGTTAGCTGTATCTTTTTACGCTGGTAGCGGTAGTTAGCTGTACTGTACTGTAGCGACACCAGAAGCATCTTTGGAGGTTGCAGCAATCGTTGCGCTGACTTCTATTATCGCAGAGGGGTTAGCCGTTCCGTAGGCGCTTCAATAGGCGCCCCACGGCACAAAACTGCACTGCGACAATAGTTACGGCCGTTGAAATAGTACCGGCAGTGATTTCTTCAACCGGTGGCTGCAAAGACAATTTTGACATTAGCGAATATTAAAACACAATATAGAAGTCACCATTGATATTTTTATAAATCGTAGTGGTCATTGATATTCGGCAATTGAAACTTTTAAAGTTCCTAGTAGCTATTGAATTGTTTAAATTCTTAGTAGCTATTAAAATGTTTAAATCCTTAGTAGCTATTGAATTGTTTAAATTCTTAGTAGCTATTAAAATGTTTAAATCCTTAGTAGCTATTGAATTGTTTAAATTCTTAGTAGCTATTAAAATGTTTAAATCCTTAGTAGCTATCGAAATTTTTTAATTTCTTGAAGTTTGAAGTAATTATAAGTTTGTCGTCATCATTGAAATATCTAAAGTTTGTTGTAATCATTGAAATATTAAAAGTTTGTAGTAAACATTGAAATAAAAGTTCGAGGTAATCATTGAAATATTAAAAGTTTGCAGTCATCATTGAAATATTAAAAGTTTGTAGTCATCATTGAAATACTAAAAGTTTGTAGTCATCATTGAAATATTAAAAGCTCGTAGTAATCATTGACATATTAAAAGTTCATAGTAATCATTGACATATTAAAAGTTCGTAGTAATCATTGACATATTAAAAGCTCGTAGTAATCATTGACATATTAAAAGCTCGTAGTAATCATGGACATTATGAAAGCTCGTAGTAATCATTAAAATAGATCCCTGCCAAATTATTTCAGTCATAACTTTCAATTATCATACACAATATTACTACATCTAATGTATATCTATATCAAGCAATAATCAACCAAATTGAATTCGGCCTTTAATTTGAATATTTTCTAATTAGTTTTTTTCACAATTATGTCGGACAAAGTTTTGTAATATAAGAATGATGTGAGAGAGATATATAGTTTCATCTTGGGCATCTTCACCAAGATTTGTTGACTAATTAAAAAATTTCATTTGCAATCATTGGTGACTTAGTTATAACAGATATTGCGGAGTAGGAAACTCCATGTATTAATATGAATTCCAACCAACCTTAATAAAAAATATTGAATCCGAACTTCATTGTCGCTCCCTTGAAGTCTTAGCTCAACCAACAAAAGGTGTTCTCTCTTCCTCGGCATTAGCGGTCAATGATATTTTATTGGGCAGGCAATGTTCTCCTTAAATAAGCAATACCTAAATTAAACATGAATTTAAAACAAATTAGTTTGAACATTTGTCTTAAGGCAGTGCTGTATTTTTGTATTATTATTTCATCAGGTAAATACCAATGAAATACAAGATGTATTGGAAATTGATATATGATTAATACTATCCAAAAATAAATATATGGCACACGTGAGTTTTCCGGCTTAAGTTTAATAAAAATCAATGTTCTTATCACCAGAAATTTTCAATTTTGATTGGTAAAATGGAGAAGATTGATTTTTCGGTGTATCATAGTATCTTAAATAATTTTTCAGGTTCCCCAAATATGTTGACAATATGGACCGTTCAAACAAAAATGGCGCTATAACAAAGAATTGAATTGTTAAAAATTCTTGAAACAGCACACTATTAAAGATTAAAGATCTGTCTTAACCTTGCTTTATGAAATGACACTTTATTACAAATTGTCAGAAAAGTGGCACTCAATTTCTCCCATTGCTTCCCCTGTTATTAACAGATTGCCGGGTATTTTACTACATGCTTTCTGCAACACATGGTTTTGGTATTTCCCAGTTCCCACCCCAATAGTTGGAACACCTGGGAAAGTAGGAAAATTCGGGAAAAATTGCTGAAAAGTAGGAATTATGTCCAATCACTGGGAAAGTAAATACTGTACACGTGGAATTTAAAATATCCAGTGGTAATTTTGTTTAAGATGCAAGATTCTTATTATGAAGTACTAAAAAGGAAGCAATTAAAATTATTCATCGCATATCATGTCCAATAAGTAACAAACAATCATCAAAAGTTACATTGAAATTTAAACATTTGAAATCATTTTGTAAGTAAATAGACAAAAACTGATAAGCGACTTTTCAAATCTGTGTACATTCAAATCTTAACGATTGTTTGTTACCTAAATTGTGCTTTCGTCTTATCAATAATCAAAGCTTTCGTCCTCTCTATGCCTACGACATATATACACTTTGACCATGATATATACATTTGAATAACTCAAGAACTGTACAGTGTACTTAAACGCGGTTAACAACATTAAAATAGGACAAAATTGTAAATCGGAACCAATTTTACTGATGCGAAAATCAGTAAATTAGGCCTCTCAGAAAATATCTCAATAAAGAATGAAAGCGGGTTTTCCAAACAATATTTTTCACTTTTTTCTTTCGGGATATTTTGGCAGGCCGAATATACCGATTTTTTTATTGATAAAATTTGTCCCAAATCAAAATTTTGTCATCATTCTTAATGGCGTTAACCGTGTTTAAATACACTGTACTGTTCTAGAGTTATTCATGACCAAAGTATATATATATTTCATTCTGGGACAGCTAATATGTGTCGAAACGTTTTTCAAACACCCATAACACCCTAGTTAGCTGAAATTGCGGACTGATCTAGTGTAAAAGTAATTTTAAAATTTATTTAAAATACATTGGATTTGTTTGCTTGGTTTCAAATATTTGTGTAGTCTATTGAGTTATATTGTAAAAATAGTTGTTCTAAGAAAATACGTTAAACTGGGTCAATCGAAAATTTTAATGTGGAAAATGAAAACAGACTTCCTTTCCTAATTATTCAAACCTTTTATTGGAGGGTCGCTTTATTGTTAAAAGAAAATTTTATCATCCAAAAGTCTCCCACTCCGTTTTAGAAGAATGAACAGTTGAAAGAATGAACAACATAACACTTTGCATCAAAACTATAATTAAATTGAATTATCCACGACTGTAAAATGCATTCAGTTTTTAGTGTCTAGCTACTTAACCATAAACTTTTGAAATTCACTTGGAAGAAAATTGCTCAGTCCAAAAATCATCAATAAATTATTTGTATTATTATTTGCATAGTATTTGTAATTTTAGTAGTACCCGTTGCTCCCATTAGTCTTTTTACACGGATATACACTGCTCCCTTTATTCCAACTAATCCTTCGGGTAGTCCAGGAATGAAACTTAGTTGTTGACGGTTTAAAATTTGACTGAATTTGAATTCGCTAGTTACCTAAAAGAAACGCAAGAAATCACTAAAAAAGTTTTCCCGTTTCACACAACACGAAATTTTCTTTGAATTTAAAAAATTTACAGCTATGATTGTAAGGCAAAGAAATTTTGGTAAAATATAGATTTAAAATTCCAACGGCACTGTACCCACCGAACTGAAGAAAATTCGATACAATTTACTAATGCAAATCTCAAAGTTGCAATAAATACCTATGTAAGATGGTAGATTATATTATGTCAAAATGAATATGAAAACTAAGATTTTCTTTTAAGCTGGAACAACTTTTGAAATTAAGAAGTTTTCAAATATTATACTAATATTTATTTCACATTTGCTTTGTATTGTTGCCCTTCAGCTTGAGAATTTCTGCAAGGTCACCTAGCAACAGGTGTGTATTGATTGCAATGCAAAGGTGGACAAAATAAAGCAAAGTACATCACGTGGTTTCAATACAGGCAGAATTAAGCATACTGCTATTTCAACCCTATATGCACTGTAGTATTGTACTCTGTATAGGTACGTCGCAATACGATATTACAAGATTCATAATACCCGGAGTCGAGTCGTTGCTTTGGTCGAGGTGAGTACGTGTGAATTGCAGTTCCGTCTAATTCACCGTTTTCAAGGTGTCAAAGTACAGTTACCTGACTATTTTTGGATCTGACATGTGCGCCCCACGAAGAGCTACCGGAATAGAAAACTCTCGGATCCAAAATCTCAGGTTCTCTTTTGTAAAATCGAAATTTTAATTCACATGGCATGCCTTGGAATTTGTGGAAAATGGCGCTTAGTACATGGAATTGGACTTGGACTGAACAAATTACCGTCGAATATGC
This sequence comes from Yoshiicerus persimilis, assembly GCA_020352615.2. NCBI lineage: Eukaryota > Metazoa > Arthropoda > Collembola > Entomobryomorpha > Tomoceridae > Yoshiicerus > Yoshiicerus persimilis. Next base: position 103,548,252 of record CM036940.2, read on the forward strand.
AAATTAATGCAGATCAACTAATCTAAACTAGTCAAATCAACAACATTCAATCTGACGGGCTCAACTCAAGCCACTCTCCAGCGTTGTGCACAATTTTCAATATACCTACACCTACACGTACTCACGCATCGCACAATATGTATAGACACAAGAACGAAAGCACGACTCGGCTCCCCAACTGCATTGTGTTGGGTAATAATTAGGCATATTTATAATTAACATATTTGTAAGTTTTAAGATTATTACTCATATATATACTATAATTGGCAATTATATACTATATTGTATTTCGTATAAAGGTTACTTTATTACTAAAGTATCTTCGAGGTATATAGACCGTAGGGTGAATGTATAAGACCATGCGCGCTTTGTTTGCGCTGCAACCGGCGGTATTCCTTACATTATGTCTCTCTCTACTCTTGAATTCGTGTTTCTTGCAAACTGCATAAGTTATACCAGTGAATAATAATAATACATTTTGTTCTTCTGTACATCTTTCCTCTAATATTGTAATTCCAGGTTGTACTTTCAGTGAAGTTGTGATATGTACTTGTATGTGTGATGATGGAGCTGCCTATGACCTTTATTGATAATAAAACCAATACCAATACCAATACCAAACCTTAATTTTTCATGGTGATTGTATCTCTTGTATATTAAACTTATTTCAAAACGAAATATGATTGTTCATTTTTAGAACAATTTCCGAGGCTAATGTTAATAGCCTTATTCATAGTAAAACTTTTGTTTAGAAATACCAATGCAATGTTTTAATCTTAGTAAGAAGTCACCTTTGTACTTAAAATCTAAAAACAAAAATTGTCTCCAAACAAGCTTTAATTCATGTAGTATTCTGTGTTCAATTCAATTTGATAGTTAGCTCTGAAAATTAATGAATTAATTTCGAAAATTAATTAATTGAAATGAATGGCCCGTAATAATGCATGAGTATCTTTGAAATCTATTTTAATTATATAACAAGTAGAGAACGCAAAATCCTGCAAATGCAGCAAATCAATGATTAGATAGTGATTTTGTTTATAATTATTCAATTTTTAAGCATGCATTTGCATGCATTTTATCAATGTTAGCCAATTAATTCATGCCCTAAAAATAATTCACGGCGTAGAAATAATTATTATACATTTTGGCAGCAATTCGAGCATAGAAATAGATAACATGCTTCATGTATCGTCCGCTTTCTCGTCGAATTTTCTGTTAATTCATCCACTGCCCTCTTAGCAGTTCAACTTTTTATTTCCTTCAATGACATTTTTGTAAAATTATGGTGGTGGCTGTTTTTGGAAATTTGGTCCTCTTCTTTGTGGAGTTTTTGGTGCCCTTCTTTTTCGTATCTTAGTTTTATGGCCTGAATTGCAGTTTACTAGTGAAATGATATTAAGTAAAAGAAAATCCTTTTAAATTTTTGCAGCACCATTTTATTGCAATTTATTAGTCAGTATGTATCCATATTGGATTCATACAAACATGACCGCATCCGTTAGAACAGCAGATTTGATTTGCACCTAAAAGCAGAAATAATAAATTGATCAATTAAGTAATTCAATTACCTTTCATGGTTTCGAATACAAATATTAGTGTAAAAGTAATACTAATATAAATTGTGTCCGCACCGCAATTGTTGCATGCCTCAACGCAAGCTCCAGCGCCTGATGGACGTGGGCATTGCTTATGACGCCACGGCTGCGGTATTCCCGCCTTCGTATTTTGGGAGAAATACATTAAAATAGTGTCATTTGATAGACCCTCAGTAGTTTATTAAAAAAAATACCGAATTTTAATAAAAATAGTATAATTAGAAATTACCGCACTGAAAACACCTGCTAGAATAATGATAATTATAAATATTGACTGGCAGCGGAACGACGACATATTTTTAGTGAAAACAAAAAAACACCCTCATTTAAAAAATATTGTTAAGCATACAATTGCTTAAGTTAGTCAGCTTGATTAGTTTCAAAGATTATAGTCATTTGAAGTTATATTTCAAAATATCGTTGGACGTCATTGGCGACAATGAGCCATATTGACAATACGTACTTAAAAATTCTATTTTTTGGAGCAATAGCGTGAATAACACTAAGCAAATCCCATAGTTTTGCATGTATAATTGTTCATTGTCTTTGCAAGGAGAGGCTGATTGCACAACAAGTAACTACGTGCTGTGTTCATTTTTATGACGCCAGTTATGACTTATAACATTAAAATAACGTATATTAAATAATAATAAATCATTAAAAATAAAATAATAAATCTCAATGTGTTCAGCAGTGTTTAGAAAAACTCCTCTAAATTTAGCACTATGTCCCTGAAATACATTGACTTTTTCCGCCAAAAAATGGAAATTTTTTATTAGTTCCGTTAGCTGGGACTATACATTAATATTTCATTAAAGCACTTTATTCAAGCAAATTCCTGTGTAAAGTAATACTTTCATTTTTAGAGTATCTACATTTTAGAAAACTGAAACACGATTAGAAACAGATAATAGTGTAAAATTTCAATTACATTTTTCAATTACATCTACTAAAACTCTTACGTTTGAATTTTGCTAAACTCGTGAAATTGCCGCGATAATACATTTATGACTTTAAAAGTTTGCATTTGAATTGGAAACCGAAACCGAAAATGTTAGCTTAGCGCTTTATAAAGTGGGAAACACCAAAAATGTTAGCTTATAGCTTCATATAATGGAAAATACCCAAAAAGTTAGCTTATCGCTTCATATGATAAAAGACACCCAAAAAGTGTGTATACCGCTTCTCAAAAGTGGTCACACCCAAAAACCATATTTTACACCTAAAAGCCATATTTGAGTATGTTATTGCTTATAAAGTGGCAGCGGTGTAAAATATTTTTTACTATCCCGCTAACAAACTACTAGAAGCGGTGTAAGATATTTTAGTACCCAAAACCCCATTTTCATATCTTATTGCTTATAAAGTGAGCGCGCGTAATCTCCGAAAGGGGTGGGTTGACCACGCCCATTTTAAATAGGGTTCCTAACTAGGTCGTGATGATTCCAAATCCGAGGTTTTATCCAAATCGGTCAATGCCTTCAAGAGTTATGGTGTTCACATACGTACGTACGTACATACGGACAGACAACACGGTTCCATAAGTGATCCTCTGGCTCGCTAAAAAGAGCAGTGGATGATAAAAGCGCTTAGAACGCTTCCACATAGCATTGAATACTACGAAATAAGAAACACAAAATTCGATAAATGTATTACAAATTCAGGCGGCTCTGCGGCAAATGGAATGGTAACCCAATTATACAATCGACATGCGACTCCAGTACTCTCAATCAACGTTGGATTTTAAGAGAAGTCGGACATAATTTCCAACTTATGAATTCTGGAACAAAAATGTGCCTAGGAGTTGCAAAGGCAAATTCTGGCAATAATGCCCATCTAAAACAATACAGTTGTGGAACCCAATTTGATGTGTGGGCTTACGTAAATGGCCGTTTTATCAATAATGATACAAGCAAATGTATATTCGTTAATAATGTTAAAGAAGGAACGTTTACACAAATCTTCCAAATGTTCTTGTAAGACATTAGTATTTAGAAAATCTTGCTCCCTGTTAAAATTACGTGTTTAGGTCAGAGTTACTGGTCATGGGAGTTCTATGTGTATATACCGCAAATGTATTGTTTTCCAGAAACAATATTAATTCATGCAAGTACATTTTCTGGAAGTATAAAATGCAAATTTAGGCAAAAAACGTAAATACATTATCATCTAGAACACGCTTGTTGTACTATTTGTTACTTACAATGTAAACCCATTGCATGTGCATCGTAACCAAATGGAAATTGACTTCTGAAATGAAGAAATCTGGCTGCAAAAGTTATGAATTTCGAAGATGAGCACCAACAAATATATATTCGGCACTGTATATTTCTGAAACCGGTTGACCACATCAATCTGCAAACTTCGACCTCACACTGAACCTTAACTAAGTGTGTTCTAAGTTTGAAGCCGTTCGGTTCATCTGTTATCGTCGCTTAAAGTTTCATCTAATATTTGTCTATCTAATTCAATATAAAATATATGCGGTGTGAGATATTTTTTGCTATAAAGATAAAAATGGACTATAAGCGGCGTAATATATTTTAATACTTAAAACGCAAGTATTTGCCTTATTCAATATACATGCGCGGTATCTCAGAAAGAGGTGGGTTATTATAAATCCAATAACAATAGATTTCCATTCTTGCCGAGATAAATCAAAATTATGTTTTATATAAATTGGGGAAAATGCCTTCAAGATTTAAGGTTTGGATTCATTAAAGTGACAGATCAGTACATTCAATTATTAAATTAGAAACAGCAATACATATGAGTCATGAAAACAATAAAACTCTCAATTCGAGTGTTGCTAAGCGCACTTACGGACAGACAAGGCAACTAATTAAATAAGTCTCTGACTTGCTGGAAACTTAGGTAAATATTTGTGTTTTTCTCTAGGATTACTCGCTCTCCATATTAAAATATTTGCGATTTCCTCATGGATTACCTGCTCTCAATATTAAAATATTTGCGATTTCCTCATGGCCTACCAGCTCTCAATATTAAAATATATGCGATTTCCTCATGGATTACCTGCTCTCAATATTAAAATATTTGCGATTTCCTCTACGATTACCTGCTCTCAATATTAAAATCTTTGCGATCTCCTCTGGGATTACCTGCTCTCAATATTAAAATATTTGCGATTTCCTCAAGGATTACCTGCTCTCAATATTAAAATATTTGCGATTTCCTCATGGATTACCTGCTCTCAATATTAAAATATTTGCGATTTCCTCATGGATTACCTGCTCTCAATATTAAAATATTTGCGATTTCCTCATGGCCTACCAGCTCTCAATATTAAAATATTTGCGATTTCCTCATGGATTACCTGCTCTCAATATTAAAATATTTGCGATTTCCTCATGGATTACCTGCTCTCAATATTAAAATATTTGCGATTTCCTCATGGCCTACCAGCTCTCAATATTAAAATATTTGCGATTTCCTCATGGATTACCTGCTCTCAATATTAAAATATTTGCGATTTCCTCTACGATTACCTGATCTCAATATTAAAATATTTGCGATTTCCTCTACGATTACCTGATCTCAATATTAAAATATTTGCGATTTCCTCATGGATTACCTGCTCTGAATATTAAAATCTTTGCGATCTCCTCTGGGATTACCTGCTCTCAATATTAAAATATTTGCGATTTCCTCTAGGATTACCTGCTCTCAATATTAAAATATTTGCGATTTCCTCTACGATTACCTGCTCTCAATATTAAAATATTTGCGATTTCCTCTAGGATTACCTGCTCTCAATATTAAAATATTTGCGATTTCCTCTAGGATTACCTGCTCTCAATATTAAAATATTTGCGATTTCCTCATGGCCTACCTGCTCTCAATATTAAAATATTTGCGATTTCTTCTAGGATTACCTGCTCTCAATATTAAAATATTTGCGATTTTCTCATGAATTACCTGCTCTCAATATTAAAAAATTTGCGATTTCATTTATATTAATATAATAACATATTATATTACTTATCTTGCTTTGTAAAGTTAGTAACATGTCACTGAAATAAATAAATTCAACCAATCAATCAAAGTTTCCCAGTTAAATTCTTTGGTGGAAACAGAGATAGCAACGAATGTTATCCCAACAAAACTTCAGGAGTACTTTAAAAAGTTAAATAAAATAATTCAAAAAAATTTACTATTATTACTTATTATTTATGGCCTCAGATAATTGTCTACGTCATCGTGGATGCTTAATGCCACTTTCTAAATGCAAAAATAAAACAATAAGGATTTCATATAAAGAATTTTTCATCATCAATAGATCAAAGCATTGATTCAAACGGCATTGAAATTAAGGTGGTGAAGGAGGACTTCTAAAGGTAGTGAAACAAGGACAATAACATCAAAATCTAAATGCTTGTACTCCTTCCATTTCTAAACCACAATCCCAATGACAAGGAAAACATTCCTAACTCAAATGCTTAATGGCCATTAAAATAATTTTGAAATAAAATTAATATTCGATTGTTTTAGTGCACAAATATGGAGTATAAATATAGCTGTTTAAATTCTTGTGTAGCCACAGTCAGTATAACTATTCGCAATGTGCTTTAAAAAAGGGGAAGTTGCCCCCAGCAACTTAACAAGAAAATGTCACCCAGTTTCTTCATGTATGGCACTACAGTATTCCACAGTACCCATTTTGTGGAATGTTCCATGAAGAAACTGGGTGACAATTTCTTGTTATTTTGGGTAAGTCAACACCTGGTAGACAGAGGAGGGGAAGTTGCTGGGGGCAACTTCCCCTTTTTTGAAGCACATTGACTACTCGTACATCATTTCTATCCAAGATTGTTCATTGGCATCTGAGAAGCTTGAGAATATTACATCTTTCCTGAAGACATCCATATTGAAGCGGTACTTAATTCTTGAAATTGAAAAGTTGATTGTATTTGAAACATCTAAATTTCGAAACCACTTTGCAGACTCCAAGTATTTTTAAAAATGTGTACCCTTCAGTTTTATAGCACAGTTGAATAAGAAAAATACTGTCGTAATAAAACTTGCTTTTAGGTATAAAAGCTGTTTGTGATAAGGATGTTTTCCAAATTTGTGATACTTGGGATTGGACTAATTTTGCTGAAACAATGTGGTAAGTTTCCAGATTGTAGATTTTGCAAAATCGATTAATGACTTTTAATTTAATCGTTTGGAAACAATCTTAGCGAAATAATCAGGCATCATTGTTTTCGTATCATAGCTACAGTATATTCTACCAATTCATTAACTACTTAAATATTTGCTAAACCAATAACTTTGATTATACTTTTCTTTTTTAGAGGAACATTGGAGCCATATTAAGAGAGTACCCTGTAGCCAAATAACATTAAAGCCGTTCACTCTTTCGTCTGGTCTTGTAGTTTTTCTTTCGAATACGGATATTGATTATGACGTAAAGTTTAATTTTTCTATGAAACATTCCCTATAAAAGGCTCACATAAAATTAAATACAATTAAAGTCACTTGTGGGCAGTGCTTTGAAAAGTGTTTGTGATAACCTCCGTTTCCATTTCGACCTACCCAAGTCAAAATCTAAAATAAAATTTAATGTATTTCCCGTTTGTCATTTTAACAATTAAACTTTTCCAGACAAATAAATATTTCCAGACAAAAAAACAGTACAAAATCGAAAAAATATTCGACCATCTTGCCACAGCGTTTATAACGGTTATAAATTTCTCAATAAGAAGTTCTTCCTTTTTCAGTATGATTGGTACGAAGCAGCATGCTGTTGTCGTGACAAAAACAAAACTCTGTACTCTCCCACTACTCAAGATGAGCTGAACACCTATGCCAAAGATGCAGACCGTTTCAGGAATTTTTCAAAAGCCCGTACTGAACCAACACACATGTATGAACTTGGACATAGTGGATTCCACAAATACTATGACGGTTCCTTTAGGGATTTACTCGGCAATATTCTAACTCAGGCAGATTTGTCTAACCTTGCTTGGAATACTTCTTATAAATATAAGGAATACCCCCATGTCTCTTTGGAATTTAGTAGCTACCTTGTAAACGATACTAACAAATATAGATATGCGAATTGTAACAGTTCTTCGGTCTCGCAGATCGTGTGCGTTGAAGGTGTTTATAAGGGTAAGCGAACTATTAAACTAAATTAAATCCTTTCTTTATATTTGATTGGTTGATTTGTTATCAGTTAAACGTTGTCTATAATATTTTTGTACTTTGTTTTCAGATAAATGTCTGGAAACCGTTCTCCGTTCTTTTTCCAACTGCGGACAGCAAAGTCTAACAAAACTGATGTCACAACAATGTCAGAATCTCTTGCGTAATAATATTTACAACAGTTATGAGTATTTATTTTGTAAAAATTGAATTTTAAAGATCGTAATGTCGAAGTCAACAGATTACTTGAAACATTTCTGCCATTTGAATTGCTGAAAACGAAATATATATAAAAATATATATTATTATTACGAAATATATATATATATGTGAATTTTAGGTTACACTGTTTATCTGTAAATGCAAATCAATGACAAGAAATTCAAGTGTCAAATTAGCCTTTTTCGTCACAGCTTTTAATTTTTTAATTAATTATTTTTTCAGGTGTAATTTTTATACATCCATTGAAATTGCGTTCATAAAACAAATTACATATTTGTTTAAAGGACGATGAAATTAAGTCAATCGAAACGTAGGTTTTATTACATTCCTTTTAAGGCTAATTTCATTTTTTGTTTACTTTTCACTGAAATTTTACGATCTTCAAGAATTATTACCTTGTCATTTCTATTTCTCATTATTTGTGAACTCTACAAAGTAGTGATGAATTGATTTCATAAGTTAATAAATGTTAAATAAATAAAAACTGTTTTCCGCGTAGCTCCTCCCCCGCCGACAACAACACCCCCGCCACCACCGCCAACAACATTGCCGTAAAACATTTTTCTTTCCTATATTTCCAAAATTTAGAGTTACCTTTTAAAAAATATTATTTAGAGTTACCTTTTAATTCAACACTGATTTTCGTGCAAAAGGTATTACAAATTTTTCACGATTTCGAAATCACATTCACGGTTTTGGAATCCCATTACATATTTATTCACCAATCAAATTTTATTTCCTTATTTACCTATACATATAACACTAAGCTTTAGCTTTAATTACTTTAATTAAGTGGGGTGCAAATTATATTCAACACTATGCTACTATATTCTATTTCAAAAAGCCATCACTAATATTTCAGCGCAATTCATATGTTTTAAGGGGTAGGTGTTGTTGCGGATTTCAAAAACCGAACGGTTTATGATCTGGATCAAAATGGTGAATTTATATTAAAACACTAGCTAAATACCTATATGTATATAAAAATTACACCTTAAACTCCGAAAAGTGATTTTCAAAACCTTATGGCCAACTAAAACGATGGACGGAAAATAAAATATTTTACTGTCTGAAATTGAATTTCTTTTTAAAATTACGATCAAGGTATACAAATTAATATTTTTTTCACCAGCAGGTTAAGTCAAACAATTAATGAAATGAAGGAATGCTCTCCCAATCAAAAATATGGTGCAAAAATGAACCCTGTATGGATTTAATTATTTTCAAATTAAATAGGATATGATATATCAAGTCTTCAAAAGTAATAGTAAAGAAATTAAACAGACGTTGTTTTACTAAAAATATTGATGTTCGATTAGATATGTTTAATTTAAAATAAATGAATGAAATTCTGCAAATTGTTCAATTAACCAGGTGTTTTTTTATGAACTTCGACGACATTCATTCTCAAGTCATTCTCACAAGTTTCGTAATTTGTTTTCTAAAAAGCGAAGAGATTTTGCATTTTTGTGACACCTGTCTACATTGCTTTATGAGTCAGTTTGTGCGACAACCAGTGCTTAATATTATCGTATTATATTTGTTAATGGTCACGAAAAGCTAAAAAGATGAAATCATATTAGTTATTGAACATATGTAAATAATCAAAATTTGTCTATTCTGTTAGATATTGCTAAAGTATTTACTGGCTGCAGGTGTTGAGCGTTTCCTCTCTTTACTACTATTGAGGATGGAATTTAAGCTTACTTTAAAATATATTTCATTTGATGCGTTATCAATAAATTTATTTTGATTGGGGTGATTTCCATTAGGGGGGCTTTTCATGCAGGGTGATTTTCGTGGCGAGGTTGGTTTTGTGAGGTGTGATTAATGTGTGTTACAATTCCATCTTGACCACAATCTCTTTCATTGCTATAGTTTTTAAAGCAAATTGTATTAACATCTTTCTTTTCTCGTGGAAATAAATACGTTTCGATTAAAAAGTATTCATTTCGCCCAATCATAATTTACAGAACGATATCTTAGTAATTCCAAAGCACTTCGAATGTTTAATACGGAAAAAAGATCATATGTGGGCACTTTATGTACATGCATATGGCTTTGTAATGATATTTTGTAATTTATTCTGTAAATATTGACGAGCAAGGTTTCGGGTGGGATTATCCCGCACTGGGAATATTCCCAAATTTCCCGGGTGGGTTAGTTCACTTTTTGTGATAAAAAGTGGGAAAGTTGGGAAATTTGGGAAAGTTCCGGGAAAGTTGTTGAAGAGCAAGCAAAACACACATTAGTGCTAAAGTACACCACAGATTAAGCTATGAAACAAGTTTTGAAACATCTCAAAGCAAAAGTATTGTTGTTTCAATTGAAAAGGTCTTACACAAACAATAGTCTTGAATTAGTGGGGTATTAGACTAGTGGGAAGAAGATGTATTTCATTTACAACAGTTTTCTCTTTATCTGGCGCTCCAAATGTACAGATGGATATTTGAAAAGTCGCTTATCAATTTTCGTCAAGTTACTTACATAATGATTTTAAATGTTTAAATTTCAATAAAGCTATTTGCTTTCATGCGTCATCAAATTGTAATTTATATAATTTACACAATTTTTCCCCAGGATTTCTGCTATTGTATTGTTATGAGAGTTGTTACTTGTTGCCATAATGGTCATTGTATTCATTTAATGTGGTGAATATTTTAATTGTTTCCTTTTTAATACCTAAGAAATAAGAATTTGGAATCTTAAACCAAATTATCACTGGCATATTTTAGATTCCACGTGTACAATATTAACTTTCCCAAACTTTCCCAGAGTTTGGACATAATTCCCGCTTTTTAGCAATTTTCCCGAATTTCCCAACTTTCCCAGGTGTCCAAACTATTGGGGTGGGAACTGGAAAATACCGAAACCATGTTGACGAGGTTGCATACTCCTTGTGATGTTAGCATGCTAAATGCTGACAAATATAACAATTGCGCAGCAAAAGTTCTGACAAGCTTTACAACATTTTTACTTCATTATGAAATATCCCCCGTTTTCTTGAGACATCTCTACTACATTAAATAAGATAGCAATCACACCGCTTACACCCGTGTTGCGGCTTATTCACTTCGCTGTTTAGCAATACAATTTTGTTCCTTTACTGCTATCTGATCCTTTAAATGTTCGTTTAACATGTATTTAGCTACATTCTTTCGTTGTTCACCTAAGACAGAAATCATAAGACATAAGATTCTAACGATACTGAAAGAATGTTCATTGGACATATAATAAATTTAATTTAAAGCATCTTATTAAATCTTTGTCGATTCTTAAACATGTGGAAGCAACTGATGATGAAACGACTCTAAATGCTAATTTAATTCAGCTTATTTATTCCTTGTCGACTGTTGCCAACATATTGGTGAAACATATCTAAAGTTGAATTACATTTTTGTGATAATATAATCTGGACAGTAGTTTTCTTATCGTTACACACATCCAGTTTATAAAACCAATGCTTAACATTCATTTACTAATATATTCTGTAGTTGTTTACCTAAAGGGAGAAATATCAAGACTGAACTTCAGATTAAATGACGATGAACGCTTACGAAACAAACATCAATCACACTTATACAATTGTGCCACACAGCATGCAAGACTGTAGACACGGTAAAGTTTCATTCCTTGATGTACAGTGATTTTAAAGAAGGAACAGGGCGTATATATTAAGAATTCGGTTTAGATAGGATATATAACATCTAGTTTTGCCACTTTTGCGTAATAAACCTCAAGGCAAAGGAAAAGCACGCCGAATTATTAAATTATAATCTGAATTAAAATCTGCCATTCTTAAATTAAATAATATTGGTCAGAAAATTTTTGAACAATTTTTCATTAAGACATGAAAATAATAAACTTTGCCATGACAACGCATAAAGTAATTAACATTTTTGATGAAAATTAGCAAAAAATGAAATACACCAAAATTTAAACTGACCGATTTATAGAATGGGATTTATAAACAAACTTTGTTATAACTTTAACAAAAGACTATAGGCGGTATAATATATTCTAATACCCAAAAGCACATTATTCTGTCTTATTCAACATAATCTTAGCACGAATTATTTATGTGCGACTAATACGTACTTACGGACAGACAACGCGGTTCCACAAGTCTCTGTTTCGTTGAAAATTAAGGTTAAAGATATAAAACCTATGACTTCTACATACCTTACTAGATTTTGATTGATTTGGTGAGAAGGTATGTTGTGAATAACATTAAATGTTAATTTAATGCTTCTTATTTATTCCTTGTTGAGGGTTTTCAATCATTTGAAGAGGCTAATGTATAAATTGCTAAAATTAACATAATTTTAGTAATTTATAAATACACAAAGATTCTGAGACAACTCACTATTAAAGACTGAAGCAAAAATAAAGAAACCGTACTTCTCCACTTGACAGTCGCAACGAAAGAAATCACCATGAAAACTGTTTTTCTGCAAATTATAGCTATCGTAGCTATCTTGGCAGTTTCTGCAGACCTTGTGGTAAGTAGCTGAAAATTATGTTTGTTATTTTTAGGTAGAATTTCTTAGTATCCAATTTCTTTTGTGTGTGATATAAAAGCCGCTTAAATGTGTAGAGTAAAATTCAGTAAATACTATTCGTAAGACTAACATTAACCTAAGTCTATATCTATCTATCTATATCTGTGGTCCAGAGAGTATTTGCTGAATACTACCACGAATACTTGAATTATGCATTTTATAAGTCAAAAGTCTAGGCAAATAGTAGCTAACTTAAATGTTGAATTTTATAAATGTATTCCATTTAAAAAAGGTTTCTATGCCACAAGGAGGTCTTATTAACGGACTAACTCAGCCACTTCAGGGCATTCCTGTTGTTGGAGGTGCAGTTGGAGCCGTTGGTAACTTAGTAAACGGTGTTGGGAATGCTGTATTAGGCGCCGTGATACCTAATGATGATGAGTGTGAAGACTAACAAAGTACAACAAAGGCGTTAATTTCAATTTCACCTCTACATTCTTGGACACTTCTCATAATTTGAATAGAAATGTTGTGCAACACTAAAACTAAATTAAAAACTGAATTATATTCATGATATCTGTAATTGCTTGATTTATTTGCAATTGGGTTTTTTTGTTTTCATTTCATTAAATTAGTGAAAATTATAGTAAACATATCATTTTCATTATTTCATATTTAAGATCTTTGATATTCCTATTTGACGATAAAATATATTTCCTGAGAAACTATTATCGTAAATAAAAAAATAATACCGGTACCAGATGCAAATGCAGTTGATAAGAAAGTCCGCGTCTAATTAAATATCTCAATCGAACCAACTCCTTTAGAGTGGAATCCCAAATTAATTCTATCTATTCTCAAAATTAAAATATTTGCGATTTCCTTTAGAAATATCTGCTCTCAATATTAAAATATTTGCGATTTCTTCAAATAGTATCTGCTCGCAATATTAAAATATTTGCGATTTCTTCAAATAGTATCTGCTCGCAATATTAAAATATTTGCGATTTCTTCAAATAGTATCTGCTCGCAATATTAAAATATTTGCGATTTCTTCAAATAATATTCTCTCTCACAGGTTTATGTAGCATTGTAGTACTCCGTCCAACCTCACGTCGTACTACGCGAACCCTCCCAACTCCTCTTTCAACCTTACTATCTAAATTCCTGAACCCTCATCCTCAGTCGAGTGCTGAGAGCGGAGTTGAGAGGATGTCTATTCCATTGTTCCCCTGGTGAGATTGCCAGAGGCTGTAAACTAGAACTCCAACTGAATAAATGAAATACATTTCTCCTGAAACTATATAAGTCAGCTCTCCCAAAACGTCAGTCTACATTTATTGCATACGTGTACTTATTCGCAAATTACTGGACATATTGGCAATAAGATTGAACCAGAAGTCGGCTAGAGTACAAATACTGAGCATAATTATCCGAGAATAGGAACCTCCCATCACAGCATATATTACTTAAAATAGAATTTAAGCAGCATTGCAACATCACTGTCAGTAATCGTAAAATTTTATTTAAATTTTTATTCAATATTAAAAGTAAGTGATTAAGTTTGCTATACAAAATTGCACTAAGTGTATATAACACAGATATATTGAATCCCTACTGTTTGCATTTCTCAGTGAATGTTACAACGTGGGTGTCCTTTGGAAAACCAAATGAATATAAGTAGTTAAGCGCACCTATCTTCTCATCTTCTGTTAATTGGGGAGCCAGACCAGTCGTGTGCCATCCCACTTCACCCGTTGGATAACAAAGAATAGTGATATGAAAATTTGTCAGTCCAGGAACGTAAGTACGATAAACATGTGCTGGTTCCTCTGAAAAACGAACAATGTTTAATTAACTTACAATATTGTTGGTAAAACTGAACCAATCGCTTTAAAAATTATATATGTACACAAATTGAAATTAGTTTTGAATTTAATTAGACAATTTAAGAAATATTTACTGTATTTTCCAGGGTGGTTGATATCACAATACAAAACCCCTCTGAAATCCTTTGAGGCATCGCAAGTAAAATTGGCATAAGATTTACCGAACCCAAAATATTCCCCATCTATGTGTCCTTTTATTTTATCTCCATGCTCCACTTTTACCCTCCAGCACATATCGTCGTAGTTTTCCTCGTTTGTAAGTAACTGACCTTTCAAAACCTCGCTAGCATGCAAAGCTGCAACGTCGTTTGCATATTCAGCATACCAACCACCGGCAGGCTGTTCCATTTTACTGATCTAAGGAACCCGATTTAATAAAAACCCAAAATTCAAATTAGAAAATAGTTCACGTATAAATCAAAATATCCAAATGGCAATTAAAATTTAATTAATTTTTGTAGTATTTGTTATGAATTACCCATTCGATATCGAAATCCTCCGCTGGCTTAGGATTAAAACACAAATTAGCAAATAAATCTTTTGATTCTTTGAATTCTGTATCCCTTGCATGGGTTACTAGTCCAAAACTGAATACGAATAAAATGTAATGAAAATGCATTTGAAATTTAGTATATTTATTCCAGTAAAGGAAATAAACAGTTCTAAGAGGTAGAGAGCAATGTAGACTCGTTATGCTCGTAAGTGCAGTTTTATAGTGGTCGCAGTAATTAGTGAAAATAACGTCTGGAATACTTGCACTTAAGTTATGTAATTATTAATTATATAATTCTACTGTTTTTAGACTACTAGACGCCTTTTTTGGCTCTGGCGCTGTGTTAAGGCATTGATGTGTGTCAAAAAGTTTGTTTGATGCAGATGAAAGTGAAGTAATTTTCTGCATTCATGATATTTAATACATTAATTGTTAAACTTTAGTTTTTCCAAAGCTATTTGGTTACGATAAGGTTTATCCTAAAATCTAGCCTTCATGTAACACTGCATGATGTGTACTTAACGTAATATAATAAATACGATGCACAAATTTGTATACTATTGCAATAAATTATCAATACACGTTTTGCGCATTGTTCTTCCTTGTTGGCTGTAAGTAGCTTATATCCCTTTGAGCACACGAATGTACCCAATGAATTAAAAGTGTATTATATACCTTTTATTCAGATGTTGATGTGAAATTCTAGATAATTTTTTGCAGTGGTAATTTCTTTTGATAAAAAAATATTAAGTTGAGATTGAATAATGTCCGCCCTGACATTTTTTAAGATCAAAAGGTAAAAATAGCACAACCCGTTTCATTCGTGTGTTAAAGTAGTGTGTTGAATTATTAACAATGTTTTAATCCGTATTCAGTGACCCTGGGTAATTTTAATGAAGAAATATTTTAATTTTTTTAGTTGTAACTAACTGTTTAGCATTTTAACCAGTAAAAGCATTATGTAGCCAATTATATGCAATTCTTTTAATTTTAAAATAAAATCAATTCTGACCTCGATAATTTACTATATACATCAGAGTTGGTTTGGTATTGCATAAAAGTCAATACGAAAATCCGGAAATAAATTACGTAGATTTTTTGGAATATAGTAATCTGAATTATTTGAATAACTGAATATAAAATAAAATCTGAATTATAAGAGCGTCAATGAAAATAGAAATTGGTCAAGCAGCAATAAATTATGCAGTGTACAAATCACAATTCAGCAATATGAATTGCAAAACATTTAACTTTGAAACGTCTGATAAGGGAAAAGTTCAGTAACTAAAAGCCCAAGTTGCGATTGTTCTACCTAATTTAAAATTTAAATTTTTGCTTTAAATATTAATTAAATAGTAAATGTGAAGGCAAATCACATCATTTAGATGACTCTTTAAATGTATGCCAAGTATTGTTATATAAGAAATATCGTTTATTTAATTTAATTCATCTGCCATACGGTATAAAAATTTAGTTCACACAATTCCAAGTAACCCATTTTGTAACACCACAATTAACATTACAAATTGATTTTAATACGAAGTACAACGAATACTGATTTATATTTTATTACTCAACTGCAATGACAAAAGATATTAAGACCAGAAATAAATTACTCCTGAAAATGTGGTTTACTATTGTAGCTATTGTAAATGTATTTTGAATCACATTTTACAAATTAAAGTTTACATAAATTATAGTAGTATAAAAAGCATAAAACTGTCGCGACTTATGGCAAACCTAAGAGTGAATCTTTATTGAAGAGAAGACCAAGAAACCGAAATGTGGACATTTTATCTTCTGTGCATTATTTGCACAATATTGTCCATCAGCGTAAAAGCATCTGGTAATCATTTTGTTAATTTAATGTATTTCACTGGTCTTATTTTCAAAAATTTTATTAATCTTTCCAGTCGGACAAGACGAAAGCAATCCACTTGAAATTGCGAAATCTAAATACGGCAAAGACTTCAAACAAGGTACATGCTTTTAGCAGAAACGAGATTAATAATTGGCATTTTTATTACACCATGGGTATAACTAAGACTATGGCAAAATTAAAATTAAAAAATTGTAATTATTAATTCTACAATAAAAATATACTTATAATATTTATTTTGATACCGCTGCAGGTACTTCTTGCGGTGGACATTTTGAAAGTCCGGCTGGTGTAATTAACTACAAAGTGAACGAGCCTTTGTCGAGAGATGGGGAAGCATGTGTATGGACTATTTTAATACCTAGAAAGAGAACCATTCAATTCCGGATAATTCAAGATGGGTTTAACAGAGTTTGTAGTAACTGTGAAGTACTCACTTATCTAAAGTGGGAAAACAGAGAGACGACCACGGCGCATGAAATGTAAGTCATCTTTTCGTTTATTAAAAGAAACTTTTTAGATCTGAGACCTTGTGTTCTGCTTACTTAAATATCTTGAAACGTCACCTGTTTGCTGAGCTTCCATCTATCTAAAATTAGAACCAAAAACTTTGTCATGTATAATGTTGGGAATTTGCTGTAATTTACTGTAAACTGTAAAGTCCAGGATTTAATGGATTTGGCTTAAATATGTACATGTTGCTAACATATCTTTGTAGCTAGGGACAAAGAATAAATCCAAGTACAAGGCTGGCCGTAAGTAATGCCCCAAAGAACAAACGACTATAGTTCGACTAAACTTTGCGACAATGTAAATAATCAGCCCCAATTTTTACCCGTTCCGATGTTTACCCTCCCGTTTATCCTATGGAGTGCTACGAATGGCCAATCCTGTGCAAACTGTATTATCATAATTCTTTTCTGAAATAGATCTCATCATTTTTATCCTAATCCTCCACCCGTTAACATTACTGGGGACTCTTTCTTTCAAGTGGTTTTCACAAAACTTGGTCCTTTTGGAGAAGAAAGCAAAGGATTTTCCCTTCTTTTTGAAGGAATTGGACCGGAAACAAATGAAACCGGTGGCTCATTCAAACCGGTGTTTAATATTGTCGAACTCGATGAACCATCACAACCGTCTGGTCAAGTTGAGTATTTAGGAGATGGTCAGCAGGGCAAATGGGATTTTTTCATGCTAACCATTCATCCACAGATCGATAAAGTCCTTGTACTTACGATGGAAGAAATGCACAATTATGTCTACAATAGTTTCCCCATAGGATGCACTACTGGAATACTCATGGTGCGCGAATACGGTTGGGGTGCAAAAATGCCAGTACAACGCTTCAGGTAGCTAAAATTTGAATTATAATTTGAATTAATTTAGGTTTAATTAAAAGTGTCATTTGATTATTTTTAGCGAATGCCGGTCCAATTTCGTAAACAGTACCTCCATTAAGTCCCAAGTACCAATGCAAATATATTTGTTCAACGAGGCAGCTTACTATCAGTCATTTAAATTGTCATGGCGAATGGAACCTGTAGTGTGCTGCTGACCTCAACAATTCTGTGCATTAATAAAAGGTTGATTGTTGTATCTTGGAAATTTTTTGCGAAAATATGTATTTATAATAGTTGTTGATAATAATTCAAATCAATTGCAATATTTAGTAATGTGGATAAATTCTCGGATATTGATAATATTAGTACTATCTGCATTAAAGTTGAAACCCTAACAAGAACATCTTATATTTGATCATTTGCACAATTATTATGCCCTATTAAATGTGGATGGAATGGTGTTCAACAGATTTCGTCTATTTCGAAATAGCCTTCTTAAAGTCCCAAGACCTTCTTCTTCGTAGAGTCTCAAGTGTTCTAAAACTGTTTAAGGATCATTTATTTAATTAGCAGTCTTTTGTTACAACAACTCATTTAATCACTAATTAATTAATAACGAAAAAACGGTCATAACAAAGAATAGTTTTTCATTTGCCAATTTTTGTAGCATTTCTTTCTTAGTCATTTATTATTATCATGACTTATTTCTTTCCCTTGTATCGTGAGTAAGGCCAAATGAAATTTTCCTTCTGCATTGGACATCGCACTTGCCTTGAACAGCATTCCACAGCATTTTCAAAATTTTGAGGACTATTTCGTCCTTCTCTGAATCTGTGGCCTTCCAAAACAAACTTAAACGCAGTTTCTTTTCAGCAATTCTTTCTTTTTAAATAATCGACTCGTTCTTCTTTAAGTTTGTCGTACATAGAGAACAAATAACATAGACCCTCACTGTTCAAAGCAAGCTTCCCGTTTTCTCCGCTTTGTTTAGTACCCTTCTGAATTTTCTAAACCGGAATTTTCTCCAATGGTTTATGCTTTCCACTACAGTTTAAAAGACTGGCAAGGACTTGTCATAAAATCGTAGAGTTAAGATCTTCAAAAATTGTTTCACTGTCAGTGAACTGTGAACTGCAGTAATAGTTGCGGAAATCGAGCGTCTATTAAGATATCTCCTTTTGCAGGAGCTACGAGGAAAGGAAACTACGAAAAACTTGATTATTTAGGAATAATCAAAACATAATTGAAGTCGCCATTACCTCGTGTAATTAAAAGGATGGAATACTTTATATTCATTGTTTGGCATTAAAATATTACAACATTTATTGCATATATTTTACAAAGGATAAGGACAAGTATAAACCATTTATTTAGAGAGAGGCCATTTATGTAAAGGGGGCTATTTACCTTAAAGGGGGCCATTTATGTAAAGGGGGCTTTTTTAATTAAATAGAGACCATTTATGTAAAGGGGGGACATTTATGTAGAAGGTTAACTTTGAACCTAAAACTATTGTGAAGATATACCAAAGAGAGACTGGCACCGATGCTTGCGTGACATTTAGCATTTCATTTAAATAAATAGAAGTGTCTGGGCTTTTAGTTGTACAGAAAGGTCGGTTTTCAGTACAGTCATGAATGTTTTAATCATCTATATCTAAGCTACAAGAAAAGAAAACAAGTAGAAAAGAAAACACAATAAGAGACATTTAGCCTATCATGTCATCCACTCTAATTTAAGTTACTTCGCAATAAGTTCCACTGGCCTCTGAATAAATTATATGGGGAGACTATGGAGTTGTCCAATGGCAGAATATTATATCACAAGCATTCTCTTAAACATTGTAACTTCGACTATCGTAGGTAATTTGCGTTTATTGTCCCCTGCGGGTTCACAATCCGGTTAACTATAACAGCAGAATTTTCTTGCCAATAATTGTAATTCAAAAGCCATACCAAAGTAATTGGTAATTTTGAAAACTGCATTTCAGAAATTCATTCTAAGAAAGCTTACAAAGTTACAGTTATGCTTTCAGACGCAAAATACATTCCGGTTATTCTACTCTCTGTTTCTATTTTCACGGCAGTAAGTCAAATTCCGTCCTCACAACTAGCAAACTATGATTTCGACATAATTCTATATCGCAGTACTTTAGTGGATTATGTCTTTGAAAAAATTGTATTCTCACCACGAACCATTATTGCTACAGCAACTTTTAATGGAAGGAAATGGTATGCTAATTACAAAGGACGAAATCAATACCCAAGTTCATTGTCAAACACAAATGGGAATATCATAACAGTTGTGGAACCACCTGAGAACGTAATAGAACTTATTCCAAGTTTTCCAGAAATATTTGGTCGAGAAATGAATCGACCAAACGAAAAGTTTCTAATAATAAGCACAAAGAAAAAATTTGATGAAATCAAAGAAGATTTCGTGGATGAATTGAACTGGAAATTGACAAATGCAGTTTATTTTATGGTCATCAAATCTAAGGATGACATTGAAGTACTCACAGTGTCACTATTCACCAACGAGTTTTCAAAGATTGATTCCACAACATCACTAGAACTACAGAGTGGAATCACAAGAAAAGGTTTACATAGAAATCTTCATAAAAAATTTGTTGCTTTTGTGTTCGCGAAAAAGCATGTCTTGTTAAAAAGACGAGATTGCGCTTCGTCCCCATACGTTCTCATTACCAAAGGAATACTTAAAGAATGCACTAACAGTTATGCACAGTATCCACTCTATGAAGTAATGGCTGACTATTTAAATTTCACGTCTCTCTACATAGGAAAGTTTTTGATTATCAGCGGAATGTTTCGCGGTCAGATATATCCGGAGCAGGGTTACCTAAATCAATTTGTGTACCAGTGGGACAAAGTTGTATATTCTCCATATCCTTTAAGAATGGCATTTCTGTATTGTGTAGACAGAGAAACGTACCACGATAAGCCGTTGGCTATCTGGGTGGACATAATGGACGTGAGTACGTGGCTATTATTGCTACTCTGTTGTCTTTTAGGCAATGCGCTAATATTGCGATTTACAAAACAAAAACTGACATTTGAATCTATTAGTAACTTCTTCCTTTCCGCCATTGCCATTCTTCTCAGACAAAACCACAACCAAAGGAAACTCCTCCTCTATGCAATTCTGTGTTTAATGTTGACAATTTTTTTAACTGACTATGAAAGTTACATCACAACTGAAGTTATTGCTCCTGTGGACAAAAGGAGAATGAATAATTTCCGTGAACTTATTCAAAATGATTACAAAATAGTTGTCTTCATTGGACATCTGAGTGGAGGAATGACCCAAAGTGAAGGCTATTCTTCTGTGCGTCCTTATTTCGCACAATATGGAATTAAGGACAAAGAAAACTCAAGTGTCTATATATATGTTACTTATAGATACACACACACGTCACCTTATTATTTAATAACATCGCTTTTATCAGACACGAAACTTAAAATATTTTATACTGTTATGGAAGATGTTGGGGAAAACGAGCTTTATGCAACGCAAAAAGCTCTTCCTTCATTGAAATGCTTCAGAACAAAAGATGTTGCAAATCGTGACCCCCTTCATTGGATATTTTTTGGATGTTTTCGCCATGAATTTGTAAATGTTGTCCAAGAATTGAATGAAATGGGACTACTCGACCTTATGCGACGACTTGCGCATTCCCACTTTGATACAACTAGATTCATCGAAATAGAAAGAGAATCTGAAGGGGAAGTTCGGAGTCTTAGCTTTGACATGAAAATTGGAGCAATTTTTCCTGTTTTTGGATATATGGTCATTCCTCCTGTTGTAGTATTTCTGGTTGAACTACTTGCAAGGTATTTGACTGTACTCTATGAAAACATAAATGAGGTCTATACTTTCTGGTTGTATTTGAGCGTTATTTGAACCTCTATTATCATAACCGTGTTTGTACTCCTCTTCATGGTTTTGCTAAAACCATGCTTAGCAAAAACAATAATGTATGCAATTTTCTAATATTAAAAATAATAAACCGGTCAAGCGATTTGACAAAGTGGAACAATGGGGGCAAAAACAGTCTGATTACTAAATAATAAAAAGAACATGTGACATTATATCTTTGAATTGGTATTACGTTAGTAATTATGTTTTATAATATTGCACACATGAGAAACTAATCTAATAATTAGTCTAATAGTCTAATAATCTATGTTACTATACGGTGTGAATATTGCATTGTGGCAGTTTTTGTGGCTTTTTCTGGAAGCATTTTATGATCGGTACAGTTTACAGAGATTTGTCATTTAGGAGCAATCTCATAGGCTGGTATAAGTTTGTGTACAAATTTTCGTGATTTTATTCTATCAAGGGTTTGTACTCTTCTTGGTTTTGCTGTTGTAGTCGAAGAATGCTTAGCAATAACTAAGAAGAATAAACTGTTGCCTTGGTCCCGTCCCTTCGTTTGATATTTAGTTATTTAATTATTCTACACGATTTTGTGTTATTAATAGTTTACACTTACATTAGATATTGTTAATGGTGTTTAAAAAAATTTGTACGGCAAAATAATAATTTTATTGGTGTTCTATGGATAATACAATTTTCTAGGCTTTCAAAAGAATGGAGAATTTTTTACACGAATTTATTACGTAAGATTACGTAATCATCAATAAAATATTTCTTATTTCAAAATACGGTAGTTAAATACAGTTGTACAATTTATTTGCATGTCATTTTACTTAAGACATTGGAAACAACGGATATTGTATTGATATCACAAGCAAATTGTAGACAGAAAAAATGTTTTACAGGTAGGAAAATCATTTTGAAAAATTAGTGGTTTGTAAGATGAGTGAATATTTGAATCAACTTTCTACCACACCGTGAACTTTGTCGTTGTCTTTACCATTGTCGTCCTTCATACTTTTTCATAACCTGAGAAAATTTCGCAAAACTGTCATATGGAGTTTAAAACATAAACCACTTTTCCTGTAGGCGCATCTTTCCGAAAATCTGCTCTTAATGCAAACTTTCGTGTGTTTGTTGCACCCTCGACAACAATAAAGAGATACTGAATTCCAAAATTCCTAAGCAATTTCTGTAATTTTGTTGTAGAAAATTTAGACACAATTGACAATACCCAAATTTGATTCGGCAAAATATTCTACTCCTAAGTTTGCCATAACAGATGGTACTGGAAAGTAACTAGCTGTTCCAGGTAATTCGAGAAATAACTGGTGAAATGGATAGTAATGTTGTTTAAAGGAAGCAGGTTCCCCTATGGCACCAAATCCTTGCAAAATTCGTTTAGACCAATTAGTAACTTGCAAGCTTTGTGAAATGATACAATCTTTGGCTAACAATATGACTTTGTGTTCTCGACAGACCCGACGTAATTCCCACTTAAAGAATTTATTAATTCGGGTTTTTATACCAAATTAGAGTTTTGTCCACCAATCATGATATTTACAATGTCGCCATCATTTGAGTGTAAGAATATGTAATGAATTGAAAACCATAAAGGTATTTCATTGAGTTCATGGCAACCTGTATATACTAGTGGAAAAATTCCAGGTAGACTATCGGTAGATACCAACGACGATGAAAAACGAAATTATATTATCAATATTGTCAACAACGTGGAAAACGCATTTGTTGAATTGATCTTTATTTAGAGGTGATCTTGTTTACCAAGTAATTGAATTTAATCCACATTCTAATTATCTACTATAAATGTTTATCTATACAATAATATCAATGCTACTTCCTTTTCATAAACTCTACTACACTGTCATACTGTCATACATTACAGTTACAAGTATACGAGGCTTTCCATATGTAATAGAAAATTCGCACCCGTATTGCCTCATAATTTATATAGCGTACCACATAGTATATTATAATATACTGCAGTCCATAAGTTCATTTAACAACTTCTCTGTACCGTACCTAATTTCATTAGGCCAGTCCGCTATTCATTCAGTCCACAGAAAAGTTTCCTTTTTCCGAACTCATTCTTTTGTGTATCATGTCCAATGTATATGACGCATTCTATCACTATACAATATATGAATGAATAGATATGAATGAAAATATGAATGATATGAAAAGAATTGTGTTTGGTACGTGCATTACAATTGCTCCTTTTTAAATATTTTACAAATGATTTATTATGTGCATACAATCGTAAATAATGGTCTTGCATTAACTTTTACACATAAACATAGAACATAAATGAAAAATATGAAATGAAAAGGATATGCGTGGAGTCGTGGAACATGCAAACTTTTAAATACAAGAGATTTGTTGTCCCTGCTTGGAATATGAAATGAATTACTTTCGAGGTTCCTATTCAGTTTTCATTTAATCTCTGTTAATGTTTCTTCACTGCGCTTTGTATTAATGACCATCAAGAATGAAAATCTTTTACCAAGTTGTGTGAGGACTTTTGGCAATTTCCAGTTTTGCGAAAGCAGATTTCCGGGACGAAGCTCTCATCCAGCATAACCAACTCAGGAGAAAACACCACGTCCCTGATTATGTCCACAACAGTACAGTATGAGCATAAATCCTATATAAAAGTTGGCAATAAAAATTGCCAATGAATTCCTATTTATTTTTTGCAAAACATTAATTAGATTTTCTTATTACTTAGCTTGATAAATTTGCTCAAGGATAGAATAGAATTTGCTTTGAAAGACGAAAACAAGTACGTGAACGGCATGAACTATCGTAACGGCAAATATGGTGAGAACATGTGTTCGATCAATAGAATATTTAGCGATTCCGAAATGGTTGAAAAGAGCATTGATTTGTGGTACAATGGAATAAAAAATTATGACTACAATAAACCTGAATCCAATCAGAAGGACAGCAACACTAGGGAGTCCGTTCAGGTATGTAAAGCTTTAATGTAAAAAGGTTTGTTAAGAATTGTGGCTTAAGCTAAAACTAAGTCGATCATTTTTTATTCCTCAGATTATTTGGAAAAATACAAAAAGTATTGGAATCGAGGTTGCCCGTTCTTCATCAGCTACATATATTTGCGTCGATTATGATCCCCCTGGAAATCTTAGGGAATCATACCCAGAAAACGTTTTGAAACCTTAAAAATAGTTCCTCTACATACATAACTTTAATTACAAATGACTTTTTAATTCATTTTCATCTAAAAAATAAATAAAAAATTCAACATAAGTTAATTTCTAAGCTATTGAAGACAAACTCGTTTTAAGTTGCTTCACATGGTAACTGCAATTTGATTTAAAATAATTTGAGCTAACTCATTATGACATTCGTGGCTAAAGCGAATTTTCGGGACTAGAATATGAATAATAAAAAATACCAATCATAGAATAAATAATAGTAATCGTTCCAGTAACACAAAATACCTGTTAAATATTCACTTCATTTTAGTCATTTTATAAACTGTTTTTCATGGCTTATTTAGATTATTTATTCTTTTCTGCCTAAAGTCCTATATTTCAAATATTTAAAGTTGAGAAAAGTGATACTTTAAATGCATGTCAACTAGTGTTATAATATTGTTATATACAACTTTCAGGTTCATACAATTATATTCATTTACCATAAGGTATATCAATTTAGTTTACACAATTCCAGTAACCAATTTCATAATCCTACTACCACATGAACATTCTAATTTATTTTGAAGCAAGGCATAGCTATCACTGGTTTTATTGTTACTAATAATTTACATTTGATTTTGTTGTTAAAAGAATACAATTTGCAGAGGCTTTTTGCGTATTGCGAAATAGTAATTTTATTGGTGTTTTATGGATAATTTAATTTTCTAGGTTTTCCAATCAATAGAGAATTTTTTACACAAATTTATTATTTAAAGTTAAAGTTAATGTTAAAGTTGTGGTTTATGGTCACTAACATTAAGTAGTCACCATCAATGAAATATTTTATTCCTAAATAATATAGTTAAAATACCGTTGCAGAATTGATTTGCAGGACTTTGACTTAAGAAATTGGAAACAACGGATATAGTATTGATATCAGTAGTACTAAAAAACAAATTACAGTCAGAAAAAATGTTTTACAGGTAGAATAATCATTTTGAAGAATTAGTTGTTTGTAAGATGAGGGAATTCCTACTCGTGTTAAATGAGAGTGGCACCAAAAAATGCAATTATGGAAAAAGAAGTGATAATCCCAAACAACCTGTTGATCTTCCCTAATATTTTGAATCAGCTTCCTACCACACTTTGAACTAATCTCCCATTGTCGTCCTTCACATTTCTTCATATCCTGAGAAAATTTGGCAAAACTGTCATATGGGTTTAGTATATAAACTACCTTTCCTGTTGTCAGTTCTCTTCGAAGATCTGCTCTTAATGCAAACTTGCGTGTGTTTATTGCACCTTCGACAACAATAAAGAGATGCTGAATTCCAAACTTCCTAAGGAATTTCTGTATTTTTGTTGTAGGAAATTTTGACACAATTGACACTACCCAAATTTCGTTATCTGCAAAATATTCTACTCCTAAGTTCGCCATAACAGACGCTACTGGAAAGTAACTGGCTGTTCCAGGTAATTCGAGAAATAACTGATGAAATGGATAATAATGCTGTTTCCAGGAAGCAGGTTCCCCTAAGGCACCAAATCCTTGTAAAATTCGTTTAGACCAATTAGTTACTTGCAAACTTTGCGAAATGATACAATCTTTGGCTAACAAATTGACTTTGTGTGCTCGAAAGACTTGACGTAATTCCCACTTAAAGAATTTATTAATTTGGATTTCTACTAAATTACAGTAATGTCCACCAATAATGACATTCACATTATCTTTATCATTTGAATGTAAGAATATGTAATGAATTGGAAACCATAAAGGTATTTCATGGAGAATTTTGCATGTCGTGGTATGCAATATTCGAAGGATACCCTGACTGTCACCACAAATGAACCAATGAAAGTTTTCACAGCAAACAGAACTTATAAATTCAAGTGAATTGTGAACTGGCTTTATGGATATGTGAGAATTATTGAGAGTCCCTCTAAAATGAACAAAGTGAGATTTTAGTGGAGAATTCCAAATTAGGGTTTGATGTCGTTCATGAAATTCAATTGTTAGTGGTGTAGCTCGGGTTTCTATTTTTGCATAATATTGAGGACCTCCCTTCAAATTTTTTAAATTCCAAACTAAAATATGGTTTCCTATGATGTTCACAATAATGTAAGTACCAGAATTTGAAAAAGTGATATGTGTGACGTGAATCCAGAATTGATCATTATTTACTAAATGAGAAAACGCAATACTATTAATGGGGTCAACATATTTGTACTTCCCCCAGTCAAAACCAGAAATTATTTCATCAGGAACAACTAACACGGAATGCTTTTTAAAATTTCCATTTGAAAATGTCCATAACTGAAGGCTTCCATCCCATAGAGCTGTTGCTAAATTTATTTTACTAATCTCTTGTCTATTGAAATATAATGCAGACCTATAATTTAAATTTCTAATCCCATTCCAAACATCATGTTCTATTTCTATTTTAGAAACTAAATCTCCTTTGACATTGTAAACTAATGCTATTTGGCTTGCTACTTCTCCGTAATAAATAATCGGATTTTCGCTATTTATTGCTGTTTCTTTTTCATTTGAAAGCAAAGTTCCCGAAAGTATGCATTTATTACAGTTTGAAAAGCTAAATGCCATTCCCCTTACGAAAAATTTCCCCAATTGAACTGATATGGGAAGTAAAGGCAAATTTGTTTCCTTCCTTCTCCAAATTCTTAGCATTATTTGCTTTACGTATCTATCTGTATTTGTTTCTATTTTTGATCGAAACTGGAAGTGCAATGTGCCAACATAAATTCCATTGGCAGAGGCACAAATATAACCAACATTACTGTAAGTATTGTCATCAATTTTAGAAATTTGATTTTTAGTGAACGAACGGTCAATTTTCCAAAATTTAATTACAGGATCCTCCTGTACCCTACAGGCCAACAAATTGCTTTCCAAATGGAAACAAAGTTGAATTATACTTTTTGTTTCCCTTGAAAAGGATTGAATAAGTTGACAATTTTGTAACGCCCAAACAAATGCGTTTCCATAGAAATCCCCTGCAGCTAAAAGTGTACTATCAAAGTTAAAAGTTGGAGAACAAAGCATTTCAGAGGGAGATTTAACAACTGAATGTTTCTGTGTCTCCATATTGTACAGTTGAAGATTGTTCGCATGACTAGAACCGATGTAAAGCAAATACTTTGAAAGGGAATCGAAAGTGTTTGTCCCAAAATGGTTGTCCCAACATGAACAAGACAATTTTATTTCCTTACTAATAATAACTTCACAGTTTACGATTTCTAAACTTAGGATGTGGATTTCATTAGAAGTGAAAATTGCAAATAAATCATTTTTAGGGGCAAGAATAATGGATACCACAGAAATATCCTTTGGAAATGAATAATTTAATTGTTTACATACACCATATTTTTCTAAGTCAAACGTTTGAACATAAATTAAATTTCTTATTCTCACTGCAACCCATTTACCTTCCTGATCCATAGTAATATTCTTAACATCAACTAGATTGAAATTGGAAGGTAAATCAAATAATTTACTCAAAGCAATTTGTTTAACAACTTTTCCTGTACAAATGTTCCACACCTTGAAATAAAAGTCCTCGGTGTGGGAATAAGAAGATATTCTGTGTGGACAACTAACTAACTGAAAATGATGTTTCAAAATAAAACAATAATGATCATTAAATTCGCCTATTTTGTAAGATTTTACTGGTAGCCCGGTGTCAAAATCAATTTCTTGTACAATTTCATCATAATTAAAGATGATTTTTGGTCCAGTTTTATTCTGAGGCAGAATTTTTTGACAAACGGAAAGCAGAATTACATTTCCTGACTGTGTCCTGTAACAAAACATGTTATCTTTATGTGACATTGGATGAGAAACAGTTACTTGCAATTCTTCACCGAAATTTGCGTTACATAAATTAGCACCTTCAAAACGAGCATTTACTAAATACGACTGTGTGAAATTAGTTCCCTGTAAATCCGCACCTCGAAAATCTGTTTTCGAACAAACGCTTTGTTGAAGATCAGCATTTGGAACAACAATATCACGGAAATCTTTACCGGAAAAGTTATATTGAGCAGCGTTTAAAATTGTTAACGCTTTGCTTGCCAAATCACCTAATCCTGGTATATTAGCAGATTGGTAAATAATAGACATTAGAAGTTTTTCAAATGAGTGATCGCTTTTTACTCTTTCTCCCATAAGTGTAACAAGATAGCTAGACGGATCAATATTCAGACCCGGGTTTCTTTCTAATTCTATCGGTTCTTGGTGACTTTTATGTGCATTGACATAGGAATTGTAATTCCATACCAAATCTTCAGCTATTTCCCTAGCAGCAAAATATTCTGCTATAGAACGATGGAAAAAATGGTAACGATTTTTCCAAAATGATAATAAACAGCTCTTTTTAATTTCTTTGACGAGGTCAATGTTTTTCTGAAATATTTTTTTCGTCTGAGCCCAGACGTTCATTAAATCTGGTTCTTTTATCGGTTCTAAAAGACTCAAATCTAAACATTCTTCTAATGACCAAGATCCTTCTTTCAAAAATCCGTTTTTATCAATCAAAGAAGCTGCAAGATTTTGTGAATAAATTCTACAGTACTTTTCAAAAGGAAAATCTTTTAAAATTTTGCAATACTTCTTTGATTTAGCGTTTCTCATTGACTGAAATTCAAACCACTGTTCCGTAAATTCGTCAAAAATCCCTGTTTGGGTTGAACAAATACGGCGAATACTGCTATTCTTTGAGACGGAATATTTTTTCACGATTTTTGGCATGACTGGTAAAATAAGGGACAGAATTAATGGTGTTCTGCATATTTCTTGTAGGTCAGGAATATTTCTAAACCAAGTCATATATGTATCAGAAGACCATGACAATCCAATATCAATTAGGGGATTATGTAGTAAACAAAACTTATTGACATACTCTTCTATTTCGCAAATAGAGAAAGGTAATAATTCAAATTCTGCATAGTCCGTAATCTTATTCCCTTCAAATTCAAAAAGAGCCTTTCTTTCAGCTAACTTTGAAGGCAATATGTCCATTCGGGAAAATGTAATTGTGTTAAATGGTATTCTATTTATCAGTAAACCTGAATCTAAGTTATTTACTATTGGAACAGTACATTCATCAAATCCGTCCAGAATCAACAAAAGCGGCCACCCACTAATATCGTCTTCTGCGATGTCCAATACTGCTAATTGCTTTTTCAAAATTTGATGTAAGGTAACCGATTCACCTTCCCATTTTTCAAAAGAGTTAATGACGGACGCCAAACCAATGTAAATAGGCAAGTAGGACTTATCTGAAACACAATATTGCAATATTATGTAGTAAGTTAAATTGTGGTGAAATTCTCAGATATTGATAATATTACCATATCCTTTAATATTTAAAGCCAACTTACTGTCACCAAATTCAAAAATTTTCTTTAGCCATGTCAAAAATAAATGTTTTGCTAAATAAGTTTTTCCTTGTCCTGGATCTCCAGTGACCAGTATTGAAAAACATTGCAAATTCTGGTTGAAATCTTCTGTTCTCTTTATGTGCGATTCCAAGAAGTCATTTAAAATCACCTTCTCTCCGGTTTGACAATTTCTTAATCTTGCTGAGCTAATGAAAATACTTTCATCCAAATTACAAAAGCTGTTTTGATCTCCAATACAATTTTTCAACTTGCGTGTACTTTCAGATTCCATGTTTTTTAACATCGTAAAATACAAAAGAGTTCTGCAGAAGTACTAACAAAAATAGAAGTTCACACCGAGCTATTGCTCTTGGTTGCTTTGGTTATTGAGATCAGAAAGTAACCGCCAATTTGACCACAAGTTCTTTAGGCGAGCAGTCAATTGGTCGGTCTGCGGTTTTGCAAGACATACGGATGTAGTCGTTGGTCCTGCTGGACGTCCATCGGATCAGTCCACCAAGTATGGAAAAGAAGGGGAGTAAGCCTAGAGCTTACAATTTACTTAACGGAGATTAGTTTTAATGAACCACGGAAACAATTAAAAAGGCATCACTATGCTCTACATGGTTTGAAGACCATAGTAAGCGCTTGAAATTGAGTTTATTACACCACTATATTAATGTAAACAAGATAAGACGGTTCACATTTGCTACTAAATTCAATACAATTAACCAGCAACAAATAGAGTGTAGTGTGTACAAGATAAAACTGTTATACTTGTCAACACTTTACGAAAATACATGTTTTCCTACCAAGTGGCGTAAATAGTTTGGTCACTTGATAATGTTATCACCCGCGAAAAATTTTGACTGTCCAACAAATACTGGGTGAAAAATAGGGCATTAATAAGACAGAAAATATTTGACTATTTTTTCCTTTATTGGCCAAACAACTAAATGAGAGCCCTCAGCAAATGCATTTCAATCTTGACGTTTGATTGTAATGATGATAACTGACATTAGCTACCAAGATATACAAATCAAGTAAGGTAACTGACTTTCCTAGTCAATGCAAAGCCTTTACAGCGAATTATCCGATGTTTTGTGAAATAAACTCTAGTCATTCTGCAAGCATATTGTAAGAAATATGTCAGAACTGAATACGAATATGTGTGCAAACGCAGTCATGAAAAATTGCATTGGAAATGAAATGTCCGCGGTGGAAATTGAGGTTCTTAATTATCTTAATTCGCGGTTTTCAAGGTTAAAAGAGTACCTCTAATCAATATTACCACAGGAAACTTATTTTAAGAAATAGAATATTTTGTCTTTTAGTCAAATAACCCGCAGCGCATTATGGAGTGGCTACTTTTTGGTTGAGCCAAGTTTATGATAAAACTACGCATCAAATCACATCGTGTAAATTCTTGCAGACCACCAATATAAAACGTAATCAAAGCCTACATTCTCAACACTATATTTCCAGTATTTCAAACTAAAGCAGTTAAACTTAAGTTGTTGACAGGCTTTAACTGATTTATTGTGTGTACAAGCAAAAATGTTATCTAACGTGACTTTTTTATTATCCGATAATATGCAATGCCTATCAAGGTTTACACAAACACATTATACAGACCAAAGCTGATAAGCTACTGTAAGCAATACAACCATTGGATTTCATGATTATCAAAAAGGATAAAAAAACCCAGGAGTTTTTGGGCTTTTGAATTTAATGGGTTTTATGCATAACATTCAATGTATGTTGTGTAATGTAGCAAAAACGGAAAACGATAAACGATTGTGGCAAATTTTTGCTAATATAAATGGCAATGGCTGTGAAACGCAGCTATAAGTAGTGCTAAATATAATGTAAACTGTCAATCTCTTAAACTATTGTTATTTTCTGATTGTAAATTCAGTTCCCGGATTACCTTCGTGAAATAAACGAACATACATAATGCATACCCAAAAAGTTTACAAATACAATATGTAAACCTTTGCAAAAGATTACAAAGCTTGCAATTAAAACCTTTATATTTAGAAGGTTATATGTGTACACAGAATATTTTTTACAATTCCTACACTGTACTTCATTTCAAAATGTCAATGGCCTAGAACTACACTTTTTAAGCAATGAAAGCAAAGCAATGTACTAATACACATATCCGTACAAAACTTTTTGATAGTAATCATCATTTGGTTCTTATAAATTCCTTGCAATAGAATCAACAGTTTTCAAATCAAAATCATTGTGTCCTAAGTAAATAAAATCGTGGTGTGAATTAAAGTGGCCCAATGCAATGAACCGTTTTAGCCTGACAATTCAAAAGTGGCACCAAAGTTATTCGTAAATTAAGAAATTTACTTCTTATCTACTTGGATTTATATTTTATTCAAGTATAAACAACAAATAATCTTAATTACACAATTAAAGCCATTGTATGTATGGAATTTGGATATTAATATAATAATTTATTCATTTCAGAAACCTGAATTGAAAAATGGGGATTTGGTACGAAATTATACAATACGGCCTAATGTCATATGCTGTGTGTCATATTTTATTCACAATAGGCAGATGGTTAAGATATTTTTACAGTGGAACAATTTGGAATCCGAAGAAAGAAATTGGGGATCAAAGGTCCTTAGTAAACCCAAGCTTAATTATTCCCGAAAATCGTTTGATTATATCTATAGTTTGTGGAAAGTCGACCAAGACTGGAACACATGCTTTCCTGTTTTTTGAGTGGCGTGAAAATAATGTACGTATGTTTGCAAGAGCAGATTTTGCTTATCGCAGAAGAGTACACGGTCAAGATCAGTTTTCGGATTTGGTAAAAGGCATCCCTAGAATAAAAGTGAGAGAATTCAAGAGCGATATAGTTGATGACAATATCGTCGACTTCAATGGGGCAATGAACTTTCTTGGTGCGGAAAACACCGAATTTCAAACTTTTCCTTACAAATTTGCAGATGAAGATATTTCAGCAAAAATAAAAAGATTAGTAGCATTAACGGGAAATTTCACATACAGCTCCATAGGGGATACTTCCTCTACCAGTGTTAATGGAATGACAAATAACCAAAACTGCGCAACTTGGTGTGCTTTTGTATTGAAAACAGAATTTGGAATCGATATAAAACTGGACAGTGAACATTGGATGGCAATTCGAACTCCCAGGCTTGTCGTGAGTCACGCGAGGAAAATTGGTACAAACTTTTAATGAATTATGAAAAAATTTACTATTTTAATTTGTTAAATGCCTAATAGGCTTTTTGTCATTCAAATAGAACAAATAAATTTAGAGTACTGAAGCAAATGGTATTAAGAATCACTTTTATCTCTTTCTTTCATCTTTATTTGTATACTCTAAATTTAAACGAGTTAATATACAAAAGTAGCGTGAATTACATTGCAAAATATTGCCAATCATATTTCAGCGCTCATCCAGAGGTTTTCTTTGCTGTTTCTTTACACCAACCCACATTGGGATCCCGTGTATTGTAATTCACCCATTCCATCATTTCTACAATAAAAGTAGAGTGATCAAGTTGCTATGCTAATCAAAAATATGTGTAAGATCAAAATTCTTGTTAATCTTACCTTGCACATCAGTGTAAACTCCTGGTTTATTTGGTGTTCCGCATAGGTCACCCTTATTTTAAATTAAAAATTCAAATAAAATTAAAACTTTAAAATTAAAATTAAAAATGTACTCTAAGTGGTAACGATAACAAGTAATCGCTCATTTACCTTGAAAAGACAAAGACTTTATAAGGAAAATTAAAGCGTAAAAAGGTATTTTCATATTTTAATTAAATGAAATCCATGAAATATGATAAATATATCAACTTAAAGGTTTAAAAGTGTAACATAAAATGGTAGACATCATTTTAGACAACCATATGTGGTTGCCATTACAATATTTATTATATCCTTATTGTATATCCAAATTTCGTATTTGAATTTTTCCAGTTTCTAAAGTTCTTTGTCTTTTGAACGGAAATTAGCTGTGTGATGTTACCGTTATCCTTAACATTTTAAGAAATTCAAAGAAATACAACTTGTCAACCAATTTTAAAAAGAAGGGGGCTACTTTTATAAAGAACAATTTGTATTTTCTTAAATCTATATATCAAGTTAAACATGTGTCAACTTAACAAAGGAGACTATTCCTATTTGGAAATTTTGTCCAGATTCCGAAGTATACCAAAGTGGGCCTCCTATAAAAGCATTAAAATATTAGGCTACATAAACAGCTTAATAAACTTCAATAGATGATGTGTACCCGAATCTCCCTAAAACACAAAATAAATATTAAATACCAGACAAAACAACACGGCTTTGCACTTACTACATTTCAATAATAAGTATTGTGAATTATAAACTAACTTCACAGGCATCTTTCCCTCCTTCCATGAAGCCAGCGCACATATTATGTTCCGTAATTGTGTATTTAGGGCGCATTAATTGTTGGCATCTTTTCTGATCTATTATTGGCATATCTTCTAGCTTTTGTAAAAGTCGGTTCGTTGCAGCAGCAAATTTATGGCCAATTCCCCAACCTATTTGCGGTTTTTGCAATGTGAGTTCACAATTAGCACTTTGTCGCCTAAAAATACGACAGTGTAACAAGTGACTAAAAATTACTCACCTGCAACCGTTACTTTTTTCTCTTTATAAGTATTCCTCTGAGAAGTCCGTTTTGGTAAACAAATTGGAACTGCTGTATCCTTTAGATTAATTTTCGTTGCCAATTTAAGAATTGCAACATCGTTGTCAGTAGTACTAAATGGTACGGTTTAGTAATTTTCAATTTGTTCTTTAGAAATATTAAGTATATTGTATCAATAGATATGAACTGAAGATAGGTACTAGTAAGCGAGAGAAACTAATTACCATTAGCAATTGAAATATTGCCTACTATTAGGCAATTTTTCACAAATTGAAATGCGAATTTTAAAAAGGGATTTTCGAATTTTATGAGAAGAGTTTTAAATATTTGGGAATCGAATTTTAGAACTTTTGAAGCGACTTTTAAATATTTGATAAGCGAATTTTTAATATTCTTTGAATAATATTTATATAAATTTAAAATAGGTTTTTTGATAATTACTTACTTGTCGTCGCTGAAATACAGAGGGTGTTCAATAATTTCTTTTACTAGGTGTCGCGTAGTATTTTCATCTTTATCAGTTTTGCTTTCTAGTTCGTAACCAATTCCTTGTACCGAACAATTTTCACTGTTATTTATTACAAATCGTTTTTCTTAGTAGTCAAAGATGTATATATATTAACTATTCCCTGATAGATTCTATGTTTTACGCTGGTTTGATCCTATTAGTAGATTAAAATGTTTAATAATGCAATAACTACCCCAGTGGTGTATTTGCCATGCAAGGAAGGCCGTTTACGTTGATGTCTAATTGATGAGCATGGACCAGTACTTCAATATCAGAAGGTTTGATTTCTTGTCATAAAAATTAAAAAAGTGTCTTTATAAAATTTTGAGGTCTTTTAAGGAAATGTAAATATTTTTTAGAAAAATGTAAATATTTAGTTTTACCTGCGTTACTTTGTTACTTACCCATGCCATGAAAACAATGCGCGGCTGTCAAAATGTGTCTAAAACATGGAAAATGTAACTTATTATTTTTAGAATTTCAAATTGTTAATTTATCCACTCGTAAATACATGATTTCCATTTTTATATAAAATGTCAACAATGTAACTTTTTCTCCGTAAAACTTTGAGAATTTTAAAATCAAAAAGATCCTTTTTATACACCCTGACGTTAAACTACGGTACAACTCCAACCAAAACAGAAACTGACTAAATAGCGGAAAAAAATGGTTAGTGCTCTATTTGCACTATACGTTTATATTTGTATTCTAAATTTTAGGTAGCTCAGTTGGCCGATATAAGAATAATTGATGGGTGCCTAGATATTGATTTATGTGTAGCAGTTATAAAAGAATCCTTTAATAGAGCTTAAATACTACGTCCGGTGAATCCTATTAGTTTAATTACAGCATTTGAATTTCAAAAACTAAGCACTAAGCCACGTGTAATAATAAAATTTTAAAAATTTACCTGTCGTTGATGATGGATCCTTAAAATATATAAAACATATCAATTTAACATAGAACACGTAAAAGTATAGTTATATTTTTTATAAATTCATTAAAAATAAGGTACCTCCACACATTATGAATCTGGAATTTGCATTGACAAGAGCTACTAACCATGGAAATTCAAACATTTTTGCTGTTTTGCCTCCTACAATTCTTTTATCCTTTTTACTGATACCGCAAACTGTTAAGTGTGCAAAATCATGTTTACTTACAAAATGAAATAGTACACATTGTCACCTAGTTTTATAAAATGCAAATTAGTACCACAATTGGGAAGAATCTTGATTTTTTTCTTTAATGACTGCAAAGGATTCGCTGCAAAGTAATAAACAAATTTTTCAACTGTACATTAACAACTTGACATATCCCAAGTCTTTTCAAATTTTTCTGGGGCAAAGTGAGATAACACCGGATTTACAGCAAACCAGACTTCAGGAGCAATATTGAAAAAATTTTATTGGAAATTTTTATTTTTTGTAATTTTTTTTTAAAATTGCTCCTGAGGTCTGGTTTGCGTAAATCCGGTGTTATCTCAATGCCCCCCAAGAAAATTGAATGGGAAAAAACAATCGTTTTGGGATATGTCAACTCACTATGAAGACATACTGTAGATAATATGACAGCAACTACCTTTTTTATTAACCGACTCGCAGGACACGGTACATTTAAAACCATTAAATGACGGGTTTGGACTGGCCCGCCCAGTGACAAATTTAAGGTACAAATCCTTTCCACTATTAGTAGGTTTTGTAGACAAAAGTCTTTCATTTCCACAGTAATCCTTCTCCCCACCTAATCCATCGGAAACCAGCAAATAATCTTCTCTGCAAGACCCTTTTACACGTTTTCGCAATTTAACTGGACCCTTGCAGTTGATCACTGGAATACACTTTCTTGATCCCTGTTTTAATCGTTAAGTTTTACTACGGCAATTTTTCACGCGATATAATCAGTAATTTTTTTTATTTTATTCTAAGATTTGTTTTACTTGAAAAAGAACGGTACAAGTTATGTTTGCGTCGTAGGACTTTCCCTTTTTTCCAAAATTCGATGTCTTTACTGTAATTTGTTTTTTGAGGTCTACATTCCAAGCTGATTGTGAACAAATATCAATTTCATTATCTTTTTTCAGTGCTCTAATTGTGTCTTCTATAAGTGTCTGGTCCTCAGAAGTATCCCCAGTAACTTGGATTTCATCCTCTTCATTACTAGCTAAGTCTTGGATTGTATTTTCAGCCCTCGTCTGACGTTTTTTAGATTAATGCAACATTATTAAAATTTTAGTTATTGTTTTTGTCAATTTGCATCTTCCAAATGCTACTACTTAACAAATTGTAGACTAAATTATTTAATGGACGTTGTTCTCACCTGTTGAATTGCTTCCATTATTACGATAAATGCAAACACGCTACGAAAATTCAAATAGAACGCCATGAAAGTTAAATTTTTGGAAATAAAATTTAACGAACTTCTTCAAAGAAGTTTGCTACGAAATGTCACGTAATTTTGTCAGCAATGTACTCATTAATATGAAATGCTTGCAGACCGTGTTGCAAACTGTCCTAATTTTTATCTTCCTTGTTGCATTAAACTAGGTTACTTTTATTGATACCCGGAAGCAATAGCTTCGAACTTTAACGATGCACAACGCATTAGTATGAATTGGCAATTTATTAGAATGTCATTAGCATAACAGCGTAATTTGTGATTTATCTTTGTATTTACTTAATGCAGTAATTTGTACCGCAGGATAATATTTCTAAGGAAAATTAACTAAAAGTATGCTTTTTGCAAGGCATAATTTTAAGTAGAATAATTGCAGGATGCAATATAAATGTAAAAACGTTTTGTGCTGAAATTATTTGGTATAGCTATTTGTTGAAGTACCCTAGTTAACGAATGCAGAATTAACAAATTCAAAATTATTTTATACAAAATTAGGTCTAACATTGAACAATAAACAGGAAACAAACATAACCATTGTTTGATGACTTACTTTTCAATTCGAGCTATTGAAAAATAAGGCACTAGTAAAGCAGAAAGCACATTTGTTTGACTTATGGATAGTGTGTTGTAATTTAACATAAACTGTGATCCAGAATATACGGCAAACCATGAAGATAATTGGCATTAAAGGATTTATGTATATTTTGCTATTAGGAATACAGTTAATGGAATTTTCTGCATCCCGTCCTTGCATTTGTGGAAAAAGAGACTACAACAGTTGGAACGTATTTAAGAGAAGGAAAAATTGCACCTCGGACGGTGGACTCTATTTTACTGTATGCGATTTGAACTGTGCACTGCAGAGCAATCCAAGTATGAAATTATCTCCCTTTAAATACCATTGAATTTTAAATATACTACCTAATACAGTACTTCAATTTTGTGCTTTATCATTTTGTAGGTCAGAATTTTTTTAAAGAACAGTCAAATATCTACTGCTACAGTAGCAGTGGTAAATTCTGAATACTTGATTGCTTTACTTCTTTGATGACCCTTTCATTTTAAATTAGTTAGCGGAAATTCAATGTAATATTATTAATTTTTCGCTCTATGCCGTGTTTAACAGCAATAAAGATATTCATCATTGCTGAACTAACATGACGTGCTTGTAAATATGAAATTCTCCTTCTAAAATAGGTCTGAAGGTACTGCCTGCGGAAGAATGCCTTCCCATACATGCAAAAAGAGATGAAGAAATTAAAAAAAATATGGAGGAAATTCAAGCTGAAGCAAGAAAAAATCAAAATTTTACAATGTAGTGCATGGACAAATATTGGTAATAAAACATTGCAAAATAAAAATATGTAATTCCGATAGGAAATTAATTCCAGTGATCAACTGCAGAACCCACATAATTTCAAAATCGTACATAGAGTCGTAATTGGTAGAGTCTTAATCGAAATGTGCTCAACCAGTGCAACATGTGCATATAATTTATGTGTTCATGTATCTGTATTACGTGTATATAAAAATATTAGTATTAAAAATATCCTCTGATGGAAACCAGAATTGTGTAAATAAATAAAAATGCAGTCTTACAGTACAGTCTTTTATTACATTTCAAGGTAAATTATGGTTTATATCTTCCTGAGTAAAGTGTAGAGTTCCAACGCACTGTGCATACACAGATATTTTCAGTATAATTTTTTACTATCATGTTTTACAAATTTCGAGATTTCCTCTTTCAGTATAACCTAGTTTATTTCGTAGTTTACTAATGAATTCTTTAATTCATATAAACTTTAAATACCTATGAATATCTTTAAATAAATTAGGTTTACCAAATGAAGTTTCACGGCGGATGGACTTTGTAGTGCAGGATAATATTTCTACGGAAAATAAACTAAAGATGTGCTCTTTGCAAGCCATAACTTTAAATAGAATGAATGCAATAAACGTAAAAGATTTTGTACTCAAATTATTTTTACAGCTATTTGTTTAAATACCCTAATTAACGAATGTGGATTTAACACATCCAAAATTAGTTTATACAAAATTACGTCTATGATTAGGGTCAACAATAAATGAGCAATGATAAACAGGAAACAAACATAACAATTGTTTGGTGACTTGCTTTTCAATTCGAGCTTTGGAAAACAATGCAGTAGTAAAGCAGAACTCACGTTCGTTTGACTTGTGGTAAACATGTTTTAATCTAACACAAACTGTGATCCAGAATATACAGCCAACCATGAAGATTATTGGATTTAATACATTGATTTATATTTTGCTATTAAAAGTTCGGCTAATGGAATTTTCTGAATCCTCTCCTTGCTTTTGTCGACAACGTAAGGACAACGAACCTAAAATTCCAGGTTGCACCTCGGACGGTGAAATCTTATCTACTCGATGCCAATATAAATGTGCACTGCAGAAAAACCCAAGTATGTATTATCTCACTTTAAGTGCCATTAAATTTTAAGTATACTAATACATTATTATTTCAATCTTGTACATTACCATTTAGTAGGTCAGAGTTTTTTTAAAGAACGGTTAAATATCGACTGCTAAGGTAGCAGTTGTAAATTCTAAATACTTGATTGCCTTACTCCTTTGACGACCCTTTCATTTTTCATTTTTAGTTAGCTATTAATGTTTCGCTCTGTGCTGTGTTTAACAGCAATAAAGATATTTATCAATGATATACTAACATAACATGAAGTACTTGTAAATTTGAATTTCTCTTTCTAAAATAGATCTGAAGGTACTGTCTGAGGAAGAATGCCGTCCCATACTTGCAAAAAGAGAAGAAGAAGTGAAAAAGTTTCTGGACGATATTCGAGCTAAAGAAAGAATTGATAAAAATTTTACAAAACAGTGCATGGGCAAATACTGTTAATAAGACAATGCAAAATAAAATATGTAATTCGGAGTCTGTGCTCAACCAGTGTACCATGTGCAATAATTTATGTGCGCATGTACCTTTATTAGATAGCTATGGCAACAATTGACTTATAATGTATAACAAATAACTTATCACATTTAAGTTATAAGTTTTAAAATTTACACTTGGGTTGGCGCAACTTTGACTCAACTTATAACGCAAGTAGTGCAAGATTTTTGCAAAATTCGCGTAACCATAGAAAATTCTAATTCATCTTACAGAAGTTTATAACTTATGGCGTAACTTATAATTTTAAGTATAAGTAACCAAAGAGTTAATTTTTGACATGTAACTTATAATTTCAAATTATACGTGATACGTTATATTTATATGTGATAAGTCAAAGGTGCCCTATCTCTCTATTACGTATATAAAATATTAGCATCCTATGGGTCATATCGTACTGCGTTGACTGCGTAAAGTGCAGCGTTGCAATGCACTGTGCCTAAACAGGTATTCTCAGTGTACCCTTTTTCTGCTACCATGTTTTACAAATTTCGAGATTTATTCTTTCCGGATAAGATATTTTATTCCGTAGTTTTCGGGTGTATGAGTTTTTGATTAATTTTGCTCTTTTCTTTTTGTTTTGTCCGGTAGTACTAAAAGGCACCCCCCAAAAATGGATTTGGCACCCCCAAATAAAAGGCACCCCCCATTAAGTTGACCTTATTTATAACTGAACACTATAACAAAAATATCTAAATTGAAGTTTGTTTATTTTCATTAGGTTAGGTTAGAAAAATGCGCGTAAATGTGGTCGCCTTAATGGGCGGTGCCTTTTATTTTAGGGGGTGCAAAATCCATTTTGAGGGTGCCTTTTAGTACGACTCTGTTTTGTCTCTATTTTCCACTTTACCCTACAGCAAATATCTTCGTTTTTCTTCATTGGTAAGTAACTGGCCTTCAAACCCTCGTTAGCATGCAAAGCTGAAACGTCGTTTGCATATTCAGAACCAACCATCTGCAGGCTGTTCCATTTTACTGATCAAAAGAAACCGATTTAATAAAAAACCAAATTCCAATTAACAAAATAATTCATAAATTCGCAATATAAACTAAAATATCCTAATTGAAATTAAAATTTAATTAATTTTTGCATTGTTTCTTATGGCTTACCCATTCTATATCAAAGTATTCCGCTGGCTAACGGTTAAAATACATGTTTTCAAATATATCGTTCGATTCTTTTAGTTATGCATCCCTTGCATAGGTTTCCGGTCCAAATCTGAAGAAGAATAAAATGTAATGAAAATGCATTTGGAATTTACTACATTTATCCCACCAGTTGAAAACAGTTCTGCAATTATAAGATGCAGAGCAATGTATACTCGTTAAGTGTTTATTTACAAATCACATATATATGGAAAACTCGGAGCATTTTTACAATAGACTAGTTGGGGAAAATAAACTTCAGGAATACTTCCACTTCGATTATATAATTAAGTAATTCTACAGTTTTTCAGAAATCTGTACGCCTTTGTTGGTGCTAGCAGTAACGTATTGAGGTGTATCAAATCTTTAGTATGATGTAGACGATAAAAATAATCCGATGTAATCTTAATTTTAAGATTTTAGTTTTCCCAATGCTACTAAAAATTTACATGGGGGGCCATTTATGTAGAGGGGCCATTTATGTAGAGGGGGGCCAATTATGTAGAGGGGGCATTTATGTAGAGGGGGGCCATTTTGAAGATTTACAAAAGAGATAGTAGCACCATTGCTTGCGTGACATTTAGCATTTCATTTAAACAAATAGAAGTTTCTGGGCTTTTAGTTCTACAGAAAAGTCGGTTTTCAGTGCAGTCATGAATGTTTTAATCATCTACATCTAAGCTACAAGATGGGAAAACAAAGCAAGAAAGAAAACCCAATAGGAGAATACACATATAGCCTAATACGTTTCCATCCACTCTAATTTAAGTTACTTCGCAATAAGTTCCACTGAGCTCTGCCAATAATGCAATTCAAAAACTAAACCAAAGTAATTAGTAATTTTGAAAATTCCATTTCAGCAATTCATTCTCAGAAAGGTTACAACAAAGCTACAGTTATGGTTTCAAATGCAAAATACATTCCGGTTATTCTACTCTCTGTTTCTATTTTCACGGCAGAATGTCAAATTCTGTCTTCACAACTAGCAAATTATGATTTTGACATTTTTCTACATCGCAGTAATTTAATGGATTATGTCTTTGAAAAAATTGTACTCTCACCACGAACCATTATTGTTCCAACAACTTTTAATGCAAGGAAATGGTATGCTACTTACAAAGGAGGAAATAAATACCCAAGTTCATTGTCAAACAGAAATGGGAATATCATAACAGTAGTGGAACCACCTGAGGATAAAATAGTATTTATTCCACGTTTTCCAGAGATATTTGGCCGAGCAGTGAATCGACCAAACGAAAAGTTTCTAATAATAAGCACAAAGAATAAGTTTGATGAAATCAAAGACGATTTCGTGGATCAATTGAACTGGGAATTGACGAATGCAGTTTATTTTATGGTCATCAAATCCAAGGACGACATTGAAGTACTAACAGTGTCACTATTCACTAAAGAATTTGCAAATATTGATTTCACAACATCACTTCAAGAACAACAGAGTGGAATCACAAGAAAAGGTTTACATAGAAATCTTCATAAAGGAGCTATTATTGTTGTGGTGAGGAGAACGAGTGCATTTATAAAAGCAGGAAACTGCGCTTTGTCCCCATACGTTCTCATTAACAAAGGAATATTTGGGAAATGCACTAGCATTGATGGACAGTATCCACTCTATGAAACAATGGCTGACTATTTAAATTTCACTTCTCTCTACATACGAAAGTTCTTGCGTTTTAGAAAAGATTTTTGCGGTCACATATATCCGGAAAACGCTTTCCTAGGTAACTTGGGGTACCAGTGGAACCAAGTTAGATATTCAACACATCCTCTGAAAATGGCATTCCTATACTGCGTAGAGAAAGAGACGTACCACGATAAGCCGCTGTCCATCTGGATAGATATAATGGACTTGAATACGTGGCTATTATTGCTAATCTGTTGTCTTTTAGGCAATGCACTAATATTTAGATTCTCAAAACAAACACTGACATTTGAATCTATTACTAACTTCTTCCTTTCCGCCATTGCCATTCTTCTCAGACAAAACCACAACCAAAGGAAATTCCTCCTCTATGGAATTCTCTGTTTGGTGCTAAATATTCTTCTAACGGAGTATGAAAGTTACATCACAAATGAAGTTGTTGCTCCTGTGGACAAAAAGAGAATGAACAATTTCCGTGAACTTATTCTAAATGATTATAAAATACTTTCTGTCATTGGACATCTGAGTGGAGGAATGACCCAAAGGGACGGCTATTTTTATGTGCGTCCTTATTTCGCACAATTTGGAATTAAGGACAAAGAAAACTCAAGTGTCTATTTTTATAATACTTATAGATTTATACACACGTCATCTTATTATATAATTAAATCACTTTTATCAGACACGAAACTTAAACTCTTCTATGGTATAATGGAAAATACTGGAGAAACCGAGCTTTACGAGGCGAAAAAAGCTCTTCCTTTATTGAAATGCTTCAAAACAAAAGAGCATGCAAATCGTGACCCCCTTTTTTGGTCATTAAATGGATGTTTTCGGCATGAATTTCTA
Source organism: Yoshiicerus persimilis (assembly GCA_020352615.2). Classification (NCBI taxonomy): domain Eukaryota; kingdom Metazoa; phylum Arthropoda; class Collembola; order Entomobryomorpha; family Tomoceridae; genus Yoshiicerus; species Yoshiicerus persimilis. The sequence continues at coordinate 103,593,010 of CM036940.2, forward strand.
AATGTTGTCCAAGAACTGAATGAAATGGGACTAATCGACCTTATGCGACGACTTGCACATTTCCGCCTTGATATAATTAGATTCTTCGAAAAAGAAAAGGAATCTGAAGGGGAGGTTAGAAGTCTTAGCTTTGACATGAAAATTGGTGCAATTTTTCCAGTTTTTGGATATCTGGTCATTCTCCCTGTTGTAGTATTTCTGTTTGAACTACTTGCAAGATATTTGACTGTACTCTATGAAAACATAAAGGCTGTCTATACTTTCTGGTTGTATTTCAGCGATATTTGAACCTGTATTATCATTACCCTGTTTGTACTCTTCTTGGTTTTGCTGAAGCCATGCTTAGCAATAATAAAAAACCATTGTAACGACTGCACATAATGAGGTAGCGGAAACGACACAGAATTAATTCGCATATTTCACAGCGGTAGTGATAAATCCACCTGAGTATCACTCATAAAAGGTTTTAGCGAATTATATTAAACCATTCATGCATACACAACACTTTTAGTAATACATGGACAGAGAGACAGACAGACAGATTATCCAGGGCATTACCATAAAGTAGCTTCCTGCACACACAACACTTTTAGTAGTACATGGAACTCTAGGCTCTATATTATTCAATTCTTTTAGTTGATGTCGTTGTTCGATCACATCCATTTTCGCAGGGGACCTTCCTCGGAACCCCAAGAACATACACAACAAGTTTTAGCGAATTATATTAAATCGCTCATGAGTTACAGAGCCAACAGACGGACAGATTCTTATAAAGTAGCTTCCGCTACTTAATAATGTATGCAATTTTCTAATATTAAAAATAATAAACAGGTCAAGCGATTTGACAAACCGAAAGAATGGCGGCAAATAACAGTCGGATTACTAAATAATAAAAATGCTGTGGCATAGTATCTTTGAATTGGCATTACCCTAATAAATATGTTTTAGTATTCCATTAAAAGTTCATTATTGATTATGAATTTTGCGCGGCCAAAAACATTGCTTCAAACAATAATAAATTATTAAAATAAAACAATAATAAATAAACAAGTTATTTTGATAAATACGGTAATTTCAAATTCAATATTCTTTGTCGTTGTAAGTGTTTTGTGGTAATAAGTAGACCACTGATTATTGAGGTTCCCAAGAAGCTGTAAAACCAAGTCCTACATTACTACTATCCGTATAAGGTACAAGAACGTAGGCTACGCCTGTTGTAAAGGTCCGAGGTTCTAAGGAAGTTCCACAGAATCTCAAAATTTGAAACCGAGTAAAGAATTTCATGAAATCACGTTATGAAAAAAATTATTCATCACTAGAAAAATACAACTTACAAGCCTAGCTGACTGAGTCCATTCCCTCCCCTTACAATTCTGTAAACAAGAAGTCCGTCGTAAGCGCAGCCGGAAGAATTCTCTAGTGAGTATATATGATTACAGTGTGAGGTTGGTGAAACCACTATTTTTATATACTCTGGTTATGACAAATGTTGACATTTCGTGGTTATAAGAAGGAAGTACTGGGATATCTAAGGTGTCCTTTGTCTTCTCCTGTATTAAAATCAGTACCATGGCGGATTTGTAATTCATCGTCTCCTACAGCTCTGAAATAAGTACATTCTTAAAACTTTCAAACTCTAAACAAATTTGTAACATTCGTTTTCAACAACTAAGTAATTCCCTCGGTTGGATATGTCACTCTTGGTGAGTGCCATTATTACAATTAATATGCTTCAGTCATCGACACTTTAACACAGTTTACTACTTTGCTTATTGCACATGGCTATGAATACATTATTATTGTGCCACAGAATTTATTGAAGTATTCTCCTTCTGAGGACTCCTTGCTACTGACAGTATTGACACGAAAACATGATTTTCTTAAATTTTCTTGCTCACGTATTGAGCACATTTAAGAAAGACCGAATTCTAGTTAATCGTAGTAAAGCATATAAAGATATAAAAGGTTTAGTGTGATTGACAAAATAAAACAATTTTTGAATTGAATTATTCTTAAACAATGAAAGAATCAAGAGAAACTACATGATAATGAAACCTAGTTCTTATTTCTGGAAATAATTTAATATTTATGTGTTCTAAATAATTGTTCAAACCCTAATACCTCAATACTGGAATTTGCAATGACTTGTGCAGTTGACGCCTGCAAAAATATAAAAAGGATTGATCCTCCTGTAAAATAAAGCAGTCTAGCATTTCTTGCAAATACCGTAACTTTACATGCTGAATTAGCCAAACAAAATCATGAAGACTTATTTCATTTTGTCCTTCTGCTTGGTTGCTACGATGGCCTGCAAAGGTAAGCTACAAAAATGAAATTTTCAAATTTTCTATTTTTAGCTCCTGAATTAAGAGAATTTTTCTGAACGAGAGCAAAATTCACAATAATTGAGAGGCATAAAAATTTAAAGACTTCTAAATAAATTAAATTAAAATTATATTCCGTATATTCTATTTTATTTATTATCAATAAATAATAAATCACACTGGTTTTTTCATATTTTAGAAGGAAATGAAAATAAAGTAAACAAAAAGGAACAGTGGATGATAAAAGCGCTTAGAAGGCTTCCAGACGGTATTGAATACGAAATAAGAAGTTCAAAATCTGACAAATGCATTACGAATTTAGGCGGCTCTGCGGCAAATGGTAACCCAATTATACAATCGACATGCGACTCTAGTACTCTCAATCAACGTTGGATATTAAGAGAAGTCGGACGTAATTTCCAGATAATGAATTCTGGAACCAAAATGTGCATAGGAGTTGCAAGGGCCAATCCTGGTAATGATGCCCGTCTAAAGCAATATAGTTGTGGAAACCAATTTGATGTATGGGCTTACGTAAATGGCCGTTTTATCAACAATGATACAGGTAGATGTATATTTGTTAAGAATGTTAAAGAAGGAGCGGCAATTTGGCATCATAAGTGCAAATAAGTTATTCTAAAGAGAAATACGATTGGAATTATTGACATTGTGTAACAAAATTCAGAAAATTTCATGGTGAAGGTATATAAGCATATTTTTAGTAGTAGTCACTAGTAGGACAATAGTTTAAAGATGTACTAATAAAGTCTTAATAAATAATGTACTAATAAATAACCGTGGCGTTCAATAAATAAAGGACTGTGTTGAATACCATTTCATTTGAGAATAGTATTTTATTTTATTTTCCCATCTGGACCGCGATACTGCTTTATAAAAATAATACTCTGTGCAGGGTTGATTATAGGTAACGCTCCATAGAACAAAGAGTAAAGCTTATGACAATGTAAATTATCTGCCCCAATACAGACCTAATTAAAAAGGTAAACATTGCAGGTAAATTATTCGCAACAACTTTGCCCTTTTGCCCTATGGAACGCAGAAAACTCCTAATATACGGAATTCTCTGTTTAATGCTAAATATTCTTTTAACTGAATATGAGAGTTACATCACAAATGAAGTTGTTGCTCCTGTTGACAAAAAGAGAATGAACAATTTCCGTGAACTTATTCTAAATGATTATAAAATAGCTTCCTTCATTGGGCATCTGAGTGGAGGAATGACCCAAAATGAGGGTTATTCTTATGTGCGTCCTTATTTCGCACAATATGGAATTAAGGACAAAGAATACTCAAGTGTTTATTTTTATGTTACTTATAAATCTATGCACACGTCAACTTATTATACTATGGAGAAATTTGCTTTTATCAGACTTAAACTCACTTAAACTTAAAATCTTTTATGATGTAATGGAAAATACTGGGGAAAACGAGCTTTATGAATTGCAAAAAGCTCTTCCTTCATTGAAATGCTTCAGAACAAAAGAGCATGCAAACCGTGACTCCTTGTTGTGGTTATTTATTGGATGTTTTCGGCATGAATTTTTAAATGTTGACCAAGAACTGAATGAAATGGGACTAATCGACCTGATGCGACGACTTGCACATTCCCGCCTTGACATAACTAGATTCTTCGAGAAAGAAAAGGAATCTGAAGGGGAAGTTCGGAGTCTTAGCTTTGATATCAAAATTGGAGCAATTTTTCCTGTATTTGGATATCTGGTCATTCTCCCTGTTGTAGTCTTTTTGCTTGAACTACTTGCAAGATATTTGACTGTACTCTATGAAAACATAAATGATGTCTATACTTTCTGGTTGTATTTGAGTGTTATATGAACCTGTATATCATTACCCTGTTTGTACTCTTCTTGGTTTTGCTGAAACCATGCTTAACAAAAACAATAATATATGCAATTTTGTCTTTGTAATATTAAAAATAAATTAACAGGTCAAGCGATTTGACAAAGTGGAAGAAAGGGGCAATAACAGTCTGATTGCTAAATAATAAAAAATGCTGTGACATTGTATCTTTGAATTGGTTGCAATAATTATGTTTCAGTATTACACACATGAGAAACTAATTATTAGAAACTAACTAGATCTGGCCACCAACCGGTTTTAAAATTTCCCCTTAATATGTGGTAATTATTCTACGTTGTAGATGACATCTTCCTGATCAAGTTTGGTTAAGAAGATTTTTCAAAATAATCATTGGGTGACCTCCAGAACCCCCGTTCAAATAATATATGCGATTTATGTGTGAATTAGTTGGGGTGGGACCCCAGAATGGGGAAAAGCCAAATTTTGAATATAAAGCATTATTCTACATATAATTATTCGTCGAATGGCAATAATTATATATCTCTAAATGCTACTGTTCTCAAAATACACACATTTACATCAAAAATGGACCAAAACGCGAGATTTAGTTGGCTCTGGAGGTCATTCCAATGATTATTTTGAAAAAATTCTTAACAAAACTTGACAAGGAAGGTGTTATCTACAACGTAGAAAAATTACCACATATAAACGAAGGGGAAATTTTAAAAATCATTATTTATGTTGAAATAGTCTTGCTTTAAAAGTTTATTATGCACTTTGCGCGACCAAAAACATTACTTGAAGCAATAATAGACCGGTCAGTTATGTTGATAAATACGGTAATTTCAAATTCAACATTCTTTGTCATTGTAAATGTCTTGTGATAATAAATAGACCAATGATTATTGAGGTTCCCAAGAAGCTGTGAAACCCAGTACTACATTACTACTATCCGTATAAAGTACAAGAACGTAGGCTGCGCCAGTTGTAAAAGTCCGAGGTTCAAAGGAAGTTCCACAGAATCTGAAAATTAGAAATGGAGTTAAGAATTACATGAAAAAAACGATTCATTGCTAGAAAAATACAACTTACAAGCCTAGCTGACTTAGTCCATTCCCTCCTCTTATAATTCGGTAGACAAGAAGTCCGTCGTAAGCGCAGCCAGAAGAATTTTCTAGTGTGAGTATGATTCCAGTGTAAGGTTAGTGTAACCAATATTTTTATATTCTTTGGTTATGACAAATGTTGACACTTCGTGATTGTAATATGAAGTGCTGGGATATCTAAGGTGTCCTTTGTCTTCTCCTGTCTGAAAATCAGTTCCATGGCGGATTTGTAATTCCTCGTCTCCTACAGCTCTGAAATGGAGGCGAAATCCTCTATTCTGATTGGAACCATCCGATGTAAACAGAAGAATTATAATGGAACCAGTCATTACAATTCTTTCCTCTTCATTGTTATTATATCCACTGTACGTTAAATAAAAAAGAAGAAGAATGAAAATAATGTTCTGTAAAAATAAGTAGAAAAATTTGTAAAATATGATAATAATGCTTTAGTATTACGTAAAAATGAAAATAAACTTTAAATTCTGTAATATAAATGGAAAGGCAACAAAAAACTGTAAGATAAATAGAACATCAATACAATTCTGAGAAATATAATGGAAGATCAATAAAATTCGGTAAAGATATGTGGAACAATTAGAATAATCTTTAAAAATAATTAGAACAATTTCATACTCCGCAAAAATAATGGAAAATGTGATTTACAAAAATAAATACAAGACAAAAGTATTCTGCAAAACTTTAAAAATTATATTATTTTCTAAAAATAAATAGAAAGGCAATATTGTTATGTAAAAGTAAATATAATGAAAGTAATATTTTGTAAAATTAAGTAGAAAACAATAATATTTTGTAAAATAAAAAATATAAATTTTCCCAATTATTTATGAAATCAAAAACCTTAATTACAAAAGTTCTGTTTGATTCAATCCACGTCTTTGCACCAAACTGAAAGCGTGCAAGTAATCTTGATTGTTTGCAAAGTGACTTTCTGCTTTGATCAATTCAATGTGAGTGCTTGGCCGCGAATTGCGAATTGTCCAAACGCAATAATCCCAATTACCGTACAGTTCGTCTTCATTAATTGCATACTCAATTGTCCCCGAGTTTCTAGTTATTTTACCTCCGCAGCCACTTACTGAAAAGTAGGAAATCCATCAATATGTGGTTTATTTTGCAAAAAGAATTTATTAAAATTAACTTACTGACTGGTCCTGGAAATGGAGTTGTTGTTTCCGGAGCTTCAGTTGTCGTTGGTCCAGGTTTTTCATCAGTCCAGTAAAGTTGGAATCCCAACCCCGAATTAGGAGTGTCTTCGTTATTGGAATAAAATGCAACGATAAAATTATTGCTAATATTTTCTAACCTTGTTAAATTTCCTTCTCCGCAAAATCTGAAAATATACAAAGTCCACTAAAAAATACTCAAAAAAATAAATGAATCCTTAAAATTGCATCTTATTAAATTTTCCCAAAATAAGGCGTTACCTTCCGGCTTCCTGGAGATCCCCGATAGGCGAAATATCATAAATGATAACCGCGTCACATAAGCATCTTTCAGAAAGAGTGCAGTTTTCGAAATCAAGGAAGAGAAATTCAACGATTGGCACAGTATTGTCATTTGGCGCAGTGGTGTTAACAATCCAAGAAATGGCAGCATTTGGTGGATATTCTCCTTTTTCAGGATGCCAAAGAGTTCCAGTTGGTGAACTCGTTGAACTGGAATTGTGCAGAATAGGTTCAGGAGAAAATCGTGATGCTTCCCAATGAAGTGCAAATCCTGTGGATGAACTGTTGACAGGAAAACTGGAACTCGTGTAGAAAGCGACTGCAGCAGTATTTCCCGTTAAGAAAATCCAGCTCTCACTCTCGTTCTCATTGCAAAATCTGAACACAACAAAAATTGAGGTGCACATTACGAGTTATAGTATATAAATAATATAGCCTAACTCTAAAATTCAAGATTTTTTAAATTACAGAGCGTTTCAGCAGAAAGTATCCATAGGACATCCAGTATATTTGGAAATAGCATTGTGTACATGTACGTTGGTTTTGATTTATCGCGTCAAGATAAAAGTTCGCGATTTAAATACACATATGTACTACATTATATACTGCAAGTGTCCTATGTATACTTTTAAATGAAACGCTCTGTAGTTACCTGTAACTTTCAGGATCTTCAACTGGAATGTGATTTGAAAGTCCATAAATACCAATTGCTGCTGATGTGCAACCGGAATTTGTTCCAGGCAAATCAAGATTTGTGATATTCATTCGAAATCCGTCCATTTCTTTTAAATGAATTGTCCAAATGCATAACAGCCCTGGACGAATTATCCCTTCTCCAGGGTAAACGATTGTTCCAATTCAATTGTTCCACCACATTCCCCATTTTTTATTTCAGAGAACAGGCTTTCATCTAAAAGTTATACTTTTATTAATTTTTGTATTAAATTCATATTAAATGTAAAATTCCTTCTTGTAATTTAAAAGATTATATAGTTCTTAATTTGTTGTACCTTTAGCTAATTGTTTAGTATTGTTTTCCAACAATTTGCTGCCACTGCATTGTGTCAAAAATAGTGCACCTGTCAAAAGTAACAATGCAGTTTTCCAAATATAGTATTTATCCATTTTAAATTATACTAATGAAAATGACCACCTTGGTAATGCAATTTCATTTGCTCAATGAAAGCGTACGTGCTTATCTGTATTACTTCGTAGATTACATTGTCAATACCAAACTCCAGAGGCTAATCATTATGTAATGAAGTACTTTCCTTATCTATAACACGTTTCTCTCTGATTGACATTGGAATTCATTTCCTTTTTTATTCACTTACAGATATCACACTGATAATGAAATGTATTTTTAAACTTCCACTTTTATTAATAAATAAATCATTACGAACATTGGAAACAGAATATTTGAATTTTAATTTGGAGATCAAAAGTCAGCAGAAATCTATTTTTGAAAGCCTGCACAAATACATTATACTTTCTGTGTCACATTTAGCCATAGTATAGCACAACTGAAAGAGAAAATGGAAAAAAATGAGTTGACATTGTTGTTGCCTACACCTTTGACCTTTGTTGCCTACATAAATATTGATTTTAAATAGTTCTATAGGTTTTATTTCCATCGTCATCGTTTACAAAGTGCCGGAAATCCACTATAGGATTTAGTTTCATAATTTATGGATGGCGAAGTTAAACATTGGATGTGCTTGTCTTTAAGATGTAATCGAATACCGTTGCAAATACAGTCATAACCCTAAAACTTACAAAAGCTTTTAGGTAGATTAATACGAAATATATACAGTATGTCTATTATAAGATTTGACATACCCCAAACAATTTTTCTTCCCCTTAAATTTTTTTTAATAACACCGGATTTACATCAAACCGGACCTCAGGAGCAATTTTACAAAAATTTGAAAAACTCAAAAATTTGACGAAAAAAAATTTTATTTTTTTCGTCAAAATTTTTTTTATAAATTGCTCCTGAGGTCCGGTTCGGTGTAAATCCGGAGTTATCTCACTGTCCCTCTAAAATAATTTCGTTTTGGGATATGTCAAGTCTTATAATAGACATACTGTATTGTAGATGTGCTTACATACTATTGGAGTGTTGTTTTCTAAAAATGATAATTCCTTACGGTCTATATCAATTTAATTAAAAGTTTAGTAGACATTGGAGACACAAGTAACCGAAAAATGCTTGTAACTTATTGTCAGTGTCTTGGGCAACTACAAAAGCATTCAAACATAGTCTCTAACTCTCGTTTATATATAGATAACATTGACTTTCTTCGCGCAAGTTGACGTTTCATCGAAAAAGATTTAAAGCTATTTCATTTTGACATAAAATGAGTACAGACGCCATGAGAGATTGTATGCGTTGTTATTTTACTTTGTGCAAATATTCTTATTTCGGTGTACTTGATTTTGATTTCGTTAAATTCCGATTTACAAAAACTAAAAAGAGAAGTAGATGTGTTCTGTGGTTTTTGGCTACACTGCTGGTAGCACTAAATTTATCCTACGGTTTCTTTGCGGTGTATATCCAAATTATCTCAAAAGAAAAGCCTTTCAATGCAATTCAAATATTCTTTACACTTGTGATGATTCCCTTTGCAACTCTTGCTGTTTCAATGAATGTGTCAATTATGATGCACGGAATGGAAACCTTTATTATGGACGCTAGTAACGTAATGGCTCTTGACAAATTGTTAAGAAGTAAGTAAACTTATAAAAGCATTTAACATAATGTGTGTGTTTAACGTCATTACCAATGCAAATTGTAAATATTAAACATGTCTTAATTATTAATATAAATAAAATAATTTAATTCATATAAATTAATTATTAATATTAATACAAATTACAAAACTATTTCACAAAATTTAATGTATATATCAATAAGAATGCAAATTGTGGTTATTAAACATGTTTTAATTATATTAATAATTAAAATAATTTAATTAATATAATATATTTGTTATTAATAATCCACATTATTTTATCCAACAGAACTTCAACCCAGGATTAACAGTTCATTTGATTTATATGGATTTGCAATGAAACTGAGTTTTCCTATTCTAATCGGCGCCGGAGGAATAATTCTCATTTTAGTTGCGTTCAAAAATTTTCATCCTTACGGATTACTTTTAAAACTCATTTTCCCAGATCACTACGAAACGTATCCAGTGAAAATTCTATTTTTTGGATACATTGGACTACTTGTGATAATAGTCACTTATTCAAACCTACTTATATGTATTCTTGCTTTATTTTACCTGAACAGCGTATTAAAATGGCTAACTTATTTGTCAAAAGCTAAAAGAGAAAACCTTTACCATCTTTTACCCTTTAAAATTCCATTTCGATCACTGAAGACTTTATACCTAGCCCAACATATAATGAACAATGTTGTAAATGGAATTTTCGTTTTCCTTTCCCCTATGGTTATGTGCTCAGCGTTAATGATGAATTCATTTTGCAACTATGCTACTATAAAAATGTACCGCACGTATTTAAAATGCCATTATACATCATGATGCCAGGGGTCGCAGTTTTTGTACTCATGTTAGAAATGGTAATATTCCCAGTGTCGGCAAAACTTTATTTGAAATCTGGTGCATTTAAAATGGAGTGGTCCCAAACATCTAACTTTATGATAAGGAAGGAAGTCAAATCTCTTTATTGCTGTAGAATTTGGATTGGAAGATTTTTTTACTTTCAGAAAAGCACTGACATTAACATTTATGCAAACATAATTTACTATACAATTACACTGCTTTTAAGTGTTGGACAATCGAATTTTCGATTAATGGAAAAGATTTAGCATAAACAAAAGCGCGATAAAGTCATTAAACTTTATTGGGTGTTATATTACAACTTTGGTGACTTAAGTTTGTATCGAACTTCACCAAAGGGAAATAACAGGGATTGAGGAATAAGTCACGGACCATTAGAAAATGCAAGTAATATTTGAAAAATCATCTCAAACTCTTTGAGAGGTATTTTCAAATATCGCACCTATTTCATTTGCCTATGGTGCGTGACTCATGAATTTCACTGTAGTAATAATAAATTGTATTTTAACTCTTCTGTAACAAACATTATACTATCAATAAATCTGACTTTCCCTTTATTCCAAAGGCATACCTTTGTCAAACTTGTACTCATATATCTTTAACTAAGTAAAATCCTAAAAATTTTAGCAGTAAAAGTTATACATACCACACATTGTGCTTATTTGGCAATAATGCAAAAAAATAAGTTATCGATTTCGTATTCTGTATAACGCTAGAGGCTTCACTAGAATTTGAAAGTAGAATAAATTTCATTCCATGAAACCGAAGAACTAAAAGGAATACTACTCCGATATCCATCTTATATGCATAATACACATTTTGCATATACAATTTCATTGCTATTAGTACAATAGTTGCAATACCTTACCTTTAGCTTCTATTTCCACAACACGATTTATGTAACCCCCATCTGCGACAAACCATCCGGAAGCTCTTGATTTGGGGGAGTTTTAAACACTGGATAATGCCATAGAAATCTATAACAGAAATTACACTGCAATTAGCGAAACATATACACTTCATGGTTTGCAAATATAATATAGGGAGCATTTAAATTTTCATAGCACAATCATTGTAAAGAACTTACTAAGTTATTCTTCAATGAATTATTTTCAGTGATAAATTTTAAAAATCGCCATTTTCTAAATTATTGCTGTTCACTAAGTGACTTTTTTGATCGTTATTCCATTGACTTCTTTGCTTTTTAAAAGTTTCCGTGACAAATCATCGTGTAGATGTTGATGAAGAGAACGTCGATATTATCGGGCTAAAATGCAACTCTAAAATTGTTGCTAATATTTTCTAAGCTAATTACATTTCTTTCTCCGGAAAATCTGAAAATATACAAATTTTACTAAAACAATTACTTAAAAAATTAAATGAACCTTTAAAACTGCATATCATAAAGTTCCTCAAAATATGGAGTTACCTGCCGACTTCTTGGAGATCCCCGATAGGTGAAATATCATAAATGATTACCGTGTCACACAGGCATCTGTCAGAAAGACGGCGTTTAGAAAGTTACTGCTGCAGTGTTTCCCGTCAAGAAAAGCCAACCTTCACTCTCGATCTCATTGCAAAATCTAAATGCAACAAAAATTCAAATGCGCAATACGAGTATATTATGTAAATAATTCAATACAACCTAATTGGGTTTAAGATTTTTAAACTACAGAAGGTTTCTGCTAAAAGTATCCATATTACTAAAAGCGTATTAGGAAATATTATGTCATGTGTGTACTTTGGTTTCGATTTTTTGAGTCATCCTAAAAGTGGGAGATTTTAGTACACATGTACTTCCTTATATGCTGTAAGTGTCGTTGGGATACTTTTAGCTGAAACAATCTGTACTTACCGGTATCTTTCAGGAACCTCTGTTGGAATGTGATTTGAAAGTCCATAAATACCAATTGCTGCTGATGTACAGGTAGTTCTTAGAAGACTTTCTTAAAGTTTTAATTAAAATTTTTAAAACTGTCTTGAGGTAGTGACGTTGCATATAAATATATTTCAATGACTTTTAAGAGGATTCTTATCAAGCCTTCGTTGCTGTTATATGAGAGCGTATTCTTTGTTACCGATATTTCATCTGAAATCTGAATCAACATTTACTGAGAAATCCATTTCAAATACACAAGCTAATCAAGGAAATGTAAAAGTAGGGCGGCTCTATTCTCTTATTTCTATTCTGATTCTATTTTCAATGTAAATATATTATTATTCTTTCTGTGTGCCCCATTTACTGCAAATAGTATAGCACAACTGAAAGAAGCACAGTAAGAACAAATGAACTGATTCCTATTTTGTCTACAAGAACATTGATTAAATAGTTCTATAGGCTTCATTTCTATAATCATCGCTTACTATGAGGGGCAACTCAGTTTTAGGATTTAGTTTTGTCTGTCCTGTCTCTTTACTATATCAAATACAATAACTTGTCCGAATTTTTGTCTGTTGTTTTCCTGGAGAATATTGATTGTTATTGATCGTCGATTGTCGACAGCAGAATTAAACTATAAACCTGTAAGACTTAGTTGTAGATAAAATGTAATCGAATATCGAAGCAAATACATACTCATAGCCCTACAACTAAGCTTACAAAAGCTCTCTGTTAGTTTAATACAAAATACGTATTGTGAATATTTAATGTATAATAATGTACAATGTATTATTCATTGTATCCTGATGTAAAATAATGTATACTACATAAAATGGGTAAATATGTAATATATGTGCTCGAGCTCACATATCGTCGTCTTTCTTCTGAGACGCAATAAACTAATTCTATCATTTTCCCAAAACCAAATAATAAATAAATTCATAAAGCGGATTTCAGAAAGTATTAGAAAAAAAATGGTTTGCTGTTATTTCGAAAAAATATTTAGTATATAATAAATGTATAATACTAATCGTTTATCGGAGTTTCGTAAAATACGAGAATTGAATATTGGATATTAGAAGAAAACCGACGATATTATTAATAAATGTTTCCTTAAAATGTAAAGTCCATAACTTTAGTCTGAAGTTTAGTAGACACAAATAACCAGAAAAGGATTTTAACTTGCAGTCAGTGTCCAAAGGATATCGTGTATGTTTTAAGCATTTTAATGATACAAGTGGGATATTAAACACAACTTTTAACTCTCGATAAGTATACAGCAAATTTTCGTTACAGAATTTTAAATTTCATACAGAAGTATTTAAAATATTCCATTTTGAAATAAAATGAGTACAGAAGCCATGAGAGATTGTATGCGTTATTATTTTACTTTGTGCAAATATTCTTATTTCGGTGTACTTGACTTTGATTTCGTTGAATTCCGATTTAGAAAAACTAAAAGGAGAAGTAGATGTGTTCTGTGGTACCTGTCTACAATACTCGTAGCATTAAATCTGGCGTATGGTTTTTTTGCGGTGTATATCCAAATTATCTCAAAAGAAAAGCCTTTCAATGCAGTTCAAATATTCTTTACACTTGTGATGATTCCCTTTGCAACTCTAGCTGTTTCAATGAATGTGGCAATTATGATGCACGGAATAGAAACTTTTGTTGTGGACACCAGTAACGTAATGGTTCTTGACAAATTGCTAAGAAGTAAGTAAATTTATAAAATTATTTCACAAAATTTAATGTATATGTCAATAAAACGCAAATTGTGATTATTAATAATATTTTAATTTTATTAATAATTAAAATAATTTAATTAATATAATATAATTGTTATTAATAATCCAAACTATTTTATCCAACAGAACTTCAACCCAGGATTAACAGTTCATTTGATTTCTATGGATTTGCTATGAAATTAAGTTTTCCTATTCTAATCGGCGCCGGAGGAATAATTCTGATTTTAGTTGTGTTCAAAAATTTTCATCCGTACGGATTACTTTTAAAATTCATTTTCCCAGATCACTACGAAACATATCCAGTGAAAATTGTATTTTTTGGGTACATTGGACTACTTGTGTTTATATGTACCTTTTCAATACTACTTATAAGCATTCTGGCTATATTTTATCTCTATAGCACATTGATTTGGTTGTCTTATTTGTTAAAAGCGAAAAAAGAAAACCGTCACTATCTTTTACCCATTCGGATACCTTTTCGATCACTAAAAACTTTTTACCGAGCCCAGCATATAATTAATAATGTTATAAATGAAATTTTAATTTTTCTCTCCCCTCTGATTATTTCGTCAGCGTTGATGATTAATTTATTTTGCAATTATGCAACTATAAAAATGTTCTATGTATTTAAAATGCCATTATACCTCATGATGCCAGGGGTCGCAGCTTTTGTACTCATTTTAGAAATGGTACTATTTCCCGTAGCGGTAAATCTTTACTTGAAATCTTGTGCATTAAAAATGGAGTGGTCCCAAACATCTAACATAATCATAAGGAAAGAAGTCAAATCTCTTTATTGCTGCAGAATTTGGATTGGAAGATTTTTCTACTTTCGGAAAAGCACTGATATTAACATTTATGCAAACATAATTTATTATACAATTACATTGCTTTTAAGTGTGGACAATCGAATTTTCGACTGATGGGACAGATTTACATTAGCAAATGCGAATAAAATAATCAAACTTTATTGGATGTTGTATTAGAATGTTCGTATCGTAATGTTGCATCAAATTTCAGCAAATAGAAATAACCGGGCTAGCGATAAGTCACGCACCATTGGAGCATACATGTAATGTTTGAAAAAGTTTCCCAAACTTTTTGAAAGGCATTTTCAAACATCGTACTTTATGTTATTTCCATATGGTGCGTGACTTATGCCCTTCACCGTAGTAATAATAACTTATCATGCATTTCAATCCGATTGTAATAAATATACTATCAATAAATCAGACTTTCCTTTCATTCTAAAGGTATACCTTTGCCAAACTGTAACTATAACTTTAAGTAAGTAAAATAAGTAAAATTTTAAATTAAATGCAAAACGTAGCAAACATTGTGCTTATTTAGCAAATAATTCAAGAATATAAGGTATTGATTTCGTATAGCTTACAACGTCAAGATGCTTCACTAGAATTTGCAAGTAGTATAAATATCATTTCATTAAACCAAAGAACTAAAAGGAGCATAACCCCGATATTTACCCTATGTGCTATTACTCATTTGGCAGAAAAGCGCTGATTCGGATATACTATATGTGTTAAGTAAGAAATTCCATTAATATTAGTACAATAGTTGCAATACTTTACCTTTATCTCTTATTTCCACAACCCGGTTTAAGAAAATTAAGGAACCAGACGGAAGCTCTTGATTTTGGGCATTTTTAAACGTTGGAGGATGCTATCCAAAATCTATAATAGAAATTATACTTCAATTAGCGAAATAAATACACTTCATGGTTTGCCAATATAATATAGGGAGCATTTACATTTTCTTAGCAGAATCAGTACAAAGAGCTTACCAAAATATAAATCAATGCATTATTTTCAGTAATAAATTATAAAGCGCCATGTTCTAAATTATTGTTGTTCACGAGGAGATCGTTTTGATCTTCTTTCAAATTTTGATGACCTTTGCTTTTGGTTTCTTTGTTCTTTTTGGTTTCTTGTGGCAAATTTTCACTGAAGAAAAGTACCTATGCAGAACTTGGAATTCGGTAGACAGAATGCCATAACAGGGTTTCATACTAACAGGTAAGAATGACAGTAGGCCTTCTTATTATACATAGGAGAGAAATGTGGGTTCTAGGGTTCAGGATTCGCAGTAAGGCGGAGTGCTACCGCAGTAGATGAAGTGACGCACTACAATTGGCTCTGCTTATTTATTCTTGGTATTACCCACATATGTTAATGTTGAGTAAAAAAGTAGCCTACTTTTTGCTAAATTAGTTGTTATATTATTTGAATTACTGACTAGGACGGAAATAAAATGTTAAAAACAACTGATACCGGATAATTTGAAAAGTAAATGAAAAATTAAATCATCCCCACAAACGGGTATGAATAGAATTTAAAATGGGTACGGAAAAGTGTGAAGTAGGGACCTAGAGTCCTTTTTACGTAATAGATGAAAACGGGACTGAACAATTGAAAACGGAAAATACGTTGTGGCGACTGTATTAAAATGAAAACATTTCTATTAAACCAGGACTATTTTTTATTTCGAATAAGACAATCTTGAAAACCTGAAGCTACTTGTAACTTCGGAATAGTAATGGAAAATGAAATACAAAAACTGTACCCATGGGATTCAGTTGTCCCCATTTTAATACAGTCACTCATTTTTCTCTACCACGCTGTTCCTGTGTTCATACGGCCAGTCTCTGTTCCCAATTTCACTATTTTCCGTACCCACTTTAAATTTAAGCCAACTGATATTCCTTGCTAAAATAATATCTTCTGGCTATGCACTCAATATTGACCTCCAAGTAAATTAAATTACTTTGCACGCAAAACTATTAAGCTTTGGAATGCAACACTAATAAAAAAGAGGAGTATTTTCTCCCTATGTAAACCACTGAAACAATTGGATTGGTGTGTATTAAAATCGTACGTAGAAAACTATTCAATTTTTAACCTGATAACGAACTAGCAGGAAAGCCGAAGAATTATTTTTGACCAGTTACCTTAATTACTAAGGAACAAAACAAAATTTCTGCTTAAAAGCAGACCGACATATTCTAAGTTGAAGCACACATGACAGGCCACAGGTTAACCGTCATGAGATTACTGCAGTACCACTATTTTGCATATATGACTTTACTGCCTATTTAAACAATGGAAACACTCTTATGGAAACACTCACTCTTAATTACACTTTTGTGCTCTCCATAAAACTTCGAAATGATTTTCGCAACGAAATTCCTGATCTTGGGGACTCTGATTTTTGTAGACGTGGCAATAATTCCTGCGGAGTCAGTAAGAGAAATACGTACTATACCTTTACATTATATTTCTACAGGGCTCTCCTTAAATCAGAGAAGTGAAAAAATATTTGAAATTTTCCATACTTTTCAACACTACAATAATAATTTCAATCCACCCAAAATACGTTTTTTTAAAACCTATCCTCTGTAATACTATTTAAAAGAAAACCAACATTCAGTGTAATTTCTTGAATACAATTTTATTGCACCCAAAAAACTAATTTTCCCCCAAATTGTCTTTTCTTTCACATCTGCATGTGTTTCATTTTATTGTTTTCTGCAACACACAAATATTAATTATCCCGCATTTTGGTTAACATGTCAATTGAGGAGGTTTAGGTATTTATTTTATTTGCTAATTTTTATTTTATTTTCATTTCATATTCTTATTTATGATACCTTTATTTTATTTACTTTTATTTCATATTCTTATTTACGATATCTTTATTTTATTTATTTTTATTTCATATTCTTATTTATGATATTTTTATTATTATTATTTGTATTTCATATTCTTATTTATGATATATTTATTTTTATTATTTTTATTTCATATTCTTATTTATGATATCTTTATTTTATTTATTTTTATTTCATATTCCTATTTATGATATCTTTATTTTATTTATTTTTATTTCATATTCCTATTTATGATATCTTTATTTTATTTATTTTTATTTCATATTCCTATTTATGATATCTTTATTTTATTTATTTTTATTTCAATTTAACATGTTTTAATATTTAATTTTAGTACGTTGGAGTCACAATGCTGGCTTCGAAGGCCTTGGAAATGGCAACGCCATTAACTAGTACCGCCGTGCAGAAATTGAAAACGAATATTTTCGGAGAAGATCGAGCTGCTCGTTCAAGTGAAATTGTCATTTTCAACAAAACCGACAGGAAATTCAAGCTGAAGGATCATAGCTGCAAAAGCGGAGGTTGGGCGAAGTCTCTGTTGCCGGAACGCACGATTCCCCCAAATGCGGCTGTCGTTTACGGAGCGGAAAGCCATGGGCTTTTGAAAGGATACAAGAAGTGTCGGGTCTTCTACGAAAGCAAGAATAAGGGCGGCAATTCTGTGACCTTTGAACTCGTTTCCAGCAACCCTTACTTTGGGAAAAACAAAGCTAAAGGATGGGGCGATGGTGTTGAAGTGACGACCGTCTCCGGGACAGGCATGAATAACGAGATAGAGTATACGATTGAGGAAAATGAATCAAAATAATTGTTGAATTATGGACGTCTTGATTATATCAACATGAATAAATGGCCACACAATATTTTACCTTTTATGTCTGTTAAAGACGCATTTATAAACATTCACAATGGAATTAAACTTTTATTCGAGTCTGCTTGAACTGCAAAAACTGAAAAATAAATTTATCTGCATTAAAAATGTACTCCGATTTTTATTTGCATGCATAGATTCTTAAAATATAAAAGTACAAGGTTTCGCCGACAAAAACAAAACACACAGTAACAAATGTAGCAAATGTAACAAAGTAACACTGAAATGTACAATCGGAATAAAACTCCCAACTTCTTATTGGGGGAAACATTTTAAATGAACATCTAATTGGTTACCTCCCTAATTATGTAGGAAATAGTCAATAGTGCATACAAAACAATTAAATTATTACAGAATTAAATTGAAATTAATAGAAATCATTAAAAATCACTGGGAATTCTTTTAAAAAAGTGCTTAAAATGTTAAAGGTAATTGTGAAGAAACAGGTGCCAATATTATAATATTATCGTCTTCCGTTATATTAGTTTACTTTTATTACAATTGGTACACACTACGCAAATTCAAAACCGACAAAGGCAGAATTAAGGAATTTTCTATTATTGTTCAACAAGTTAATGGTAGTCAAGAGTTTACTAGATTAATCAATCAAACTTACATTAACAAGTGAATTATTAAAGAAAATATCACTAACTGCTGCATGGAAGATATTAAGTATTCAGGAATTATTATAATATCTGCTGGTGTGTTGGAAGTTGTTTTTGATTATGACGCATTTAGGCCTCCGATTTATTCTTCAGCAATAAAACAATCCAATAAAATAATTTCTTCTCTCCCATAAATGTTTAGTTCGATCTTTTTCACTGACGTATATAAAACACACTTATAAATCTACTGTGATATCTCTCATATACGTTATATATATACGGAACGTGCACTGAAGACATTTTTCTTGGACATTTACTGCAGGTATTATTTCATGCTTATTAAATTGGCAATGTCTTGAGATATAATGAAGTTTAACCATGGGTGTTCTTTAAACAAGGGAATGTTTGAGGCACTGTCTAAAAAAGGCAAAAGTGCAAGTCACTGCTTGAATGGGAATGATTGTGTGTGCTTTCCAGAATAAATAGTGCCTTTTGCAATCTTTTTTTTTATTCACAAATTCTGTCATTTCTACTCATATAACTTAAAATAAAAACACAACTTCTAAGTAGTCGTGCTATATTTTACCTCTACAGCACATTGATATTGCTATCTTATTTGTCAGTGGCGAAAAGAGAAAACCGTCATAATTTTTTACCCTTTAAATAGCATTTAGCTTACTAACAATTTTTTATTTAGCGAAGCGTATACAATGTTGTAAACGAAATTTTAATATTTCTTTTCCCAATGTTTATTTCTTCAGATGATGATGGTTCATTTAATTCGCAATTATGCTACTGTAAAATGTTCCGTGTATTTAAAATGCCATTATACATCATATTGTAGTAAGAGTACCTTCACTTCAAATTATTGCTGTGTACTCTTCACCGCATGATGAGTTGGTTTAATTTCTAGCCGAGTGCTGTGGAATTGCCTACAGCCTGATTTATGCCACTAGTAGGCCTAGCTATTGAGCACTGGCGTCACGTCATTCCGTCTACTTGTTATAATAATAATAATAATAATAATTGTTTTATTCTCAGACCAATTATCAACTCAGAGTAACAATTGTTTAGCCAAGGCTTGCCTTCCTCGGTTATACCAACGCAGATGTGCTATCTGTTTTATTTTAGCATGCATTAAATACGTTGCTAATAACTCCTGTATATTATCTGTCTGGATTCAGTCGCACATTAATTGAGGCACGTTTGCACAACATAATGAAATTATGCGATAGTGACGCTTTGGTACAACCATGTCAGTACCTTCAATAAATATTAATAATTATATCCTGTGATTTCCCGATTCAGGATCGTTGTTGCATTATATTTCATTCACATTAATATTGCATAATAGAAGAGAAATGCGCAATGACGAGGTTTCCGTAGGAAAACCAAACGTTTATTATAATTAGTAAATCGTAACAATAAACGTTGAAAAGACATCCTGTTTTACATATTTCTCTTATTTTGAAAATATGAAAGGATGATTGATTAGTTCCCTTGACGTTAAGGTAGAATATTCGGAGATTAAATATAATATAAATTCACCTCTCGAACATTCCAAAGCTCAAATAAATTCTTAATTCTATAAATGAAATTTTAATTTTTCTCTCCCCTTTGATTATTTCGTCAACGTTGATGATTAATTTATTTTGCAATTATGCAACTCTAAAAATGTACCGTGTATTTAAAATGCCATTATACCTCACGATGCCATGGGTCGCAGCTTTTGCACTCGTTTTAGAAATGGTACTATTTCCCGTAGAGGCAAATCTTTATTTGAAATCATGTGCATTAAAAATTGAGTGGTCTCAAACATCCGACTTTATCACAAGGAAAAGTTATTATTGTGTTAAAGTTATTATTATTATTATTCACAAAAGTTATTTGTGAATAACAATTATTTCAAGTAATTCATTAATAAATTTTTTCCTGTGCCAGCTGTGGAGATCAAATTTGGTAAAAATTATGATTATGTCTTCCAATAAGTGGACCAATTTTCATTTCGCCATCTATAAAAGAGACAGAGTTATTTGCATATAAATTCAGGCTTTGTGCGCTCAGAGCCCGTGTGCGCTCGATGACGGTGATATCCATATCCTATTTCCATCTTAAATACAGTGTACTCATTTTGCATAGCAGTACAGTTTCGGATACTTTATATGTGTTAAGTAAGCAATTTCATTGCAATTAGTATAATAGTTGCAATAAAATAAAATACAGTAATATTCTATAAAAATAAACCGATCACAATAATATACTGTAAAAATAAATAGAAAAAATTAATATTTTGTGAAAATAGAAAATAATAATACAAATTCGCGAATTATTTATACAATTAAAAACCTCAATTACAAAAGTTCTGCTTGATTCAATCCACGTCTCTGTACCAAACTGAAAGCATGCAAGTAATCTTGATTATTTGCAAAGTAACCTTTTGTTTTGATTAATTCAATGTGAGTGCTTGGCAGCGAATTGTCCAAACGCAATAATCCCAATTACCGTACAGTTCGTCATCATTAATTGCATGCTCAATTATTGTCCCCGATTTTCTAGTTATTGTACTTCCGCAGCAACTAGCTGAAAAGTAGAAATGGCATCAAATTTTGGCTTACTGTAAAAAAATAATTTATTAAAATTAATTTACTGACTGGTCCTGGAAATTGAGTTGCCGTTTTCTGAGATTCAGATAATAAATAATCCCAAAATATCCTATTATTTAAATGAATGAATGAATGAATGAATAAATGAATGAATGAATGAATAAATGAATGAATGAATGAATGAATAAATGAATGAATGAATAAATGAATAAATGAATGAATGAATAAATGAATGAATGAATAAATAAATGAATGAATGAATCAACGAATGAATGAATAAATATATGAATGAGTGTTTATTAACATGTCCAGTCCAAGTTGTACACATTTGTCGGAACAATAAAGTTAACCATACAAAATCAGCAATTGCATAATAAACTTGGCTGCTGCTCTGTTACCTTAGACATCATTATCATTACATATAAACCATAATATTGCGTAAATTAAATAAATACATATAATTGTAGAAACTTCAACACATAGGATCCAAATAGTTAACAATAAACAAATGACAAAGATAATTCCAAATGAAAGTAAATAAGAGATATCCGCTGGGCAATTAAGTTTGTCTTTTGTTGGATAACCATTGTGAGTAACAATGGAACACTAAGTGAGAGATTAAGTGAAGGGAAAGCATTTGCCATGTAAAGGCGTCCCGATAGTGTGATGTCATAGGATGGACAATTATTTGCAGAAAATCTAATAATTTCAGAAAAGAGGATATGTCCATCCACGAATCGAAACGGACACTTGTCATGCAAGCATAATTAGCGATATCTGGATAACATGAAAAAAAGGGTGATTGTAAGTAGCAAAAAGTATGTTACATTTTTAGCAGCTAAGCTGACTTTTACTGATAACCTAATGGTCCACTCTGCAATTACAATCCCATGTCTTGGATGCAACAAAAATTATACATATTTATGCTATTCCAATTGTAATCAATTTTATATGGGCTTGTGATTAATTAGTATAGTATGCTGCACTATATAGTATACTATTCATTTTAACGACATTTTACACGGTTCTATAAGCTTCGTGCGTGGGCCTACTTAGTTTGTGTACAGGAGTTACATTTAACTTTTTGTTTCAGTAGAAAATAAAAAAGCAAGCTACAAAGGAAAACTGTCAGTTACATTATTGCATCGTCCCAACTGACAGCAAATTATTATTAGCCGATGATAAATAAGTTACTGGAATTCAATCCTAAATAATTAAAATCATGATAAAATTGTACACAGCTTTTGCTGTACTTTTTCCATTTATTTCCATGGTAATTGCAAATTTTGAAAATGCATTCCAAGGAAAGGTGGACTAGTAAGTGCATTTTTAAATATTATATTTTAGATATATCCAAAATCCACAAACTATACAACCCGATAATTTATTCGATAATGTATTTCGGTTTATAAGTATATCTTAAATAATTCGTTGAAAATTAAATCATCATTTATATTTAAAGTCTACAAATAATATTGAACTTTTTTCATTTTTACAGTAATTGTCAAAACAATTGACATAATTATATTCACACTTTTGTGTCCTATTTTCTGTATGTTCTGATTTATTTCTAATATTCATTTTTCTTCAATAGTCTTCCACCTGGAACATATACTGGTTATTTAAAGGGGCCCTTGTGTACTCCAAGCTCTCCGATACGGTACCCTACAACTGTTGCAGAAGTAGTTGCAATTGTAGAGGAAGCAATTAAAAAGAATACTACCGTAAAAGCTGTTGGAAATCGTCACTCTATAACAGATGTAATCTGCACGGATGGAATTCCAATTGACATGCGTGGATTGAAGGGATATAAACTAAATGATGATTTATCTGCCACCGTTGGTGCTGGAATGTATCTCCGTGACTTCACAACAAGACTCCGTGAAGATAAACGAGCTTTGAGAACACTACCAATATATGGATATCTTACAATGGGAGGAGCAATTGGTAAAGCAATTAAAATTTTATTAAATTGACGTAAACAATGAATAAAATAAAATTTTATTAATTATTCGCATGAATTTAATAAATATATAATTATTTAATAAATAAATAATTTAAATAAATAATTTAATAACTAAAAAAATATGTTACAGGTACTGGAGCGCATGGATCAACACTCCGATACAATTCTACTATTTCATCTCAAGTTATTGCAGTCACAATTGTTGACGGAAGTGGCAAAATACGATATATTAATTCTACAGAGGAGTTAAAGGCCTTCCGGGTAAATTTGGGTTTACTCGGTATAATTGTCGACATTACACTTTACACTGTACCTCTGTACAAAACTCTTGCTCACTGTTATTCTGCCAATCATGACATTATCTTCAACGGAAAGGTTCAGGAAATTGCAAGGGATACAGATCAAAGTATGGTGAATTGGTTTCCAAGACTAGAAAAGGTAAATCTAATTGTAATACCATGTAATTTTAATTCAGAAACATTTTTCCTACGTGATTTAAATTTCTAGTGGTACATTTTAACTTAAGTTACAATTTTAACTTAAATAATTTAAGGAAATTACAAATAAAATATAAAAATGAACCACAAACGAAATATAAAAATCTAAAGTCTATGGTTAGGTTCTAGATTTTTATTTTTGGTAGTTTAGGGGGTATGAATTAAATCACGGGAGGATAAATATGCAAAATGAAATAGAACAAATATTCTAATTATATATATTTATACTTCATAGGTTGTAATTTGTAATTGGACATATGTGGATGTGACCACTCCTGGTAATGCGATAACTACAATTATGGCTTCCCCAACTTCCAGTACTTTCAATCAGTATATCACTCCTGCACTGGAAATATACCAAACTATGTGTTCAGTGGAAGCACTGCAAACATTTGAACCAATCACCTTGGCAACATTGACTCAACAAGTTCCTGATTTCCAACCAGTATTTGCTGAGAATGGAGAATTTCGAAATCCTGCGGTTGGTTTCTATGATGAGATGGTGTCAGCTATTTGCGAGCATACTGGAGACCCCCAGTGTTTTTGGGATCACTCTACAAATGGTGTCGCCTTTACAGACAATGAAATAGTTGTGCCACTAAATAGAATAGCAGAATATGCCAAAGATGTGCAGGATATTATTTCCAAATATCCAGCTGCTTTTCCCTTCGGTGGATTCTTTCTAAGATTTTCGGGAAAAACTGATATGTACATGGCAAATAACTTTGGTCAAGAGGTTTGCCATTTTGAATTTTTTATGGTCAAGAGAAAAAATCCCTATGAGGATCCAACTACTGGCTTGGCTGCTTATCAAGCTATTATGCAAAATATGGTAAGTAATTAAAATGGAAAATATTTTATTCCACCATGAAAATAAACAGTTTGCCATAAGCAGAAATCGTCAATTTACCATTATACTAATCAGTTTGCCAAAAAATGTCATTTTACCATATAATCCGTTCCTCAATATATAAATAATCATTTTACTATAACAAATATTGTATTTTCCATAGACCAAATTACTTTACTATATTATTAATCGATTTTACGTAAGGTCATTTTGCTTAATCATATGGTAAAAGTAATTTGATTTAAGGAAAAGGCAGTATTTGCTAAGGTAAAATGATTTTTATGTATTTATTGACGATTTACATGGCAAAACAATATTGTTATGATAAACTGATTACTATTATTATGGTAAATTGACAATTTTTGTTTATGACAGCCATTAAAAATGACGTCATGATTATTAAATAGTTTCCTTGAACAATTGAAAATAAAAATTAAACCATTTTAGGCCCATAAGTACAACGGGAAATGCCACTGGGGCAAATGTGGTTTGTATTACATCAGCCAGGAAAGAATTACTCAGAAATTGAGTTCTGCACAAAGAGATCCTTTTGTTGCATTAATGAAGAAATACGACCCGAAAGGGATTTTTCTCAATTCTTTTGGAAAACGAATGATGGATAAAACTGCAACAAAAATAGACTCAGATCCAGCTCTAAAACATTGTGCCCTTCTAGAAACCTGTATTTGCGAAAAGAGCAGCGATTGTGCCGATAATCAGACTTGTACACGAATTCAAGGATATCCTAATTTCCCAGTTTGCAAATTTGGTGATAACCATCCTTGCTATAATCCGTGCACTAATAGCAAACCATAGTAACAGATTTCTTAGATGTATTATCAATTTCGGAAATGTTTAATATTCTTTTCCTCACCTCCCATCAGAACAGCTTCAGTAGTAGTATAATTAATATTAGCTATTAAAATTATTTTCCTGCAGTCATTTATTATCTTGTAAATCACTTTAAATTTTGACGTTGGTTCTTTGTTATTACGACAATAAAGATGTAATTATTGTATTGTTGAATTTAAAAGGATAATAAATCAGTGATATTTTCCACTGTGTTAAGATATCAAAAAATTTTCCACCAATGTAATTTCATTAATATAAACTGCATTTAAACTATTTTGTTTTCATAATAAGAATTGTGCTGTTACAGAAATGGAATATAATACTTGTTTATTTCCGTCTAATTTAATAAAAGTGGTGTGTAAATATTAATTTCAAGTAGCTAATAATACTGGTTTGAAATTAACTATCATCAAATTATAATGTCTTATTTTAGTTTGCCATTTTATTTATTAACAGTATTATGAATTTATTTACTAAACAAAAATGAAATTGATGAAAGTCAGCTTCTGAAGATTTGAAAATTTGTTTAACAAAATTTTAAACTGGTAAAAGTTCACAAAATTATAAAGTCTGCTCTAAAAATTTCTGTATGTCATACATATATCAACAGTCCAACCATACGGTTAGACAAACTTCTGCAAAAGTTGTCATAAAAATCGCCATTTTCTAAATTATTGCTATTCACTAAGTGATCGTTTTGATCTTTTTTCCACTGAATTGCTTTTGGTTTCTTTCCCGTTTTTAGTTTTCTTTGTGTAAATAATCGCTGATAAATATACCTATGCAAAACTTGGAATTGGCTAGAGCTCTATGTGCAGTGTATGTATGTATTTATTATTTGAACATAGGCTGTGCCGGTTCAAAACACGTCACAATTACAAATTACATCATCAGAATTCAATTAATTATCACAATTTAAAAGACATCACATTCTGCAAATACATGAAAAACAATTATTGTTAATACATTACATATTTTCATTATCATACCTAGCACCATTATTTACCACATTACATTAGCTTAATGTCAACAAGTTATAATCCTTAGTCTTACAGCTTCTGCAGGTACATAATAATGGTTTCCAATTAAATCATATATTCCAATAATATCGAACAATGATAATAAGTCAAAAGTAATTAAGGCTATAACAGTCATATTAAGTTTCAATAGAACAAATTTATATTGATATTATTATTGTGCATACTGTATATTACCTTATAATTATAATCAGCGCGAGGAGCCCGAGTGAGTCAGAGTCAGTTCCGAATATCTGACATAATTCGGATCCTAGATAATTTGATAGAATATTATAAAAAACAATGAGCAATTTGGCCTTCGATTTATTCTGTAACAAAAAAAATATACATGTATATAAATAATCTCTCTCCTAAAATTTTTAGTTCAACCCTTTTCGCTGAAGGATATAAAGCACACTTAGAAAAATATTGTGAAATCTCTCATATGCGTTATAAATTTTCGGAACGTACACTGAAGTTATTTTTACTGGAACATTTGCTAAAGGTATTATTTCATGTTTACTAAATTGACAATGTCTTGGGAAATAATGTTGTTAAACTAATTATTAGATCAGCAATTGAAGACTAACTTTGCTTTGGATATGAAGCTGCTGCAGGCAATTGTTTTGGCATTCACATTAGTGATTCTAATCTTGACAAATGTTCATGCTGACCATGGGTGTCCTCTAAATAGGGAATGTTTAAGGCACTGTCTCAAAAAAGGCAAAAGTGAAAGTCACTGCTTGAATGGAAATGACTGTGTGTGCTTTCCTGAATAAATAATGTTGTATGCAATTTTTATTTTCATTTACAAATTGTATCATATACACTCTAATGTAATTTAAAATTTAAAATAAGAAATACATTTAAGAATTTTACACTATTTGCATATGAACTACAAAAGTAGGGATATTTAAAACGTCTTTATACATCCTGATGCCATCGGTCGCAGTTTTTGCACTAATTTTAAAAGTGATAACATTTCCGGTATCTGCAATGGTGTACTTAAAATCCTGTGAATTAAAACTGACACGTAACATGACCAGAAGAAAATAAATCAAATCTCTTTGTTGCTGTAGAATTTGGATAGGCAGATTTTTTTTCAGGAAACCAATCGTATTAACATTTATAAAAACATAATTTAGGAGATATTATTTTTGACACCCCTAAAATACTGAATTTTGCCCGGGGAATCCATAATTACAGTTCATAATTAATTATACAATTACATTGCTCTTAATTGTTTACAATCGAATTTTTGATTGATGGGACAGACTTAGGATAAAATAATAGGGTATAAAATCATAAAATTATATCGGGTGTTGTATTAGAATATACGTACATCGTTTGAGAGGATCCACGGATTGACAGTATGAAATTTCTATTTACTACAATTTTCACGAAGTACTAAAAAAAGTATGACTCCGATATCTGTTTTATTTACAGATCACTCATTTTGCAGAAATGGTGTTTCATAAACACTCAGTGTTAAAAATATTCTGGTCAAATATATATAACTTTAAATAACCAATTCCACTGCTATTAGTAATATTCAATTTGTGTGATTAAAATAATTAGGCTAAGAATTTAGAGTGTGTAAGCAAAATGTTCTAAAAGTAACCTGTGTAACAATAGAAATACTACAAAGACGTTCTAAAGTCACGCAACATAGGCACGTGTTGCTTAAGTTTCCGACGTGCTTCCAATGCTCATGTGTATGAGCGAGTAAACACTTCAAGTGCTGAAGAATCTGGTCGCAAAGTTTAGCACCACGTGACTATGTTGCGTGACTCTGTAACCTCAATGTAGTTTAGGTATTTTCCATCTGTAAACATAAATACCGGGTTAGAAAATGTTTGTTGTATTTATGTCACTCTATTATTTGTTTAGTGTCTGCAAACAGTTCAACGTTCACTCAACTGTAAAATTGTGTTTGTACCTATATACCTATTTCTAGTTTTACATTCACATTTAAAATTGTTATACAGAATAATTGGTTATACAAATTGTATTTAGACAATAAAGATCCTTCTCGTTTGATTTCAAGTCACTTATTAAAACATTATACCAAAACAATCGTCGTTTTAAATATTTTCTCTTTTTCATGAAAAAATTCAATTTTTCTGTGAACCCTAATTCAAATTTATTTCGGGCCCCTCTGCCTTAGCATTTTCTTGGCCTTTTAATTGTAATAATAACACAGGTCATAGTTTTAATATGCGCTATATGTAACAGTGATATACGTGTCCATAAACTTGTTAAGGGCTTAAGAAGATCGGAACACTGTTAGAGCTAACAATTGCTTGAAAGATATTTTTAGCAGCTAAGCCGACCTTTACTGATAGCTTAATGTTTTTGTGCTACTGATCCACTCCAGAATTACAATCCCATTTCTTGGATGCAACAAAAATTGTCCCCGTTTATATTATTCCAATTGTAAGTACACCAGAAGGCTTGTGATTAATTTTATATAGTATACTATTCATTTTAAGGGCATTTTACTCAACTCTATAGGCTTCGTGCGTGGGCCTATATACTTTGTGGACAGGAGTTATATTTAACCTTTCTATTCCAGTAGTAAATAAACAAGCAAGCTACAAATGAAAAATTTCAGTTACATTATTTCACCGTCCCAACTGACAACAAATAATTTTTAGTCGCTGACAAATAAGTTACTAGAAATCAGACCTAAATATTTAAAATCATGCGAAAATTGTACAAAGCGTTTGTTCTGCTATTTGCATTTATTCCAACAGTAATTGGAAGTTTCAGCAATGCATTCCAAGAGAAGGTGGACTAGTAAGTACATTTTTAAATATTATATTTTTAAGATATATAAATAAACGATACTACACGATAATTTTTACGATAATTTATTTCGATTTATAAGTGTACATAAATAATTCGTTAAAAACTAAATCATCATTCATACTTAAAAGACTTAAAAATAATATTAATTTTTTTTAATTTTAACATTAATTGTCAAAACAATTGAAATAATTATATTAACCTTTTGTGTCATATTTTCTGTACATTCTCCTTTATTTCTAATATTCTCTTTTCTTCTACAGTCTTCCACCTGGAACTTACACTGGTTACTTAAAGGGGCCCTTGTGCACACCAAGCTCACCGATACAGTACCCCACAAGTGTTGCAGAAGTTGTTGCTATCGTAGAAGAAGCAATTAAAAAGAATACTACTGTGAAAGCATTTGGACATCGCCACTCTATAACAGATATAATCTGCACCGACGGAATTCCAGTTGACATGAGCGGATTGAAGGGATATAAACTAAATGACGACTTATCTGCCACCGTTGGTGCTGGAATGTATCTCCGTGACTTTACAACAAGACTCCGTGAGGATAACAGAGCTTTGAGAACATTATCAGTATATGGAAACCTTACGATGGGAGGAGCAATAGGTAAAACAATTAAAATTTTATTAAATACCTGTGAATTACGAATAAAATAAAATTTTATTCATTATTCACGTGAATTTAATAAATCAACAATAATTTAATAAATTATTTACTTAAATAAATAATTCAATAAATAATTTATTTAAATAAATAATTTACCAGTGAATATAATATTCTACAGGTACTGGAGCACATGGTTCAACAATCAGATTCAATTCTACTATTTCATCTCAAGTTATTGCAGTCACAATTGTTGACGGAAATGGCAGAATACGATATATTAATTCTACAGAGGAGTTAAAAGCCTTCCGGTTAAATTTAGGTTTACTCGGTATAATTGTCGACATTACACTTTACACAGTACCTTTGTACAAAACTCTTGCTCACTGTTATTCTGACAATCATGAAATTATCTTCAACGGAAAGATTCAGGATATTGCAAGGGATACAGATCAGGTTATGGTGAATTGGTTTCCGAAACTTAAAAAGGTAAATCCAATCGTATTACTATGTAATAAGGCAGAAACATTTTTTCTTACGTGATTTAAATTTCTCATGGTAAATTTTAACTTAAGTTAGAGAATTATCAAAAAATTATTTTAGTAAATTCCAAATAAAATATAAAACGAACTATTTCTGGAATACGCTATTATGCATTATGGCTAGATTTTTCTTTATGGTAGTTTAGGGGATATGTATTAAATTATTTTAGGAATAAATACAAAAAATTAAATGAAAAGAAATTATGTGTATTTCTAGGTTGTTATTTGCAATTGGACTAATGTGGATGTGACCACTCCTGGTAACGCGATAACTACAATTCTTGCTTCCCCAACTTCGAGTACATTTAATCAGTATGTCACTCCTGCACTTGAAATATACCAAACTCTGTGTTCAGTGGAAGCACTGCAAACATTTGAACCAATCACCTTGGCAACCTTGACTGAACAAGTTCCTGATTTCCAACCAGTATTTGCTGACAAAGGAGAATTTCAAAATCCTGCGGTTGGTTTCTATGATGAGATGGTGTCAGCTATTTGCCAGAGTACTGGAGATCTCCAGTGTTTCTGGGATCACTCTATAAATGGTGTCGTTATTCAGGACAGTGAAATAGTAGTACCACTGGATAGAATTGCAGAATATGCCAAAGATGTTGAGGATATTCTTGACGAATATCCAGCTCCTTTTCCTTTCGCTGGAATTATTTTAAGATTTTCGGGAAAAACTGATATGTATTTGTCAAATAGTTTTGGACAAGACGTTTGCCATTTTGAGTTCTTTATGGTCAAGAGGAAAAATCCCTATGAGGATCCAACT